>JAESUZ010002581.1:0-105882 GCA_017311185.1 Proteles cristata cristata
GGAGACCCCGCCCCGGGGGACCCACACAGGGGTAGCCAGGCCACCGCATGCAGCTGCTCTGTAGCTGTTAAGCTGAAATGGGGCGGCAAGAGCCACAGAAATCAAGCAAGACACCGAAACAAGGCGACGGGGCTCTGCCTGGTGTGGGGATGAAATAGGAAAAAGTGACAGTTTCCAGTAAGATAGAAGGAATAAGAGCGCTATTTCATAATTTTTCTCTTTATTGTCATCAAGAAATTTGACAATTGCTCAGGAGGGACTGCCCCTCCTCCATCACTGAGGGGCTCCTCTCAGAGCTGAGTGGTGGGCAAAGCTCCCAGGCCCCTGCTCCCCAAACCCCACCCCTCACCCCTACACCTACTCCCCTGCCTCCCTCTACATGCCCCACACCCACCCCTCTTCCTAGCTGTCCCCCACAGCCTTCCACACCCCCCACACCCCCTCTTCCTGGCTGTCCCCCACAGCCTTCCACCCTTCCCCCACCCCTCTTCCTGGCCGCCACTTCCCACCCCGGCCTCTGGGCGTGCGGGCCTCGACTGTACCGCTTCTCCGTCCGCCCGTGGCAGGGTGGCGCCTTCCTCCTCCCGCTGGGCCGGCCATCCCACGCCTGGCACACGCGTGCACTCCTGGAATACCTAGTTTTCTGGGGCCGGAGATGTTGTTGAAGACGTGGCTCCGTGGTCTGTTCTGTAGAGTTTCATGACAGGGTCTCTGGTCGCCCTGCCTCCCCGGGGCCCTGCAGTCGCGGGCAGCCTGAGCCTTCCCGGCCGAGCGGACGCGGGCGTGGGCCCTGCCCGCGCACGCCAGCTCCATGGCCACCACTGCTGCGGGCCAGGGTCCCGGACAGCCGCAGGGGAAGGCGCAGGCGAAGGCGCCACAGCAGGGCCCTCACGATGCCATCCGGCTCTGTCACACCTGTGCGGGGCCTGGTCCCCGGGGCTGGAAGGGTGGAGACACAGAATTCTCAGTCAAGGGACATCTGCACTGCCGGGGGTCTTCGGGGACGTCTGCCGGGGGACGTTTTGGCCATGCTGACTGGCGAGTGCTCCTAGCGTGTGGTGGGTAGAGGCCAATGGACGTGCCTCCATGCCCAGCACAGGCCACCGCCGGGGACAGCCTGGCCCGACAAGAGGCAGCGGCAGCTCCAACCAGCGTCCCGGTCTTATGTCCCCTTGGTTCAGGGGACCCTCCGGGACCCTCCCCGGCCCCCTATGAAATCGAGAGACTGACCGCTGCTCTTACGTGGCAAAGCTGGCGCTGTGACTCCGTGTGATGTGTGTGTAAATGCTGCCACACTCCGTGCAGGAAACAGACTCCATGCCCGTCACCACTTTATTTACCAAATGTACACGGAAGCAGCCACGCAGAATTCTTGTCTGGAACCACGTGGACAAAAATGCTTTCAAAATCTCTCTCCCGATGTGTCTGCGCCGCGCTGTGCCCCTCACTGCCAGGAGCCCATGAATGCACCAAATAAAGCTAAACACACCCCTGGGCCTTTCTTGCCGGTGATGCGTCCACGGCAAAGACAGCCGATGCTGGCAGGCACGTGGTTAGTAGGTCAAAAAACGTGACATTTTTTTGAATAACGTGGTTTTGAGATCAACCACAGGAGGTGTGTGCTCAGTATTCTGGGGAGGGACAGCGGGACGCTTTGTCAGGAAGAGCCTGTCGCTCCGGAGTTGGGTCTGGTCTGGCTGCGTCTCTCAGTTCAAAGGTGAGAAGCACCCACACCGGCCTGAGTTCACCCCTGTGGTGACTCCACGCAAAGTCACCGCAACACACGCAACGGCGTCCACCAGCCCTTGAGTGGCTTCATTAAACACTGCGTTATGCTGTTTGCATTGTGAGTTGAGCGTCTGTTCCTTCTCAGGCACAGCCTGGTCCCTGCGCTCGCTACGCTACTTTGCCGAAGGGAACACCACCCACATCAGCATAGTTTTGCAACATTACTTTTACTCAGGTGGTAACTCAATTAATGAGAAAGACTGGAATCGCTTGGAGCTGCATACTTCACTAACTAGCATCAACTTGCTGTAGTCGCCTGATGTGAAAGAACATCCTGAGAATCTGTGCTAGAAAAGTGCACCCCCTGCGTGTGCAAGCAGGGGCGCATGTGTTACAGTGAAGAATACGTGACCCGGGTGGTACTAAAAGCCGTAAAAGCCCTGAATACTTTCATCCCTAAACCTCCAGATCCCACTGGGCTTTTGCGCGACCGTGAACCCTGGCCAGTCCCCATGCGGCGCTCTGGGAGAGGTCAGCCCCACGCAGTAACCTAACATACTCTCAGATGCTCTGTCTTTTAAAATTTCTCGTATATATTTGAAAACTTTTACATGAAGCCCCCGGTAAAATGCCACTCCCATAAGAACACATTAATAGAGATCTTTCCATAAACAGCCTCGGAAATGGAAGGAATGCCTTTGAACATTTTCAAAGAGATGCTGTGTTTCACGTAGAGGTGAGTTTGCTGTTGCACAGTAGAGAGAAGCAGATACATATCTAACCTTCCACGGTGTAGATTTTTATCTGAGGATCACAGCTCTGTGTGGCCCCGGCAACTATTTTAAGTCCCTGGAAGTAGCTTCTGGAAGAAACCACGTCACCGGGATTGTATTCCAGGAGAGGAACGATGCCTCTCCCGTTGACCTGCACTGTCCGCATCGCCTCCGCTCATCCACACCCTTCTCTGCGTGTCTTCGTGCTCCGCAGAAAATCATCTTCACAAAATCTCAGAAACGTGGAGCAAACAAAGGGTGCTGAACTCACTGACCCTCGTGCCATTCCCCACCCCCCCATCCCCCCCTCCCCGGCCCAGCAGCAGATGAGAACAAGCATGGAATCCTGCCTGTTCACAAAATGCGCCCGGTCATAACTGCTGAAAAGGACAGAGCTTTGAAGGCCTGGGGCCTCGGAGGGTGGCTTCGGAGTTGTGCACACGCGGCACCCGCCACTGGGGTCTGTGCTCACAAGGGGCGCCCTCCGCTCCCGGGGGCTCTCACCCCCGGTTCTCCGCCTAGCTTCCGTCTAGCCGCCAGTCTGCACTTCCAAGTTCCCAAGTCCCAGAGCAGAGCCTCTTCAGCGAGGGCTTAGTTTTGTGTGGCTGCGTTTGCTTTGGCGCTTAGCACTCAGCCCCGTCGGAGAAGGAGCAAACAGGTACCTGGGCGAAGCGCCTCGGGTCCAGTACGGTTTGCCCTGACGTCAAAGCATCCATGTGGCTGCAGGGTGAGAAGATCGGGGGACGGCTTCTGCACCCAAGGGAACCCTCCACAGGAACCGTGTTGGGTCAGAGCAGACGGGCTCCTTGGAGGATGGGACACCCTGTGTCTAAGGTGTCACACCAGACTATTCGGTTACAGTTAGGGGCCGTCTCAGGATGCCTGGGGACCCAGTCGGTTGGGCATCTGACTTCAACTCACAGTTCGTGGGTTCGAGCCCCATGTTGGGCTCTGTGCTGACAGCTCAGAGCCTGGAGCCTGTTTCAGATCCTGTGTCTCCCTCTCTCTCTGCCCCTCCCCTGCACACACTCTCTCTGTCTCTCAAATATAAATAAAAGTTAAAAAAAAGAAATAAGGGGCATCTCCTATGAAATACAGCCTATGAAAATTATTAGAAATGCCATGTGGATTTGTGCATACAGGTGTGTGTCATGCTGTCATTTGTCAGCAAACGTGAAATTGCTTAGAAGTCCACTCTCAGGGACAATGGCCAACAGAACTGTGTGTCCATGTAATAAAACCTCACGTAACAGCATGTGATATTCCTCATATTGTCAACTTTAAGTAGTAGAATTTATTTCTTTTTCTTAGTTTATTGTCAAGTTGGTTTCCACATAACACCCACTGCTCATCCCCACAAGTGCCCTCCTCCATGACCATCTCCCCCCTTTCCCTCCCCCACCCTCATCAGCCCTCAGTTTGTTCTCAGCATTCAAGAGTCTCTCATGGTTTGCCTCGCTCCCTTTCCCCCACCATTTCCCCCCTTCTTCTCCCCCATGGTCCTCTGTTAAGTTCCTCCTAGTCCTCCTATACGTGCAAACATATGGTAACTATCCTTCTCTGCCTGACTTATTTCGCTCAGCAAAACACCCTCAAGGTCCATCCATGTTGCTACACATGGCCAGATTTCATTCTTTCTCATTGCCGTGTAGTATTCCATGGTATAGATAAACCACATCTTCTTGACCCGTTCGTTGATAAATAGTAGAATTTAAAAACCAGGTAATGATCCCAGACTTGTAAGAGAAAAACATAAATGTCTCTATATACATCAGTAAGAGTCTGGGGGAAAAACTACCTCACATGTTTAACATAGATGCGGAAGTAAGATTATGGGTTCTTTAAAAAACAAAAACAAAAACATATTTTTATCTCTCTTCCAAAATGCTAAATCATATACTCAAGTCAGTCGTGTTAACATCCACCCTGGCACGGCTGCTCTCCCGGCCAGCGCTCCCTCGGCGTTGGGAGCTGAGACAGAAGGCTCTGCTCACGGCGCCATTTCCCAAGGCTGTAAAGCAAAGCAGGAGCCGAGCTTCTGAAAGTGTGACACCCCTGGCTGGTCCTGGGCAGGGGACCCTGCGCGGCCACCCTGCCATGCGTCCGAAGGGGACCGTGGCCGGAGGAGCCCCCACGACACGCCAGGCTGCCCGCACGCAGGGTGGGCCGGGTTATCCCTTCCTCAAATACGTGACAGACCCCGAGTTTCCAGACTCACGTTTGATGCCTGGTTTGGGGGCTGTAACAACCCCAGGTGAAGCTTCAGGTGTGACTCCAGGTCCCTCGGGGATCTGGGGTGACACCTGGGGATGGAGAAGGAGGTGGGGTGGCCTCCGAGGGGCTTTATTATCCACGCTGAGTCTTTGACAAATCCCTGCTCCCTATAGTGGGAACACGGCCCGTGTGAGCGAGAAGTTAGGAACAAAGGAAACTTGACCGGGGCGGCCCAGCTTCTGTCCCCAGAGCACGTGTTCAAGGTCCCCGTCGGACGCCGAGGTCCCAGTCGGATGCAGCTTCGGCCACAGAAGAGCATCAGAGGAGCTGCACGGAGGAAACCCCGAGTCCCTCCCTCCAGTTAGAGGAGCGATGGTCTCGGGCGCGCGCGCGCGCGCGCACACACACACACACACACACGGTGCTCACGCACGTGACGGCTGCTTCCTGGTGGAGCTCTGCGCTTAGTGCTCGTGGATGAAACGATCCCTACAGTCAAAGGAATTATTGTATTTGTCATAAATTCCTTTGAGAATAATTTTGCTTTCAACTCCGGGTGGGAGGGTGTCTTTGATACAAGACATGAAGGATTACACAAGGGTGGGGGGGCCGCACCTGACAGGTGCGGTGCTGGCCACAGGCCAGGTGGCTCACTAAGGCTAACCTGGGGCACATTTACATTTGAAAACCGGGCCTGACATCCAGAGAAATCAAAGAGCCCGACACAGCTGAAGGTTTTATATTTGGAAATGACGTGAAGATGCAGGAGCTGGGTTCCAGGGACAGACGCCAGTGAGCTCAGTTGGGCCGAGCCCAGCTCGGTGACGGAGAGGAGGGCCCAGAACTGCCTTCTTTAATTTGTGCTCAGGGGTCCCAGGGAAGGCGTGGGCAGCGGTTCACTACTGCTCTCCCGCAGGGCAGCGTGTGGCGGGGCGGAGAGGACCTGCTCGCGACGGAAAATGCTCCGTGCACTTAGCGTCTTGGATCTCCTCGCTCCCGAGGTCTACAGGCGAACTGACACAGGAAAATGGAAAAGAGGGAGGAAGAGGGAGGGATTTTTATTTATTGGGTAGTATTGTAAAATGGAAACAGAAGTTGTAGAAAATAAGCAATTTAGGAGATGAGCATAGGATTGTAAAAGGAGAGGAGAGGAGAGGGAAGGAAAGGAAAGGGCTCTCCTAGGCTCCCGTAGGACCGAAGTCCCCGTATAAACCCGGATGTGAAGAGCACAGCTGTTGGCAGGGTGACGAGATTATCCTACCTCCTGTTTTGTTGATGTTACTATTATCTGGTTCTAACAGAGGCCGCCTTGCCCCTGGGTCATCTGTGGGACGCACTTGGCTTTGTGTCTGGGGGACATGGACACCTGATCTTTGAGGAGAGCGCCCCCCCATCCCCACCGCTGTGGCCCAGGACCCGGGGCCCAGATCTGGGGGGCCCAGCATGGCTCCCCTGCGTCAGGAGACACAGACGGCTTGAGACCCTCAGCCACTCAGCCACCGATGTGGATTCCCTCCCAGACAATGGCTTCTGTTTTCTCCAACACCGGCAACAAATGTTTTACTATTTTTTTTAACATTTATTTAATTTTGAGAGACAGAGTGAGACAGTGCGAGCAGGGGAGGGGCAGAGAGACAGGGAGACACAGAATCTGAAGCAGCTCCAGGCTCTGAGCTGTCAGCACAGAGCCCGACACGGGGCTTGAACTCATGAGCCACGAGATCATGACCTGAGCCGAAGTCAGACGCTCAACGGACTGAGCCATCCAGGCGTCCCTACTGTTTTTGTTTTAAATTCTTCTTTTGTGTAAAAATGATTTGCTTTGTTTATGGAAATCTCTGACCAAAATGAAGGTTAGAACGCTTTCCTACAACAGCCGGTTTCATTCGCCAAGATTTTGTTTCTCTGGTTACAGTAGACTGAACGTTTGCCCCCCTTCCTGCACTGACATCCTAACTCCTAACCCCCTGGTGTTCAGAGGTGGGGATGGGGTCAGGCTGGTGGGCTAGAACCCCGTGAATGGGTTTATCGTCCTTACGCAGGGGCCCAGGGGGTCCCCGGCTCCGTGCTCCAGGGGACGACACAGTGAGGTGACAGGGTCTCTAAGCAGGAAGCACAATGCTCAGGCACCGAAATCTGCCAGCACCTTGAACTCGGATTTCCAGCCTCCAGAACTGTGAGACGTGACCTGCCCTCTGTGGTGTCTGATGGGCCCAGTCATGGCCCCTTGTTCTGTTGCCAGACAGGTTTCTGAGGATGCACTCCAGTGGCCACAGGGCCGGCTCCTGACAGAAGTCCAGCCCTGGTAGGGTGAAGGCTGGGTATTCCTTGGAGCCTCGGCACAGGAGCCTCCACCTCTGCGGCCCGGGGCGCCAGGCATCTGCTGTTATTAGTCTTCGAAGACGGGGATTGAAGGAACAAACTCCTGCCCTCCAGCTCTTGTCAGCCAGAAACTCTCAGAAAACAAACAAAGTGGGACCTGGGGCCATCGGCTCCAAGCAGCAGGCGACCGCCTCTGCCCTCACCGGCTCCCTGGGCGGCATGGCACGGGGGCCCCTGGGCGGCACAGCGCAGGGCTCCCTGGCACCTGGAGCTGGGCCAGGTGGTCAGATGAGCCCCGTCCCCCAGAACCTGCTCTTCCACTTCCTTTCCAGTGGTCCCTGGGGGCACTCCACCAGTTGAGGTGAGTGGAGACCCCTCCCCGCAGCTGACCCGCATTCTGTTTTCTCCCAGAAGATGGGGGGATTTGGATTTCAGGGGATCCGTGCCACTAGCCTTGAGCAACTTGGAAGATCCCGGCTGCCTGTCTGTCCCCCAGGCCATGCGGAGCCCCTAATTTGTCAGTTAAGAACTTGCCGCCAGTAAGTGAAAGGTGGTGCTTTCGGAGTAAGCCACGCAGCAGGCGCAGGGGTGATGCCTTTCCCCAGACGCGGGCTTCGAGCTGGGAACACGTGGGTCCCCCCTAACCTGCAGGGGGATGTGTCATCCCGGGGGCACGCCGCCCCACAGAGGGGGTGTGGAGACCCCAACAGAGCACACGGATCGCGTACCCCGCCATTAAAATGAAGCTACACGTTGCGGTCTGTGTGGCTAAACACCTTCTTTACATGTCATCCCACAGCGAAGCGCCGTGCTTCTCTTTTCTAAGATGTGATCAAACTCGTGTTCATTCTTGATTGAGGCTTGGAAACTTTTATTTCAGGGAAAAAAAATAGACTTCAGAAGGGAGAAGTCTAGCGCTGTGGCACTTGGTGAGCCCGCGAAATTTAATCCTTCACACTCACTCCTGGGGTGATTTCAATTAAGTTTGTTCAAAATTTATCAGTTTCCTGCCTGTTGGCATAAATGATTCAGAACCACTTACACATTCACTGAGTGGAATGTATCAAAAGGCACACATTATTGTTATAACTTTTCAGTTTCTTCACAAATTCACCTAACAAGAGTGTCTATTGTTTACAACCCCAGCCCCGCGCTCAGCGACCCGGCTGCTGTGGGAGCCGCGCGGCGTGACGACCTGCGCAGAGCTGGGCGCACTCCTCAGGCACGGAAGCAGTGCTCCCCGGCACTCCTCCTCCCGCTGGCAGTCTCGCAGCACCTGTTCTCCTAACGAGGTGGCGGAGAGGGAGTCTCTGGACATCGAGAGCACCAGGCGGACAGTGAGGGAACGCGTGGGGGGACTTCCGAGGGCCATCCAGACGGCAGAAATTAATTATGTTTGGGAACAGGGTCATAGGACACTGCAATAGGCTAACTTATGTAACACTGAGCACATGCATGGGGGCAGAGGAGGTGCCACTTCAGAGGACATAAATCCTTGAGGCAACACTAGATGTGTGGGTGAGGACACAGGCCGCCATAAAACTACACTTATGCATCTAAAACAATTCACTGGGCACTTTATCCCCCAAAGAACTTATCTACCATTGGGCAGAGGTGTGTTGATGCCAAATCTCTAATATTGGCTATGGAGGAAGCACTTTTATTTGGTTTTTCCTTTGAAGAATTGTATTTGTGGGAAAATTCTGGGAGTCTAACTTCTTCTCTACCTAATTAACTATGGACGATGTTGACATGACCCAGATTCCTCCTTGCTCCCAACAAAAAACGAAAAAAAAGTGCATCCTCAGCCACAGCACTCCAGCTAGAGACTAGATGTCACCAGAAGGAAATGAACGGAACTCTAGTGAATAATCAGGAATTGTAATTGCCCTGCGATGGTTTAACTAGCTCTTTCGCTTCTAGAACATTGCCCCATATGAATTCTTCAAATTGAAGCAGGTGTGTGAAGGGCTCCTGTCTTGGCTGATACGGAAAGAAAACTCAGGAAGCTGAAGCTGCGTCCCTCATGTGGTGCACAGAGGCCATGTTACTCCACCCTCATTCCTCATAATCTATTGCTTCAGAGTGACTTTCTGAAAGCCAAGCCTGGCAAAATTCTGTGTTCCCTGAGTCCTAGATCCACCCACTCAAGTCTCCACTGTGAGGGCTCTCAGGGCATCTCACAAGAAATATGCCTTATGAACTTGATCTGATCTCTTACTCGTCTGAAACAAAGACTCTCTCCCTCCATCTGACAGCCAATTTCTGAGGGAAAAGTACATCTTGATTCCTGCTTTGTTTTTCTTCGACTCCAGTCCACGGTGGCATCCCAAGATACACAGCTGTGGGAACCTCTGAGGGCTTTCCTCTGAAGACCAGACTTGCCTATGTCTTGAGCTCACATTGCCCTTGGAAGTGTGGGTGTTATGAACCTCACTCTGGAAACACCTGGGTGGGTCTGTTGGTTATGTGTCCAACTCTTGATTTTAGCTCAGGTCATTATCTCACGGTGGGTGGGTTCAAGCCCCATATCAGATTCCGTGATGATAGTGTGGAGCTTGCTTGGGATTCTCTCTCTCTCTCTCTCTCTCCCTCTCTCTAAATATAAATAAATGAACTTAAAAAAAAGAACCTCAGTCCCACCAGTGGATGATCAAAAAACATTGGAATGCCATAGCCTGGGAGTCAGGGGTGAAGCAGATTTCTCTCCAGTCACTGAACCCCCCCCTTCGGATATAAATTTTCAGTGTGGAATCATTAGAACCAGGGCTGGGGACCCTTCAGGGTACGGCCACGAAATACGGAAATTTCATGAATCCCTTTGCCAACACAACACCAGTGGTGACCCCCTCACTGTGACAAGTACGCTCCCCCGCCCTCCAGACACCCAGTGGAGGACAGAACCACACACACACAGATAAATCTATACAGAAGCAAATAAATGAATACATCTTGAAAGGAGCCATGAAGTTCGCACCACCTTTGAAACTACAAAACAAAAGCAGCGTGACCGGCGCTGACTTCTCAGTGGAAGCAGTGGGCGCTGGGGTACGGTGCGCGGGGTGTTTTAGATGCTGAGGGAAACAGCTGCTGGGACAGAATTCGGTGTCTTGTGGCACATCTTACAAAAGCCAAGGCAGGGAAGAGAATTTCAATGACATCAGAGGATTAGGGATCTCTGAACATGGTTTCATCCATGAAACCAAGGCGAAAAGTGCCTGAAATTTGCCAGAAATCAACTTTTCCAAAACCCTGGAAGTTATAGTAATCTAGGGAGTGCTTATTCAAGAAAGACAGCTAAATATCATTAGGAACAGAGCTGTGTGGTATTTTGTCCCTCCCTGTTCCCATATCACCGTCGCCAGGCCTGTGGTAGGCTTGAACACCCACAGCCCACAGTCACGGTGAAAACCAGTGGCCTGGCAGCCACTGGAATGGGAAGAATGAGGTTGGAAATCCTTCAAAGGCTCTTCCCCCAAATTGGCATGTTTTGATTCCTCTGATAATTCCCTGAGAAACTCATTCATGAGACTGTCTTCATTTGACCTCATTTGGAGTTCACCCTGCACAACAACCCTTTACCCAGTGGTGTGTGTCAACAACAATTAGTGGCAGTTTTGAGCGCTGAGGTTGCTTAAGGCAATAGGTAACAGTTGGGTCAACTGTAGGCTAATCAATCAAGTAATCAATCATAAAATAAAAGGAAAAATTAGGGAACGAGATGTCTAAAAAGTCTTGCAAAACTCCAAGATAATCTTTGGAATCTAGGAGGACATACACACGTATGGAGTTGAGCATATGCTCAAGAAAGAGTGAGAACATCTTAGGCTCTCACCTTTAGCTACCACCCTTGAGGCTCTGCAGAAGCAGGAGATGAAGGACAGGGTCAAGTTGTAATCTGCCTGGCTGTGGTTGAAGATGTTCCTCAACGTGTGCACAGAGTCTGTCAGCAACAACTGGTAGACTATGGGTTCCAGGCTATCTGAGGCTATAAAAGATCTCCCTCTTTCCAACATCCAGCAAAGTTTCAGGGTACGGGATCAATACACAACGAGTGGTTGTATTTCTTTGCTCTAAGAATGAACAATCTGAAAATAAAATTAAGAAAACAAACCATTCAGAATAGCATCAGTATATTTAGGAATTAATTTAGCAGAATAAGTAGTAGACTTGTGCACCGAAACCCAGAAAATAGGACTAAAGTAAGTCAAATAAAACTTAAAACTTAAGCAAGTGGAAATACATCTGTGCCTGAATTGGAAGACTTAATGTCAAGGTAAAAATACTCTCCCAAATTGATCTATAGAGTCAACACAATTCTAGCCATTTTCCCAGCTGGATGTGTGTGTGTGTGTGTGTGTGTGTGTGTGTGTGTGTATGCATGTGCATGCAGATATTGAAAAGCTGATCCTGAAATTTGTATTAAAATTCAAAGGATCCGAAATAGTCAAAACAATCTTGAAAAAGAACAAAGTCAGAAGACTCACACTTTGCAATTCCAAGCTTACTATAAATCTACAATAGTCACTACCGTGTGAAAATGACATGAAGATAGATGGGTAGATCGATGGCCTAGAAGTGAGATGCAGAAATAAATTCATCCGTCCATGGTTGACTGATCATTGACAAAGGAGTCAAGCTCATTCAGTGGAGAAAAACAGTCTTTTCACCTAACGGTTCTGGGACAACAGGACATGAACATGCAAAATAACGAAGTTTGATCTTTACCTCACACCATATACAAAGAGTCACTCAACACGGACCAAACCCTAAGTACTAAAAAGCACATAAGTACTAAAAGCATAAAATTTTTTAGCAGAAAACATAGGTGTAAATCTTTCTGACCTTGAGTTGGCAATTATTTCTTAGACATAACACCAAAAGCACAAGAAAAGGAAAAACATACATTGGATTTTGTCAGAAGAAAAAGAAAACAAAATGTGTGCTTCAAAGGACAATATCAAGAAAATGAAAAAAAACCCATTGAATGGAAGAAAATATTTACAAATCATGTATCTGATAAGGTATTTGTATCTGTAGTATAAAAAGACAAAAACCAGTAGAGAAACAGATTTGAACATGATTGGTAGGCATGGTCCTTTTAATAGGCTCAGAACATTAGAGCTCTTTACTATAGACTAGGAGTGCTTTTGAGGGCTCCTTAAGCATTTACAAAAATTGACCATATGTTGGGCCAGAAAATAAGATTCAACTAATTTCAAAGGCCTGAAATCACTCACAGTACCTACTCTGACTGTGGTGGACGTGAGCAAGAAATCAAAACCAAGAGGAAAAAAAAACTAGAAAATACTCATATATTTTTAAATTAAGCAATGCACTTCTAAACAACTAATGTGCCAAGGAATAAATCACAATACCAATTAAAAATAGCTCAAATTAAATACAAATTAAAATGTTGTTAGAAAAACTTGAGTAATGCATCTAAAGTTTCTTCTAGAGAAAAGTTACGGCATTGAATGTATTTTTCTTAATTTACGCAACAAGAAATTAAGAAAAAGTAAGGCATATTGAAAATATGAACTGAAAGTAATGAAATGGAACCTTAAAATAGCGCTAAGATAATTCTCAAACCCCAAAATTTGGCTTGAGTAGCTGAAACATTACTCAGCACTTGGCAAGACAGTTGGCTGGACTGGGGGTGGGGCTGGACTGGGGGTGGGGTGGGGTGGGGTGGGGGTGGGGGTGGGGTGGGGTGGGAGGCAGGAGAGAGGAGACACAGAACATATACCAGTAATGAAAAATGCAGGATTACTACATCTCCCACATATATTAAAATAAAAGAGGGAATTATGAATAGTTTGTGGCAGTAAGTTTGAAAATTTAAATAAACTGGTTTTGTTACTAGAAAAACACAACTTTTTTCTAAAACTGGCAATGTGTAGACCATTGTGGTAACCTTAAATTTACTATGAAATTAAGATATACTACTATACTTAAAAATCCTTCCAACAAAGAAATCGCTAGACCCAGAAAGTTTTGCCTATAAACCCATCAATATATAAAATATATAAAATATGTAAAACATGGGAAAATGCCACAATGTAGTTTACTTCAAGATTGGCAGATTCAAGTTAATATTTGAAAAACAATTCACACATTTCACTACTTTGACAAAATAAAGGAGAAAATATGTATAATATCTCACTGATATATAGCCCATGAAAAATTCAACCTCTGTCTGAAAAAAATTCTACAAATTCTAGAAAATAAGACATAAAAGTGAATTTTCTTAAACCTACAAATGTTTTTAAAACCCTATAGCTAACATCACACATAATGTGAAAATTCCCTGACGTGGAAAATGAGAATCCACACACACAGTATATATATTTTTATTCCATAAATGTATATGGAATATGTATATGGAATATATAGTCCATATATATGTATATATACATATACATATATACATACATATACACACACACACATATATGGAATAAAAGGAATAAAAGATAAAAGGATGGGAAAGTAAGAAATAATGATACATGATGATACATATAAATAATCTTTAAAACTCCAGGACTAGATGATGAAAATTAAAAAGTCAATGTAACAAGGTCACCTTGTAGGAAATCATCACGTACAGATGAATTGTATCCCATTGTATTGGGAACAGACAAAAGAATGCGTAGACAGTAGGGAATATACGCACATATCTGTGCCTTGTGCGTCTGTTAAGAAAGCGCTAAATAGGATGTGGGATGACGTAAGATGCCTGCAAAGCTTTTTTGGGGAAGGGCTCCTCCCCGGAATTTGGAGGCAGCTCCAGCTGGGGTAGACTCGCGCACTGGGCCCGGCCGGCCGGGGCTCGCAGCTCCTCTCCCTGGCCGCCCGCACACCTGGGGGGCAGGTACGGGGTCAGGTAAGCGCGGGACATGGGCTGTGCCCTGTGCCAGAAGGCCACGAGCTTGTGAGTGGGGCCGGAGCCCTGTTTGCGGCGCGGTGGGCGTGGGGGTGATACAGAAGCAGGGCAGGGGTGCGGCAGGTGATGGAGAGGCAGGTGCGGCGGGACCCATTGGTGATGCAAGTGATGGGGGTGTGGCGGGTGCGTCCAGTGCAGCCAGAGCTGCAGGTGCGGCGGGAGGGGCGGCCGCCCTGGCCCACGGAGGACACCCCACGAGCAGCTCCGAGAATCCGGGACCAGCCAGAAACCGCACGACTCGGTTTTGCACCTGGACTTGCATGTCCTGGCTCCCATCTTCAAACTCGCTGTTGCGCGGGGTCTCAGCGCCATAGCCCTTTGCAGAGTGCCCCTTGCTGGGCCCGCGCGAGTGCGAGGGGCCCTGGTCCCCCCCCCCGCCTCCCTTCCTCCTTCCTCGGCCCCTCCCCTCCTCTGGGTACAGATGGACCACCCACAGCATTTCCAAGCAACTTGCTCTGTGAACGGTCAAGAGACATGGCAGCCAAAGCATTACTTATCAACGTGGCATTAAAGTTTCATGGCTGCGTTATTAATAATTGAGGGACTAATGTTGGGACCCAGCTGCGTGGCCCAGTTCCTTCCCCAAGTGCAGGGCGGGTCCCGTCTGGCCGTCCGGGCAGGACGCCCCTCGTTTCCGAGCCTGATGCGGGAAAAAGCAAAGCACACTGGATTACTCCAGTTGAAAACAACATGAGGAGCCGACTCTTGGGATGTGTCCCTGGGAAGAAACAGAAGGAAACCGCTAATGCGCTGTCACCCCCGCAATTGTCAGGGGACGCCTTTCTTCTAAGCCTCTAGCGGTCCCGTCCCTGGGGAGTGTCCTGGTCAGCATCTCCCCGCCTCACAGGGGCTCCTGAGGCAGGCTCCCCAGTGGCCACTGTGGCCACAGATTGCCTTTCCCACCCCTAAAACGATAGACGCTTCGCCCTCCCAAATGTGAACTTTTCTTCCTGCATCAGCGTGTCTCTCGCTGAACCGTGTGCAGAAATGCACTTCCACAGGGAAGTAATGAGGCGTCAGGGGAAGATCACGCCTGCGTTAGCCCTGAAGGCTGTTCCTCCAGGAGACTCCAGTCCCTCTGCCCAAAATTTACTCCTTGCAAGACGAAGAGAAACCCATTCAGGAGGAGGTGTTACCTGATCTTTCAGAGGCCAGATGGGCCTGGGACTCAGTGCGCCAGGCCGGGGCCGCAGCAGCCTCAGTGAGGAGTCGGGGCCCCTGCACCCTCGGGAGCAGCCAGCGCAGGGCCCCGAGGGGCTCCGCACGAGGAACCTTCTGGTCCTAAGCGCCTCATCTGGCCTGACGGAAGGCCGCTCTCATCATGAGAATACGGCAGAGTTCACCTCGTGGCAGAAAATAGGAGGTGACTTGATTTTAAAT
Organism: Proteles cristata cristata; assembly: GCA_017311185.1. Classification (NCBI taxonomy): domain Eukaryota; kingdom Metazoa; phylum Chordata; class Mammalia; order Carnivora; family Hyaenidae; genus Proteles; species Proteles cristata. Next base: position 15,364 of record JAESUZ010002581.1, read on the forward strand.
AATTGGAATAAACAGTAAAGATTCAAGGACAAGTGAACAAACCCCTTTATCGTGTAATCTTGCTTTGAAATATCGCAGCACCTTATCTTCACTCAAGTTGAAAAAAGAATAGCAAAGCTGCTTCGTGAAGCTGCTGAAACACACATGCCGGGGTGCCAGCCTGGCCCTTGGCGGGCGGGCGTGTTTCTGCAGCACAGCGTTGCGGGGACGCGCCGCGGCCGCCTCTCGGGCGCTATCGCCCTCCTTCCCTGTCTTCACGGGCAGACTTTGGCTACATCAAGTTGAGGGGCAGTTACGCAGTCGTGGAGGAGACACGTGTCAGGACGGGGGAGGCCCTCCGTGGCGAGGCTCCCACCAGCGCTGTGAGGCGGGCCAACGAGTTTGTGACAGACACTCACACATTCGGCCACCCGCCTGGGAGACCCACCCGTTAGGCTGGAAACAGAGGCCTTTCCTCACCGCGCGTGCTGCCCGTCGGGCCCAGGAGTCGGGCGCTGGCCTTGGGTGGGAGGGAAGCCTCGGCACCAGCGGGGTGTCAGAAGGGAAGGCCGAGGTTTGCGTGAAAACTCTGGCCCCAGGGGAGAGCTGTCGGCCAGGACACAAAGGGTGGAGGTGCGTGGCCAGAACGGAGGCGGGGTCAGGCTGGCGGGGGGTCACCGCGGCTCAGCGCAGGGAGTGCAGTGCACGGGGGGTTCGGGCCGTCCCGCCAGGATGGAGCCTCATCTCCATCCGTGTCTGGTTGGATACAGGCACGTGTTCCCACCCTGGCACCAGGCCGGCTGCTTTGGCTGGTGCCTGGCCCTCGCTGGCACTCAGGGAGCAGCTGGTGGATGAGCTCCTACAGGGGCTGGACGGCTGGACACGGGCCTGGGAGAAAGATGCACGTCCCCCAGGAAGACGTGGAGGGTCGGTGCGTGGGGCTGAAGCGCGTCCTGGAGACGCCGATGGAACCTGGGGGCTCCAGACAGAGAGGTCCCCTCTTGGACAAAGAGTCCTAACCTCAAAGCTCCAGCTGATGGAGGGTGGTGACGGTGCTCGTGCAGCCACGCGGGACCGAGGTGGTGGCCGTGAACGGCCTCCTCCTGGGGGTGGTGATGTGACATTGGACTCCACTGAGGGCAGGTGAGACGTGTGAGTGTCCCCCTCTGTGACAGGTGCGGAGACAAGGGGAGCAGCAAAGCGGTGGATCCCGGTCGGGGGCCGGCAGGTGGGAACGGGTCAGAGAGGCCTCTGTGCGCCCCCCGCCCCCCCAGGCTGCAGGTGGATCCACGGTCAGGAGAGCAGATCTCACTGCGGCTCCGACTCCCGGACAGCCTGCCCCCCGCAGGTGCGAAGTGCATGCTCGGTACACGTTCAGCGAACCCGGTCCCTCCCAGGCCAGTGGGCTGCCAGGGGTGCCGTCAGGCTCCGGGGCGGTGGAGAGCCCCGTGCACCCTGAGCCCAGGTGTCCAAACGCGGTGTGCTCTGGGCAGGACCTGTGTTCCGAGGCGCAGGCATCACTGGCTCAGCTGCCGCAGGAGGGAGCAGAGCAGCTAAAAGTGGAAATTCCGCTGCCCCGAGCCGTCCCGCTGTGGGTGCATCCGCTCCCGGCCACCGTGCTTCCCTCGGGGGGGCTGAAGACCAGAGGGGACGCAGGGGGCCCTGCGGTTCCTGCCCTCCTGGTGCGCGTGCTGGCCGGCCGCCAGAGGGGTGGTGTGTATTCCCCGTGGCTCACACGGCCGTGGTGGCCGGGACCAGTGAACTGCCCGGGAGCTCGATGCTTCGTACGCACCCCCGTCCCAGAGTCCGGGTTCAAGGTGAAGTAGTACACGTCGCTCTGCAGGGCTTCCTGGCCTGGAACATTCCCCCCCGGCCGCATCAGCACAGCTGACCTCCTTGTTGACAGTACTGCAGTGTGTGTTTGTGTGTCTGTGTGCACGTGTGCAAGTGGCCACATGTTCACACGTGCAGGTGCACGAGTGCCTTATGGGCGCGTGTGCGTGCACGCTGGCACACACGTGTGAGTGTCATAAGTGTGCACAGGTGTGGGTGTGTACACACCTGAGTGTGAGTGCACACAGTCATAGGTGTGTGAATGTTGGTGTTAATGGGTGCACATGTGTGGGTGTGAAGTGCGCACATGTCTCTGTAGGTGAGTGCCTGTGTGTACATGTATATTAGTGTGTGCACGGGTACTTCTGTGAGATTGTGCAATGTCGTGTACATCTATGCGTGTATGTGTGAGTGGTTGCAAGTGTGTATGTCATGTGTGCACTTGTGTGTGTGACTCACAAGTGAATATGTGTGTATGTGAGAATGTATGTGTGTGCACAAGTACCTATATGAATGTGTGCACATGTGTGTGAGTGCTTATCTGTGCATACAGAGATGTGCATGTGAATGTATGAGTACTTATGTTTATATGTGCATCTGTGTGTGTTTGTGTGTGAACCTGCATGCAGATGTACATGTGTGTACTTGTGGAAATAGATGTGCACATGAACTGTGTGTGTGTGAGAGGCACTAATGGCTGTTGTGTGCCTGTGCATTATGCATGAGTACGTGAGGGCCGCTGAGAGCATATGTGCACATGAGTGTGTGACTGTGTGCCCGATTGTGGGTAGTGCCTTGTGAGGTTATGCACGTGTGTAAGCACTTGTGCTGTTTTGTGTTCTTGTGTGCACACGTGTTTGTGTACATGACCATGTGGGGTGTGTGTGTGCTGTGTGTGCTTTCACACCTGTGTCTACGTGCAGTTCCTGTCTTATACGTTTACATACACATGTGCCCACCTTGGTGAAACCCCCGCCTGTGTGTGTGAGTACGGGTACACGCATGTGTGTGCACGAGCACCTGTGTGAATGCCTGCATGAGCACTCGTGTGTGCATGTTCTCAAGTTGAGTCAAGTGTGTGCTTGTGTTCTGTGTGCCTGTGTGCCCACGCCCACAAGTGCCACCGGAGAGGCAGTGCTGCATAAAGGAAACGTGCTCTCGGGTTGGTGGCTGAGTCTGAACTTGGGTCTACCACACCCCAGCCCTGGGGGATGTGTGAGTCACCCAGCCCCTCTGAGCCTCGATTTCCCCGTCTGTTAACAGGGGACACTTACCAGCAAACCTTGCTGAGAATTACGTGCCTTAGCTTGTGCAAAGTGACGTGGGCGCGCTGGGCACAGAGGACGGGCTGGACGTGATTATATTACTATCGTGATTTTGCCGAAGTGGTTGCGTTTTCTGAAGTAGCTTGGGCCCGTCCCTCTTTGCGCCTGTGTCCTGATGCATGTCATAGTGCCCGGCACACGTCAGGTGGGGGTAGGTCACCTGTTTTCACCACTTGGACAGAAGGAGTTTGAAATCATTGTTGTTGTTGTTGTTTTATATAAATTCCCACGACCCTTCATTGAATTAGACTAAATGCCTCCCCGGTTCACTGTGCCTGACACTTGTGTCTGCTTGTCCTGGCGGCCGTCAGACGTGCTGCATTATTAAAATCCCAATGACACGTGACACAACCATGATGAAGTTTGGAGCATACAACCTCAGAGGTGTGTACAGTTAGAATGGAAATTCCACCTTCCTCCTGTCATGATGTGTTAGGTGCTATTAGCACTGAAAGAAAAGATGAATAGTGATGTAATTCTTTCTACGGAACAAATCTGCATGAACATCCCTATTTCATTATTTAAAAAAAATATTTAAGTGCCATTTGAAAACGTCCCATGAAATTAAAAAATTCCTTACACAGGATTGCGTGTATACGAGTGTACCAAGACGCACATGCCATTCAGAAACTTTCTCCTGAAGCGTTTAGTTTTGAAAAACGTCGCACCGAAACACGTCACGAGTAGAATGTAGTCTAATCTAATTTATGATCGGTGTTGCCGTCACAAAGGGTTCTCGCTGACACCGCCGTTACCGGGGGGGAAGTGCGCCCCGGCGGATCCCACGCCTGGCCGCGGCTCACGCTTCCCTCACGCCCGGGGAAAGAGCAAGCAAGGGTCCGAGCGGTGCCCGGCGCGGCCGCCCCCCGGGGGGCTGACTCGCCCCCCGAGTGTGATGGAGAAACGGGGGAATGGATCGGGGAGAATCAGTCTCCTGTGACGCGGAGCGGGCCTGGGAGGAAGCCCTGCTCTTCACTCTCGGCCCCGGGCACCTGTCCCTTCGGCCCAAGCTGGTCACGCTCTGCTGAAAGGACAGCGGTGCCACAGCGTCTCAGACGGCCACCAAACGCTTGGCACAGGCCACTTACTGTCCGGGCACTTGCCGAAGCGCTCATGTCGCACCCGGGCCGGCCCGGAAGGGAACAAAGGGTGCGCCTCTGTCTCCACGGCTCCTCTTGGGACAGCCGGTCAGACGCCAGGCTGGGTTCTTGGGGGACACGTGCATGGGCTCCTTTACCGGGCCACCCCCAGCCCGCACCTCTTTCCAGGGGTCCCCAGGCTCTGAGGCCTCTCTGTCTGTCCTTCGGGGGCCGGGAACACCCTCCGTGGGCGGCCAGCCTGCCCAGGGGTCACTGGGAATGTGCAGCCCTCAGGCAGAGGGAAATGAGGCTGGGGGGTCTCCAGAGGGCTTGGAGGTGAGGGTCTGGCTGGGGCGAGGCTCCCGAGGGGCCGAGCGGGTTTCCCAGGCGGCTCCACGGGTGGTAGCCAGGGACGGCCCGGGGCGCCTGGAAGGGAGGTCAGCAAACCCAGACCCCTGCGTGCAGGGCGTCCGAGGGGGCGGTCGCGGTTCCTGGGGCAGCAGAGCTGGGAGTCCGCAGGAGCCGCCACCTATTTCTCTCTCCACACGGATGACGGGTTGGGTATGGTCGCCGTCCACCCAAGCTCTATGCACCTGCTGTTACCTAAACTATCCATCCAGATGGATACGTTTCCAGGTCCAGGGAGGGAAGACATTCCGCGAATATTCCAGGAAACTCCGCACACAGGGGGAACTTGCATGGTTGGGGAAGGATGATTCTGTGTTTACATTTTCCCTCGACCTCTTACTTTCCATTACAAATACACTTTTTGTTTTCTGCCATGAGCTGTGGCCATGGGCTGGACTGTGCCCCTCTCCCCCCCTCCCCCCAGGCCCCGTGTTGAAGTCCTAATCCCCAAAGTGATTGTGCTTGGAGCTGGGCCTCCAGGAGGTACTGAGGTGAAATGAAGTCAGAAGGGCGGGTGCTCATCCTATAGCGTTATTGGCCAGATAAATCTACCTGTGTCAGCTCTGAGGGGTGGGGGCTGTGAAGACACAGCTGGGGGGTGCGGGCTACAAGGAGGAGGCGGCTTAGGGATACCTGCCCCACCCTGCGGACACCCTGACCCCCCTCCACCTCCAGAACTGGGAGCCGTTCCTGGGTTCAAGTCCCCGGGCTGCCTTGCCGTGGGAGCCTGAGCTGACGAAGACACATACGTCCTGATTTATTCACTCAGTGATGTTTTATTTGATCAAAAGAGTTTAATCACTTAAATATATTTTAAATGATGCCTCCATTTTCTTCAGTATGGATGTTTTTACAATGGATCAAATATACCTAACCATAACAGTACCATAATATTGTTTTAACTTCAGTTTTTTCGCCATAAACTGAAAAATATATAGATCAGTATAAAGTGACAAGAACATCTCAGGTATCGATTAACGATTGAAAAAATGGTTACTTATTTTTGAAAGAGAGAGAGAGAGAGACAGCACGCGCGAGAGCTGGGGAGGGGCAGAGAGAGAGGCAGAGGCTCTGATGTAGGCTCTGCACTGTCAGCACAGAGCCTGATGTGGGGCTCGAACCCACGAACCGTGAGATCATGACCTGAGCCAAGATCAAGAGTTGAATGCCTAACCCAAGGTGCCCCTCACTTAACATTGTTAAACCTGAGATTACAACAGGAAAAAAGGACAAAGAAGTAAAAGGCGTCCATGAATGATGGCAGAGGAGTGTCCTGAGTGCCATATGGGCGCTACCCCAGGACACCATCAAGCCCTAAACCTTCACCTGCAGGAGCCAGAAATTCTATTCTGTGAAATGATAGAGGTTTGCTAAGATGGCTCTTTCCCTATGATTAAACCCCAACCGATTAATACAAACCTGGCTATGGAAGTTTAACAAGCCCAGGGTAGGGCCGGTGGGCTCCTCTGCTCCTCTCCCAGAGCTCTTAAACCTCCGTAAAAGCCTCTGAAAAGGTCATTTTGTGTTCAGTTAGCATACACTAGCTGTCCTATTAAACGTAAGTTTAGTTCTTATTTGAAGAAGTTCGGTTGGAGTCTTAACCAAATGTGGACACCTGCAAGGCAGTAATTTCGAATTCCAGCCACCATCAGGGGCTGGTAAGTCAGGAAGGAGGAAGGCTGAAAAGCCGGGCTGTGCTCTGCACACAAACACGGGTCTCACCTGCCGCGTGGGGTGGGGGTGGGGGCGGAGTATGTGACCCCACGAGTGCTGGGCTGGAGACCCCAGAGGCAAATGCTTCCATCAGAAAAGCACAATGTATTAAACACCCACCGAAATGAAATCTCCGTTGTGAAGTTCAGCAGTTTGTTAACTTTTGGGAACTCTACGCGGTGAGGAGCCGCGAGTCCCCGCGTGCCTGCACGGGGCCCCGGAGGCTGGGTTCCCTTCCTCCGCCAACTTATTTCCAGCCCCATTTCCCAATTTGCTTTTGAAAAGCATTTAGATTAAGTATTTTACAAGTGTCTTCCAGTTCTAAGAATATGAGATGATAAAATAGTAATTGCAATTTTTACAGTTAATTACAGAGTGACTGAAAATCAAACGTGTTTAAAATTCTAGCGCATTATCGTTGGTGGACAGCTGCGAACAGTTCACTGAGGACAGGAACGAACGCGGCACAGAAACGGATATAAATACAAATATAAACAGGCGTCTACAAAGGCTTTATATTGATTCTCCTTCTGCACCGGGGCTAGCCATCTATAATTGGTCTTTAGCCAATGGATGAACTCACCCACAACAAGGCTCCCAGGCGCTGGTGATTTGATGAAACCCACCTCTGTAAACGCTTTGGTTCTTCATGGTAAATGGAACACTCTAGAACTGTCAAACCATATTTCTTCACAAGTAATGACTGAAAGGAACCTGCAGAGAGATAAGAACATGCAATACACACGTATTTGTCAAATTAAATTAGGTTTCTCTTACCTACAGAAAATGATCAGTGTGCTTTAAAAAGGAGATTATTTTAAGTAGCTAAATAATTGTAATTTACAAACCTTTGCTCTCAGTGGAGGTTATTATCCAAAAAATGTCTGCGGTTTGCATTAAGATTCCCTGCTAGTCTAGCGAGCCCTGGCTTTTATCAGTGTACACCTTCTGCCTCCGCACAGTAGCCGCGGTGCTGGCGTTGTTGATGGTCAAATATTACAGGGGAAGCAGCCGGGATCCAGGAGATTTGCTTCAAGTGTCCACTGGGTGAATCTGCCTGACTTTTTTGGTGTTTTAAAATTTTATTTACTTACTGACTTCCTGTATTTTACTTTTATGGATTTATTTTTACGATCTTTGCTCGCTTTTTAATGCGTGTTATCTTGTTCTCATAAACATTTAAGTGCTATTTTAGTAACTGTTTGTACACAGAGAAAATGTGAATCGAATATGGGTACCTGTTAATCTTTTACTTTGTGATTTTTGCCTTTGATGTTATGCTTAGGAGGACTTTTCTGACAGGAGATTATAAATGTACAGGCTTAATGATTTTTATCTTCTGGGACCCTACAGCCCTGTGTGACGTAATCACTGAGCACTTAACCTGGCTCGTCCAAAATGAGGTGTGCTTTAAGTATAAAGTGCACACTGGATTATGAAGTCTAGAATAAAAAAAGAAAAGGTATTTTATTTTATTTTTTTAAGTTTATTTTGAGAGAGAGAGTGTGCATGCATGCTCATGAGCCCAAGTAGGAAAGGGGCAAAAGGAGAAAGAGAGAGAGAGAGAGAGAGAAAGAGAGAGAATCCCAAGCAGGCTTCTCACCCAGCACACAGCCCAATGAGGGACTCGATCCCATGACCTTGAGATCATGACCTGAGCCGACATCAAGAGTAGGATGCTCAACCGACTCAGCCAGCCAGGCGCCCCAAAAGTAAAAGTATTTTAAAATTATTTTTCTATTGAGTACATTTTGAAATGAGAAGTTTTGATATATTGGGGTAAATAAAATATATTATTAAATTTCATTTTGCCTCTTCTCTTTTACTTCTTTAAATGTGGCTATTAGAAAATTTATAATTATACATGTACCTTCCACCATATTTCTATTGTATAGCACTCTTTCAGCATATTTATTTTACATTTATAATTATATGTACATATATAATAATATATAATGGATACATACATATAATTTGTATGTTTAAATTATATATACACATTCAGAACTTTGTTTTGGTGTTATTTAATTTTTTTAAAAATTGGCTAGACAACAGGTCAAAAGCATATTTTTGAATGATGGGTCCAGACTTTTGTAAGTCTGACTTACGAAATATTAATTTCTTGCTTATAGTTGAGTCTGTGTCCGGGCTTCTCACTGGATGCACACTGTTCTAATTATCATGCTTTGTAAGATGCTTTAACCACTTCGCATTTTAAAGTGACAACTGGCTGTGTATTTATGCTTCCAAATAAACTTCAAAGAATATATTCCTATTGTAAGCAAATGTAGGAAAAATGTTATGTTGGACTAGCACTTAAACTGCAAGTTCATTCACAGACTCTGACACATTTATAATCTGAGAGCCCACATGTCAGCTTCTTTGCCTTCATGTATCCAGGCCTATCACCTTAGTTGTATCATTTTCCTTACGTGGACCTGACCGTTCCCGTATACACACACAGACACAGGCACTTCTGTGCACACTGTGGTTCTTCCCTGCCGCGTGCGTATCTGCCCACGAACAAATCGGCAAGTGAGTTATGCCGGCATCGACCCCAACAAGTCGCCTCTCTTCATTCTAGCTGTGCTTAGTTGAGTCTTTTGAACTTCCAGGCAGACATTTTTATCTTCTGCGAATGATGAGAGTGTTGCCTCTTTTTCTCCTTTACTCCTACATCATATATTTTTCTTTTCCTGGTGCATTGGCTCGAACTGACAGGGAAAAAAACGATACCATCATTTCTTCTCACTTTTTAAAAAAAATTCCTCTAGTTTTAACCCCAAGTCTGACCTTAGCTATGTGTTGGAGATGGAGATCTTTAAAAAAATATTTTAAGAATTTTTAATTTCTATTTGTGGATCACTAAGATGGTTTTTGGTTAGTAGTTAGTATTTCATTTTTAAAATGTACTTTATCATCTATCTGTTTCTGTCTTTTGACTTGATGTGAGGACTTCCTTTAACCCTTTTCCTAATATTAAATAGCACTGAATTCACAATTCAATGAGGTCAGCTTGGTCAGATGCATCATGGACCTAACGCACTCTCCATAATGCATTGTTAACCTCAGGACTGTGTAAGCGAATATTCCATTAATTCTGAGCCGGCAAAAGTACTGGCAAATTTAAGCTTCAGTAGGGCACTGGGGTTCCGCGTGGTAGCCCAGCAGATGATGTTCATCAGAGCCCATACCTGCTCATGAGAGCCAGGTGGCTGGTCCAGATGCAGCGGCTGCCCTGCCCCCGCCCAGGGTCCCCAAGGAGATCTTAAACTTTCTCTCTTCACAATAGCCCCTGCCTATTCTCTCAATCTCTCTCTCTCTCTCTCTCATCTAAGTGGCTTAATTTTTAAATTGGAACATTATCTCCCATATTTCTGTCTCTGTTTTTCAAGGGAAAGTTATTTCAACCTATGAAAGTATTTTTTAAAGCTAATTTCTTTTTTAAAATTATTTTTTTCTTTAGGCCTCAGGATATAAAGAAGAGAGAAAAGTGGTTTTTGAGTCCTATGCATTAATTGGGTATGTTGAGGTTTCTATTAACATTTAGCAAAATCAATCAATTGGAAAACTGAGATATTTTAGTGAATACAGACTTTTAATTAGGGTTGTTAATTACACTTATATTTGCCTTATTGTTCATTTTTATCATCGTTTCTCCCACAGTATCAGTAATCTTCGGACTTATGGAAATAAGCAGCTAAAGGCAACTTTTCTAACTGCTTGACCTGAAAAATCGAGTTGTGCTCTAAATCAACACGGAAGTCTGGACAGGGAGAGGCTGCCTCTTTGAAGTTCATCACTAAGGACGCTTAACAGCACACACAGCTCCTTGGGTTTCCAGGAACATGGCTTTCCCCTGTTGGTTAACATCTTCCTTGTGTGCAGAATGTTTGTCAGACGTGGTTAAATGACGTCCAACATCCTTTTAGAGTCTCAGATGCCTCGATGTTGGCTTTGGGAAGGTGTCTCATCAGAGTTTGAAAACATCCAGGGGCGGCTGGGGGGCTCAGTCGGTTAAGCATCCCACTTCAGCTCAGGTCATGATCTCACGGTTCATAGGTCCGAGCCCCGCGTTGGGCTCTGTGCTGCCAGCTCAGAGCCTGGAGCCTGTTTCAGATTCTGTATCTCACTTCTTTCTGACCCTCCCCTATTCATGTTCTCTCTCTCTCTCTCTCTCTCTCTCTCAGAAATAAAAAAAAGAAAAGAAAAGAAAGAAAGAAAAAAGAAAACATCCAGAATTTGCATTTGTTTCTTAAAATCTCCATTTCTTCCCTGGCCTGATGCTTGGGTCTGATCCTGACCCTGAGTTGTCCAACTAGGTTATACAGATTATTCAATGTCAGGGTAGAGTTTCTAAAATTCCCAGAAAGTAATGCACATATGTTATCCTGTGTGGAATGTGGTATATGCGAATTGCACAGCTATTAGAGTTGCATGTGTGTTTATGTTAGCAGACATGCACAGGCTTTGATTATTTTTAATTTATTTTTTTTAGTGTTTTATTTATTTCTGAGAGAGAGAGCGTAAGCAGGGGAGGGTCAGAGAGAGAGAGGGAGACACAGAATCTGAAGCAGCTCCAGGTTCTGAGCTGTCAGCACAGAGCCCGACGCAGGGCTTGAACCCACGAAGCATGAGACATGACCTGAGCGGAAATTGGATGCTTCCGCTGACTGAGCCACCCAGGCGCCCCCACAGGCTTTGATTTTAAACGGCCTGATCAAGCAGACAAGTCTATGTGTGTGCCCAGACCAAAGAAAAGGCTCTATTCCAAAAAAGTCAGGTGACCAGAGCTACTTGTCACCTGTCGGGGCCCTTGGTGGTTTCATCATGTTTACAATGCTTTGGCGTGTGCCTCATTTTAAACTTATAACTTAAAGCCATTATGGTGAAATCAGGATCAAGCATTTGTGGAAGCAGAGAAGCCTGGTTTTCTCAGAACCACAGAGCGGGGACAGTGATTGATGAAAATGAGCTCACATATTACCCCTCCTGGGATATTTGAATGTTAGTTGAATTACTCTTTAATATGTGATTACAGGCACTGTGGACAAGTAATACAAGATCATGAGCAGGCCGACCTTCCTTCTCCAGTGGTGTTTCAACAGAACAACCTCATCTGTCGCATTGAATTTATGTGGCAATTGGAATTATATCAGATTTGAAATTTTGTTTTTATTTAATTTGAAATCTGATTTAGTTTTATAGTGGTATGGCTGACATGGCAGAAGCCACTTACAGCCACTTTCCAGCTTCTATGTATTGAAGAAACATAACAAAAGTCAATTTAAGTGGACATTGGGGGTCTGTAAGAACTTTGAAGGGTTTAAGACACTTAGATTCAGCTCAGTCGGTTAAGCGTCTGACTTTGACTCAGGTCATGGTCTCATGGTTCTTGAGCCCAAGCCCTGTGTCAGACTCTGTGCCGACAACTCAGAGTCTGGGGCCTGCTTTGGATTCTGTGTCTCCCTCTCTCTCTGCTCCTCCTCAACTCATGTTCTCTCTTTCAAAAATAAATAAACATTAAAAAAAAAGAAAACTGAGATTCAAGAAACATGGCTAATAGAATTTACATAGCGATTTCAAGCATTATTTTTAACCATGAAACAAACAAAGGAGAAATTGGAGACAGTAATTATTGAAATCACATTAGATAAAAATCCCCACCTGATAAATGATACACACCACCTGGGCTCTCAGGGAGAGCGATCGGCAGGGCTGAAAAAGCGAACGAGTCACCATCTAATGGAGCAAACGGCACAAATAGGAAAGGAAAACAGTGACCACCTGTTGGGTTCAGCAAGGCTGATCTGACAGCAAATGGTGGCCAGTGGGCAGATGGGGGCTTCCCACAGACGGGCCGTGGTGTGGCCGGGCCTCACTGGGACCCGGCCGCAGGGGCGCCTGAGAGTCCACGCCCACCCGCGCCCTCCTCCTCACTGCTGCGTGCTGGGCCCAGCCCTCCTGCACCTTCTCGCCACCCGACCCTGCCTCTGAGGACCCCCGGCCCCTGCTGCTGCCTCAGAGGCCACCCTTGTGCAAGCCCCAGCCCTGGCTGGAGTCTGAGCAAGCCCAGCGCCATTCCCCGGGGCGACACACACTTCCCCCCAACAGGGCTCTGGGGCACCTCGCAGTCTGTCCACAGCGGGGCTGCCTGGGCCTCAGTTGGGCAAACCGCCTGCTGATGTTTAACCAGTAAGACTCACGTTCTCCATGTGCAGCGCGGTGTTACAGCCGTTCATCGCGAGGGGCGCGGGGGCAGTTCTCCCTCCCTGCCCCTGGAAGAGAGTCATGATCCCATGACTTCTTCGGTCAATCAAGTGTGAGCAAAGGCGCCTTAGGTCAGTTCTGGCGAGAAGAGTTTAACGGCTGGTACTCTCTTTTCTGTCGTGCTCGTCCCTTGCCCTTGACTTTGCAGAAGGATACGCGAGCAGAAGGTGCCCAGAGACTAAGCAGCCTGGGGTGCAGGTGAGCCCACGGAGGGAGCTGTCGGGGGCCCTGCAGACCGCCAAGCAGCTGCATAAGCAGGAAGTAGGCCTTGGCCGCGTGGACCTCTGGTGACTGGGTTTTGTGTGTTAGTGAAGCAAGAGCTGCTGACGGCCCCCCCACCAGGCAGGATTGTATGACGCCTGGAGGAAGTGAGGTATGTAGAGCGAGCGCTCTTACCTCACGCATGCTTCACGGACGCCCACCGCAGCCTGTCCTGTTTCTGGGTATAGAACTTCCCTTGTCAGAAGGCACGCTTCTAGACTCGTTGCCACATTTATTCTTGTGTCCCAAGTACCTGGTAGCGTGTCTGGTGTGCGGCAGTTGGTTGATTAGAGTTGAGCAAAATTAGGACACCAGACACTTACGCTTCCTCTGTGTGTTTGAATAACACGAATTCAAACTGTACGTGGAATAAATCAAGCCTTGCTGCAATGGGGATGTAGTAGCAATGGCTTCTGCATAAATTCCTAATTGGAAATGAAATAATCTCTCCATCAAACGTTCTGGGGCTCTAACACCCCAACTCGTATTAATAGGAACAGTGTCCCAGCCTCATGTAAATAAAAGTGGAGACAATACAGTGAAAGACCCCCGGGGGCACCGATGGGTTTCACCGGGGCAAATACACGTGGGTGAAAGACGCGCCCCGATGAGCGGGCCGCTGCGGCAGGTGCCCTGCGGGGTCCCTCCCTCGTCCCCGAGGAAGGCTTCCTACACCAACACGGTAAGTAGCTGATCATTTCCTATGCACCTTTTCCACCTTTTCTTCACTTCAACTGGGTACCAGATAGGTTCTGGAAGACTAACGAGGTGCACGCCACTCGCCGACAGCGTGCGGCACCTGAGCTGGCCCCGGTGCCCGAGTGCTGGCGTCGCCATGTCACTCGCAGCCAATCGGAGGGAGGGGGACCAGGAGGAGGCCTTTCATGGACGCAGGTGTGCGAGCGCTCGGATGGCGGAGCCCTGCTGCTCGGCCTCCACACCTCCAGGCAACAGGGTTCGTGCAGGCTTCCAGCCGCGCGTCGCCTGCTTATTGCGAACGTGGGAAACGCATCAGCAGCAAGCAGCTTTCCCGCTCCTTGCAGAGAAGGGCCACTTCCGACTTTAAGGGAAAGAACGACGAAGGTAAAGGAAGTGATGAAGTGAGGCTTTGCCACATCCGCTGCTTCTTTCCTACGGACAATATTCAAATAAATGAATAAAAGGCATTTACAAAACCTTCAGGAACAACTCTCTGCAGAGTCTCAGATATGTCACGCTCACTGTGGTATTAAATCCTCTCTATCATGGTGACAGAGAAAAATGTGTACTCAGAGTGTAACTATTACAATGCAAATCGTCGAGGAGGGCGGCGAGGGGCGTCAAGGGGGGCGGCTCATGAAGACGCTCCGGCGGAGGCCTTGCGAGTGTCTCTCTCTGCCGGAGTCACCTCTCGAGCTCCAGGGTATCCGTGAAAGTACGAAAGGTAACAAGATTATCGTGAAATACTGGGCAGAAGAAAATGATACTGTGTGTATTTTGTTTGGAAACAGACTCAGAAATGCCCATTTAGCTGCTCTTACCTACTTAGACACACACACACACACACACTCACAAGCAGACCTTTGCACTCACTACACGGAGCCTGAGTCTCCTCACTCTTGGTTTGGCCCCTTTTGGTGAAAGACCAAGTTCCCACGGAGCAAAGAAGACTCTGAGTTACGGACAACAGAGTACGAGCGGTGAAGCGCTGCTGGGGCTTGAAGGGGCCCCCCATTAGACACAAGCCACTCAGCCAAAACACCTCCGTTTCAACGCCCTTACATCCTGACTGGAGTGACACCGAGATTTGCTTTATTAAGCAGTAAATTCCACATTTCTCTCTGCCCTTCAATTATTACTGCTCACTGTCTGGTTCCTCTAACAATGGGGAGACTATGAAGTCCTGGATGTCGGGTTCAAGCAGCGAAGCCAGATTCTCAGCCTCTTCCAGCGACACGAGGGTGTGGGAAGCACATGCAGGATCTGCCTCCCAACCCTCCCTTCCAGCAGCAGAGGTGACCCGTGGGCCAGGGGTGGGGGTGCGGGGCGGACCACACACCGGCACCTGGCATACGAGTCGTCTCGGAAGCTCCCTGAGCCACGGTCTCAAGCTGCACACCCGGGGTGGGGGACCGCGGAGGCGCCCCCCGATTCGAGGGGGTTCCCTGGGGTGGGGGACCGTGGAGGCGCCCCCCGATTCGTGGGGGTTACCCAGGCCTACCTGAGGCTGCTGGGCTCGCTTTACAGTGTGTAAAATCTCTACCGAGATACTAAAGTAGAGACAAAGATATATTTGGTTTTTCACTTTTGTCAAGTTTTAAAATTCTTTTAATGTTTACTTATTTTTGAGAGAGTGAGAGAGACAGAGCAGGAGCAGGGAGGGGCAGAGAGAGAGAGACGGAGCCTGAAGCAGCTCCAGGCTCTGTCAGCTCAGAGCTGGATGCGAGGCTCGAACCCACGAACAGTGAGATCATAATCTGAGCCAAAGTCAGAGGTTCAATCAACTGAGCCCCCCAGGCGCCCCATAATATATTCAGAAAGCATAGGGTGGTGAGTTGGGGTTGAGTATTTTTCAAGCCACAAGAAACTTAAGTAATTACGTTTTTACATACCAGGTTTCCAAAGGTAATAACAGTGATTTCTTTTTTTCTTTTTTCTTTTTTTTGTTTTTGTTTTTACATTTTTAATGTCTATTTATTTTTGACAGAGAGAAACAGTGTGTGAGCCAGGGAGGGGCAGAGAGGGAGACACAGAATCTGAACCAGGCTCCAGGCTCCGAGCTGTCAGCACAGAGCCCAACGTGGGGCTTGAACTTGGGACCGGTAAGATCATGACCTGAGCTGAAGACGGATCCTCAACTGACTGAGCCCCCAGGCGGCCCGATCGCAGTGATTTCTCAGTCTGCTAAGATAATTGCATCCTGGGCACATGTCCTTACAGCTTCCTCTGGTCTGTAGCTCCTGCAGGGAGCAAGTCACTGACGATTTCCAAGAAAAATGAAACAATTTCGTGTTACGGTGCCTCCCAGGGATATCCTGGGTGTATTCTTGTGGCTGTTACTTCCTAAGCGACATTTCACAAAGACGCAGTCTGTGCATTACCTTCGCAAGTAATGCAGAATAGATCTTGAGAGCCTTCAAAGGATCATGTCTTCGCTCTTTTCAAGTGTTAAATTCTGGATAATGATGGTCAGTCCAAATACCAGACACGTCCCCTGTGAGGTCTGCCCCGGATGCTTGTTCCAGGGAGCTGCCCGATCACTGGAACACTCTTCTGACATTCTGACAACTTCCCCTGTGTGAATTCTGTTACATCAGTATTTAAAAAAATAATAATAATTAAGGCTTCTTAGACTCCTGTACAGCTAGAGGGTGGCCCACGTGCCGGCATCCATGACTTGACGCAAGGAGACGACAGGAAGGGCAATGGCCCTGCCTCTGGTGTTTCTGAAATGGCCCTTGGGGCTCCTTGCACCCATCTCGAGGGTGGTGGGGCGGCTGGATGTCTGCACCGGTAGAGTCTTGCCCGCGGGCTGGAACTGCCCTCAGCCACGCTGCTCTTGGACCTGAGTCTGGAGCTTGCTGGAGAAGTGGGGAGGCTAGGAGGCTTTGCTAAGCCCGTTTCGGCCCTGACGGGCTGGAGTGGGTTCTTTCCTTCACGACTGTGGACTCCAACCACGCAGAGTCTCAAGTCCTGCCGGGGCGGCCCCAGGACCCCCCGCCTCCCGGACGCCCGCGCAGCACGTGGTGACTGGATTGCGTGGCTCTGTGGTCTCCCGGGGAGAACAGAGATTTCAGCAGGCGGAATAAATGACTGCTAACTAATGAAGTAACACACGAGATGAAAGATTAAGGAAATGGAGAATTCTGCAAAATCAACAATAATCACTTTCTAATAATATGCATTAGAACCGTGATCTGCAGAAAAACTCAGGCTTTCAATCCGAACGAGAGTAAGGATGAATGAAAAATGTATAATCTTTGCCCAAGGGAGAAACGATTGCAGTGTATTAATCACTGTCTTATGTAAGTGAGTATAAATCTGTTAAGTGGAGCCCAAGGTTGATTTTTTTTTTTCTTATAATTCAGTTTAGTTTGATAAAAGTCAAACTCAGGCTGCAGTCTGAATTAGAAAGTGGCCATTGTGTTGCTTTCTAATTTTGGGTCTTTTCGGCCCGTTGATGCCCAGAAATGTGATGTGTTCTACAACCACACCCAGGTCGGACGGACTGTCAGCACTTAGTTCGCTGTGGGTCCTGTGCTTGTCTGTGTGCAGATCTGGGGCGGCTCGGGCCTCATGACCAGTCCTTGATGGTGGCCTTGGGGTCACCCTCCCAGGACTGGGCGCTGGCCACTCCCTGCTGCCTTCCTGGCCTTGGACCCCCTGGGAGTGCCCTGCTCTGTCACCTGAGGAAGAACTGAGCCGACATTGGGCACTGGGTGAACCTCCTCACGGGATCTCACCGCGGAAAGGCCCCTGCTTCACGCCAGCATCCTCATTCTGACACATCTGAAATCCCACGATGACAGGGACTCCTCGTGACCCGTGACCTGTGACCATGACCACTTTGGCACCTGCCGACGTGCTGACGTGTTTTCCTGCACCAGCCTCCTTTGGCTCATGGTTCCGGCTCCCATCAACAGGGTGGAGACTGGCTCACTGACTCAGATTCATGATCCTTGATCTTCCCCATCCTTTCTCGCTCCCAAGGATGTTCATCACACCGGACGGCTCTGCCCCGCCCCGCCCCCACCTTGCCGCACTCACGGCTTCGCCGTAGTCACAGCTTGTTCTGTTCTCGTGCAGGAGGTCCAGACTCCCCGCCTCCTGGACCCTCACATCGACGTTGTTCTGTGGTTCTCATTTTGTGAACCCATATTCCACCCTTCCCCAACTTTGGGAATCTTCCCTTCCTCCCCCCGGAACTCGGGACCAGCCACTAGTAAGCCCCTCCTGTTTTCAGCGCCTTCTCCCAGTGGTCTTCCCTTGTGCATTAAGGGCTCCCACTCCCCACTGTACTGATGCCCGTGAACCGCCATCACCCCCACCCTCTAGCACTTTGTCCCCTGCCACACAGCCCTTGCCAGGCAACCTGTGTGCTGACAGCTGCCAACCCCAGCATGGACCCTGGACCCAGCGTGGGGACTGAGCCCTCCCTGGTCAGGGAGGATCACGCACCTTTCTGACTCCCTGAGCATGGCGTGCGCTGCTTACCGAATCCACCGTCTCCCCAACACCCCCAAGACACTGGGCCCTAGAGGACTATTTTGCACCTTCCCTCCACACCTCTTCTTCCCCCGGCTCTCAGCCAAGGCCCTGCTTGCTGTAGAGACTGGCCACGTGCACCCATGTGATGAGTGCCACTCCTGCTTCTGGGCTCGTCTTCTTCGTCTTCATGTCCTTTACGCAGAGGAGCCCTCCAGCCTCCGTGGGGGCTGACCTCCACTTGTCCCTCTTGGAGGCCCATGGTTCTCAGAGACCCACATGCAGGTGCCAAGGTGCCCCTTGACACCTTTCAGAGCTGGGACACGCTCTGAATTGTACTATACTGTATTTTTTATTTCATTTTATTTTCCATAAGTTTTACACCCAACATGGGGCTTGAACCCGTGAGTCCAAGACTGAGAGTCTTACGCTCTACCGACTAAGCCGGCCAGGCACCCCAACATTTTGTGGATTTTTAAAAAATAATATTATCATGACTTCAACCTCATATTTCCAATCCAAACTCAGAGCTGAGTTAACACTGAGAAAAAAATAGGTAATATTAAATATAACATAAGTGTTTGTATTTAAATAAACATTAAATACAGATAAATTGCAATGATTCCTAGTGAAACATCCCTTTGTGTTGCCACCCTACACTCACACACACTCACACACTCACACTCGCGTGCACACTCGTGTGCACACTCACACATGCGCACACACACAACTTAATTATGCTTCCACTCCCGGCATTACCCCGTGTCTCCTCCTTAAGGACTCAGAAGCCAGAGCGAGGTTTGCTCGTCGCCCATCATTGTCTCACGTGTGCTTTCGAGAGCCTCACTCGGCACGTGGGTGGGGCGCGGGGTGTAGAGCTCGGCAGCCGCGCCGCGTACGCCGCTCGGCCTGACCACTGAGCACCACCTGGTCCGTGACAGGCGGGCGGTGGCCCCGTAATCAGGTCCCGGGCTGCTGAGCAGCTCACGAGTTCACCAGATCCCGGCACGGAGTCACCGGCCCCCTGAGGGCCTGGTTTCCTCCTTGGAAAAGGGGACGATGACAGACCAGAGTTAAGGAGTTTGAGAGGCTTTCGTGGGGAAACATGCATCAGGCAGGTAATGGAGCGTCTGACTATTTGTCCCAAATCCCTGATACGAACTCCCAGCACCAAAAAAAAGGAGATTCATTGTCTTCCGTAAAGTGTGAGTTTGGCGTGGTCGTTTGTAGAGTATGAGGCGTGAGCCACGTTCTAGGAGGCGGCTCTTGGCAAGAAAGAAAGTGGGAGTCCTGGCTGCTCAGAGCCTGCCGGGGCCCTGCACACCTGCCGCCTGCGCACCTACCCCTCGCACACCTGCCGCCCCGCACACCTACCCTGTGCACACTGCCGCCCCGCACACCTACCCTGTGCACACCTGCCGCCTGCGCACCTACCCCTCGCACACCTGCTGCCTGTGCACCTACCCCTGCGCACACCTGCCGCCTGCGCACCTACCCCGCACACCTGCCGCCCCGCACACCTACTCCTGTGCACACCCTGCCTGCCCGCACACCTACCCTGTGCACACTCCGCTGCCTGTGCACCTACCCCTGTGCACACGTACGAGCCTGCACACTACCCTGCGCACACCTGCTGCCTGCGCACCTACCCTGCGCACACCTGCCGCCTCTACACCAAATTCCTGTGCACACGCACAGCCTGCACACCTACCCCTGCACACTCTCGCCGCCTGCGCACCTACCCTCGCACACCTGCCGCCTGCGCACCTACCCCGCGCACACCTGCCGCCCCGAACACCTACCCTGTGCACACCTGCCGCCTGCGCACCCAATACCCTGCGCACACCTGCCGCCTGCGCACCTACCCCTGCGCACACCTGCTGCCTGTGCAGACCTACTCCCTGCGCACACCTGCCGCCCGCACACCTTACCCCTGTGCACACTGCCGCCCCGCACACCTACCCCTGTGCACACCCCACCTGCCCGCACACCTACCCTGTGCACACCCCACCAGCCTGCACACCTACCCTGCGCACACCTTCGCCCCGCACACCTACCCCCTGCGCACACCTGCCGCCCCGCACACCTACCCTGTGCACACCCCAACAGCCTGCACATTCCACCTGTGCACACCCTACCAGCCTGCACACCTACCCTGTGCACACCTGCCGCCTGCGCACCTACCCTCGCACACCCAAGCGCCCGAACACCTACCACTGCGCACACCTGCCGCCCCGCACACCTAACCCCTGTGCACACGTACCAGCCTGCACACCCCTACCCTGCGCACACCTGCTGCCTGTGCACCTACCCCTGCGCACACCTGCCACCCCGCACGCCTACCCTGCGCACACCTGCGCCCCGCACACCTACTCCTGTGCACACGTACCAGCCTGCACCTACCCCTGCGCACACCTGCTGCCTGTGCACCTACCCCTGCGCACACCTGCCACCCCGCACGCCTACCCCTGTGCACACCTGCCTGCCCGCACCGACCCCCAGCATTACCCACACCAGACCTACCCTGTGCACACGCACAGCCTGCACCTACCCTGCGCACACCTGCCGCCTGCGCACCTACTCCCTGCGCACACTGCCGCCTCACAAGACCTACCCCTGCGCACACCTGCCGCCAGACACCTACCCCTGTGCACACCTGCCGCCTGCGCACCTACCCCTGCGCACACCTGCCCCGCGCACCTACCCCTGCGCACACCTGCCGCCTGCGCACTCACCTGCGCACACCTGCTGCCTGTGCACCTACCCTGCGCACACCTGCCGCCCACAAGACCTACCCCTGCGCACACCTGCCGCCCCGCACACCTACCCCTGTGCACACTGCCGCCCCGCACACCTACCCTGTGCACACCTACCTGCCCGCACACACCTACCCCTGTGCACACGTACCAGCCTACACACTCCGCCCCTGCTATCACCTGCCGCCCGGGGCGCACCTACCCCTGTGCACACACTGCCGCCTCAAGACACCTACCCCTGTGCACACCAAGCCGCCCCAAGACACCTGCCTCCCTGTGCACACCTACCAGCCTGCACACCTACCCCTGTGCACACCTACCAGCCTGCGCACCTACCCCTGTGCACACCTGCCGCCTGCGACCTACCCTCGCGCACACCCAAGCGCTCTGCGCACCCACTCTGCGCACACCTGCCGCCTGCGCACCTACTCCCTGCGACACCTGCCGCCTGCGCACCTACCCCTGCGCACACCTGCCGCCTGCGCACCTACCCCTGCGCACACCTGCCGCCCGCACCCCACCCTGCGCACACCCTGCCGCCTGCGCACCTGGCCCCTGCGCACACTCTGCCGCCCGCACACCTACCCTGTGCACACGCACGCCCCGCACGCCTCTACCCCTGCGCACACCTGCCGCCCCGCACACCTACTCCTGCGCACACCTGCCGCCCCGGACACCTACCTCCTGTGCACACCTGCTTCAGCCTGCACACCCTACCCCTGTGCACACTCTGCCGCCCCCTGCGTGACTGCACTCCTGCGTACCTACCCCTGTGCACACCTGCCGTCCTGTGCACTTACCACCATGCACACCTGCTGCCCTGCACACCTACCACTGTGTACACCTGCCGCCCTGTGCATCTGCCACTGCTCACACCTGCCGCCTTGCACACCTACCACTGTGCATATCTGCCACACTGTGCACCTACCACTGCACACACCTGCTGCCCTGCACACCTACCACTGTGCACACAAGTCTCCCTGCACACCTGCCGCCCTGCGCACCTGCAACCCTGTACACCTGTTGCCCTGCACACCTGCCGTCCAGTGCATTTTCCTGTGCCCTGCACACCAGCCACCCCACCCACCTGTAGCCCTGTGTAGCTGCCACCTGGCACACCTGCCGGCACCCTGCACACCTGTTGTCTGGCACACCTGCCAGTGTCTTGTGCACTCGCCACGCTGCCCACCTGCCACCCAGCACATCTGCTGCCCTGCTCACCCGTGGACGCCCTGCGCACCTGGGAGTGCCTTGTGCGCCTGCGCCTGGTGCACATGCCGCCAGCACCTGCTCCCGTGCCCACAGGATGGCTGCCCAGACCTGCGACCCCGCCGGTCCTGACTCTGTCTACAGTGCAGGGAAGGCCTCAGTTCTGGTCCGGATTTGCTCTTTGTTCTGCACTGTTTTCCATGTCTTTCCATTCGGTGGGATTGCATGACCACCGCGGTCCTTAACTAAACTCTGCGACCTTGACATGCTCTATCTCTGGAGCCCCCTTCTGGCATCTTATGACGGTTCTCGATCCTCCCTGATCAACTGAAAGGCGGTCCCGATGAAGCTGTTCCGCACCCTCCAGCCCAGTCTTGGGTCTGAAGGAGGGGAATCAGACGGAGCGTAAGGACCAGCGTCGCCGAGCCGGGCACCGCCAGCGAGGACCGCGTCACTTCATAGGGCGCGGGGGGCTCCCAGCCTCACACGGGGTCACTGAGGGAAGGGGCGGGGCCGCGTGGCAACGGTGATCCTTCCTGCCAATCCCAGGGGCTCCGGGGAGGCCGCTCCTGGTGCTTGGGAACCTCGCCAGCAGCGCCCCAGGCCCAGCCCAGGCCGTTGTGGGGGGTGTCACCGGGCATAGCGGGTGTTTGCCCTCCCAGGCCTGTGCCCTCACCAGTGCCCGCCCCTGCCGCAGCTGGAAGAGATGCCCCCGCGGGCCGGGCCCCCCTCACCACAGGATGGCGAGGCTGCAGCTGAGAGACTGGACCTGGACATCGACCCGGAGGCTTGACCGGAGTTACGGACAAGCCAACTGTCGCTGCCTCTTTGCCAGGCTGGGCCCCTCTGGTCGGGGGACTGTACAGGTCTGGTTGGATGAGGCGCCTGAACTTCAAGCTCCTGCCACTAAGTTCTCCCAAGTTTTGCTTCAAGTGTCACTGGAGAATGAGCTCCGTCAGTTGTTTCCTGGACTCAGCACATCGTCCGCAAGGCCGGGCACAGTCCAGCCGGCCGAGGGGCCGCGCGCGCAGCCTGCCGTGTTGTCCCTGCTGGCGGGACATGGAGAGGGAATCAGGATCCTCGAGAATTAGCAGACGGCTTTTGATTGGACAACAGCCTGCGGCCTGGGCTCGGCTGTCCCTTCCGTTTGAGCGGCGGTGACGCTGGCCTCCCAGGGTCCGTGGACCTGTGAGCGTGTGTGACCTGCAGGCCTGGTTTGTCGTCACAGCCAGGTCTCATCTGCGCTGGGATAGGCCACGGCGGTGGGCGATTTCAGACCCCGCTAGCGGCGGTCACCGTGCCCACTGACGGCCGCATGGACTCTTCCCCATCCCTGTCTGGACCCTCTGAGGAAGGGTGGCCCAGCTCCCAGCTAATTCTTGGGCTTATTATTTACTCTCATAACTCACTCCTTAGGAAACGGTGAGACTCAGCAGGGCCAAAGGCTGCAGCCGGGCGTTGATGCTCTGCCCACCTTCTGGGGCCGGAGCGGAGACCCCGCCCCCACGGCCGGGAGCGGGCCTGTGCGCCTCGTCAAGGCTGGAGCCACACCATGCAGGTCAGGGCTGTTTCTTTATGCACTTTCCCTACCAGTGATGTCTATAGGATAAAGCACCTGGGACACAGCCCGCGCTTGGGTAGGTGACTGAGCAGCTCATCACCCAGGACTGCGTGCACAGGAGAGCAAGGCAGGAGGTTCTCCATTTTGGGCACAAGGAGTTTGGAGGATGGAAAACAGACATATTTATTTGCTTATTGTCATACGAGTAGGTGGAAAGCCCAGCCCAGCCCATGGCTCCCAGCCCTGCCGACGAGGCCGTGGTTGGAAGCAGGGAGAGCAGAGAAGCCCGGGACAAAGCCGCGTGGACGTGGGCCCTCTCCCCTGCCTCCCGCACCAATCGATGAGAGCGCACGTATGTGCAGACCCCTCATCAGCCGGCATGTGGGGCGGGAGCTGAAGCACAGATGGCTCCAGAAGCTGGTCCTGATGGGGGACCTCCTGACCGCAAGGGCCGTCGTCCATCCTCAGTTATGCAAATAATCTGGGGGGGGGCGGTGCTGCTTCTGCGTGACGCCCTTTCGATGGCCCCAGTCCTCCGTGTGCCTCGCAGCAGGAAGTGGGACCTTGAGGCGCAGGGACCTGGGGAGCTGTCCCCGCGAGTGCCCGGCTCCCTGGGGGCTGGCCCCTGGCGCTGCTCAGGTGGGACGGCTTTGTCTCCTGCTGGGCCTGCGAGGTGACTGGCCAGTGGGTCTCATGGGAGTGGTCTGACCGTGCCCTGTGGTTGGCACATGGCCACCCTCAAAACAAGACTTCAAGATACAGGCCCCCCGGCCCCTCCGCGGAGACGATGCAGGCCAGGCCTCGACCTTCCCTGATCCCGCTGAACCTTCTCTGTCTCCTCTCCCTGAGGACAAACGTCCTGGCCAACCCAGGGGACATCAGAGCACAGCCTCAACCCCCGCGGCCTTAGGGTGCAGAGTGGCGCATGGGAGGGGCCGGTGCAGGGGTGGGGAGGGGCGTGCTCAGAAATGGTGGGGTTTGGGGCGCGTTCAGCAGCCCGGTGTCCTAGTGTTGCAGGATTCTCGCTCAGAGAGTCGTGACACCGAGACTTTTCTTTCCAGGAAGCAACTTTATTATGCCAGCACCGCTCAGTTGGGTTCGCACCCAAAAGAACTGAGTGGCCCACATCATATGGCATAGGGTTTTTTATGTATTTTCTATTTCTTTGTCTCCATATATGGTAATACACATAAACATGTAGTCTGATTAAGTTGTTTCAGTTTACAAGAACATGGGGGATGTAGGCAGCTGGACTCATATCTAGGTGACCTTGAAGTCTTCTCTCCTCTCTTCTTCATTTTTTTCGTTCTCCTTAGGGAGGGGTTCCTACCACACTAGGAGGTCACATGCGGAGCAGGGGTGCCTCGTGGAAACACCAATGTCATCAGACATGTCTTACGGTAAGTTAAGTGCCGCCCCACCACTTCCGTTTTCTATTCCTGTACTTCTGTGTGCACAGTTCTAGGGACGCACGGGGGTGACTGCACCCTGGATGAAAGGACACTGCCCTGGTGTCTCTTGCTGCTCATGGCAAACCCAGCAGGAAAGGAGAAGCGCCTCCGCGCCCTGGGCTGGAAAGGAGCGAGGCGGCCGCGGCCCTGTGTGCCCCCCGCGCCCCTGCCTCCGGGCTGGCAGGCCTTCCTCCTGGGCCTCCCTTCTTCTCTCGTCTGATGTCTTTCCAGGTTGGAGCTCCTGCTTCGATGAAACAGATGACTTTCTGGGCCCGCTTCTGCTCACAGCAGGCACAAGCCACAGTGACTGATTGGTTGAAACATGAGGATTAATGGGTATTTATATTTCATTAAATTTTATGCTCCCTGGAGAATAATGTATCACTCGCAGATATAGAAACATATGTCAGCCCTATCCACTTACATATAATTCAATTTGACTTAAATGCATTGATCAAGTTTTATTAAGGTCCAATACATCTTCCAAAAAGGCCCGCTAATGTAGGATTGCCCCTCCAGAATCACGGATGAAAGGAGGCAAGTGTGCCCTAAGTCTATGCACACCATTTTCGGGGGAAGAGAGATCGTTGTGGTGAGATGCGCATGACAAGCTGGCCGTGGGTATTCCGGACCTGAATGGACTGGTCCTCCGGACTGGAGATGAGTGGCCAAGCTCTCAAGCAAGGCCTTACTGCGGTGACCTCAGAGTGGCTCGGAGCCGAGAGCCCCCCCAGAGGGGGTGACGCTGCTCTGCGGGTCTCCTGGGGCCGGGCACACCGACCCTGCATTCCCCCCGTCCCCGACGGCTCCGCGACCCTGGACGCGCTGAGCTCGTGCGGAGCTCTGCCTGCCTGCCTGCCCTCCTTCCTCTGCCCACTCTCCTCTCCTCTCCCGGCCCCAATTCAAGCGTATTTCTTTTTTTTTTTTTTAATGTTTTTATTTATTTCTAGGAGAGAGAGAGAAGCGTGAGCAGGGGAGGGTCAGAGAGAGAGGAGTCACAGACTGAAACAGGCTCCAGGCTCTGAGCTGGCAGTCAGCACAGAGCCCGACGCGGGGCTCGAACCCACAAACTGCGAGATCATGACCTAAGCGAAAGTTGGACGCTTAACCGACTAAGCCACCCAGGCGCCCCAGTTCAAGCGTATTTCTATGCCTGTAATCCGGAGGAGCTACTGACTAACAAAAGGAAGCAAAAATGCATGAGGCATGGTATTTAGCTCAGGCTTTCAAAGTGTCATGAGATTTTTGCCGTTTATCTGAAAATTCTGTATGAAATAAATGGACATGCTCCCAACGTAGACCGTATGTTAAAACTAGAAGGTGAACGTTTAGTTGTAAACATAAGGAACGCCCGACAGAATATGGGTATTCGCTATTCCAGGTAAGTTGTTGAATTTCTAACACAATCAGTGAAATAGGAATTGCTTTAATTCGAGCAGTGTTCCCAGCGCTCTGCTACCCGACCCAAGAACTTGAAGCTAGTCAGTGCTTCTGGGCCGCGGATCTGCTTTGGGGAATGAAAGTCTGGGCCTGAGTTTGTCAAACTTGGCAAAGGTAGAGAGTTAGAGAGAGACAGATAGATGGCAGGTAAATGATGAACGGAAGGAAAATAACGGATGGGTACAGAGATGTGGCGTAAGAAGACTCTTCCACGTCCCGGTTCCCTGGGGAACATTCAGGAAAAGCACGCATCTCAGGGTGTTGGTGTTTCCCCAGCTGAACACCCCATCCTGTGTCCTGTTCACCTTAGGACCTTTGTCCCCAAAGTGCCCGTTGCTACCCAACAGGGCTGCCTGGATTCAGGAAGTGCTAGTTCGTGATCTCAGGATCCCTCTGGTGCTTGAACACTCTACTTCTTTAGGTGAGGTGCTAACAGCAGTTGTTAAAGGTACTGTTGCCTGGGTCTTTATACATTATAAACATAAGAAATATGGAAAGTCAAATACCTTCACGTTTATAAAATAGTAATGAAGAAGACTAATTCTGCTTGAACACACCTTCCACAGAAATCTAAAGATGGCTGTAGTTTGAAAATAGTAAAGTTAATTTCCTGGAAGATACTGTACGGATATTTCTTTAGAAAACAACCAAATGGCCAAAGGGGTGCCCACCTGCTCCCTGAGATCAACACCCTTCTGTGTGGGGTGATACCAGCCTGTGTGCGTCAGAGGCGCAGAGCCCAGGTGCATGCACGGTGTCCCCTGGGGGACCCTGGGGACCCTCAGAGCCAGTGTGTTCCCGAGGCACAGGGGACGAGGTTAGGGGTGTGATGGAGGGAGAGCTGTAAAACCCTCTCAGAGCAGCACCCACAGTTTTTTTCAAGCTCCAGCACAGAGGTGGGGGAAGAGGGGGCTCTCAGGCTTTCTTCCCCTGCTCGTGGTCCAGGATCAACATCCGGAGCCTCCCGTGTGCGCCCCAGGGAAGGACGGGTGTGAGGTGGCCCCACGGCTGCCCCTCACTACCTCCCTGACACACTGCTTGCGTCACCGGAGACCAGAGGTCGGAAGCCTGGCGCGTTCTGGGAACTTGGCCCCTCCTCCATTTCCTGGAGAAGCTCCTGGGGCGCTCGGTAGCCCATGCGGTGTCTTCTGGACCCAAACCAGCATTATTTCTCTGCCCAGTCATCCTCTCGCCTCCTTATGCCAGACCTTGAACGTGACCTGTGTTGTGTCACCGCTTCAAGACTTCTTCCGTCGCCATGGGCGTTGAGAGCACTCTGTACAGCGAGGTGTCCCCCATGTTTTCACTGAACCCCTGAGACTGAGGAGAGCTGATAGGGCACCGGTCACAGCCTGACCAGCGCTCTAGAATCTGGATCCTCGAGAGACAGGAATTACTTCTTACTCCTCTTTTCTTCTCTAATACTATTTAGGGTGTCCACAATGTGACTACGAACAGAAGAGGGAAGGAAGGGGGGAGGGAGGAAGGGAGGAAGCACACCCACTTCCGGCTGTCTAGCCGGCTCCCCGCCACCCACCGCGGCACCGCGTGCACACCCTGGGCCCGGGAGCCCTCTGGGTGTCTTATTGGATGAATGAGCGCACGTGTGAACTTTAGGCTGAATTGAAAATACTGTGTATAAAGATGCCAAAATTAATCTCATTTCACTTCTTGAAATATGAGAAAAACATATGAGGCTGGGTCTGGAAACGAGCCGAGAGGCTTTATAGAAAATTACTACGTGAAGGGGATAGTTCTGTGCACAAAGTCTGCTGCCCGGGGCTGCGCACGCGGCCCGCGGGGAAGGTGGGAAAGCGCTCTGTGAGTGTGTGAAAGTGTTTGTGGGAACACATGAGCTTGTGAGCACGGTGAGCATGTGTGTGTAAATTATGAGCATGTGTGAGTGTGTGATCATGAGTATGTGAGTGTGTGTGTGAGCATGTCAGCATGTTCATGCACGTGTGTGAATTTGTGTGAGCATGTGTATCTGAGCATGTGAGGAAGTGTGAGCATGTGTGAACATATGTGTGAATATGTAAGAGCAAGTGTGTGAGAAACTGAGTGTGTGTGAGCGTGTGAGTGTGTGAGCATGTGTGAGTGCATATGAGCATGTGAGAGCCTATGTGTGAGAACATGTGAGTGTATGTGAGCATGAGTGAACATGTGTGTGAGCATGTGTGAACATGTGTGTGTGAGTGTGTGGGTGAGAACACGCGTGTGAGAACACGTGCATGAGGACGTCTGTGAAGACATGTGAGCGTGTGTTTGCGCGTGAGCATGTGGGGGGTGAGTGAGCACCTGCTGTATTCTAGTTCCTGAGGACAGCAGTGTCGCACGCAGGTGACAGCGGTGACTGGCCCCCCTGACAGAGGCGGCGTGGGGGTCACCGCGGGTAGCGCCGCGTGCCGTCCCAGCCTCCGTCCCTTTCCATCCGCACCCGCGTCCGCCTCAGTGCTGTCTGCTCAGTCCGTGCCCGGGAGGTCGCCGCGGAGCGGTCAGGGCCGCTGGCCGCAGGCAGGGGAGCAGGGTGCAGAGGCGGTGGCCCGTCTCCCTGGGTGTCCCCCGCAGAGAGCTTCCGTGGGGGGCGGGGGGCGGCAGCCACATCAGGGCTCCTGGCCTCAGCTGGGAGGGTCTCTGCACCGGACCTTGCTCGGCGGGGGCAGGGGGCCAGACGGAGCCGGGCGCAGTGAGGACCGGGCGCTGCCTCCCGTTGGGGCTGCCGTGTCCCCAAGATGGGGCGACTCTGCGCGTGGCACCTGGCGCCCTTTGTGGAGATGGGCGTGAGCTTGCCGCAGCCTTCCGCAGACGTGTGAACGCTCACGCTAGCTTCTTTCTCTCCCTCGCGCACACCCGGGCTGTGTCTCGCTCAGCCCCAGGCGCCGGTGGCTCCGAGCACCTTTGTCATGAAGGAGAGACCTCTGCAACCACGTCTGCCCCCGGCCCCTGGGAGGCCGGGGAGGGTCATGCGAGGCTCGGGAAGGCAAGCCGGGCTTTGGACACGCGGGAAGCCAGAGATCGAGCCCCCCCGGGCCCCACTTCCAGCCACTCCGCGCTCCAACAGGAAAGCAGCATCAGGCCACCGCCACCCCGAGGCTCACAGGACAGCGAGCCAGGCCCCTCTGCCACCTCCCTTCGTCCCCGAGAGAGCAGGCTTCCTCGGGGACACGGCGGTACTCAGCCACCCAGACGCCTCACCAGCTTCCAGAGCCGGAATGCCGCCTGCCTGTCTGTTGTGGGTCCACGTCTGCGATTCTCCCACTGGCTCAGGTCTGCCCGGAAGTGGCCTCTTCCTGCCGTCACCACTGACGGGAGGCAGGGACCTCCTTCTCATACGCGGTCAGAAGGTCAGTGGGAGCGGGGCACCTGCGTGGCTCGGTCAGTTGAGCGTCCAACTTAGACTCGGGTCATGATCTCTCGGTTTATGAGTTTGAGCCCCGCGTTGGGCTCTGTGCTGACAGCCCGGAGCCTGGAGCTGCCTCGGATTCTGCATCTCCTTCTCTCTCTGATCCTTCCCCCCTCAGACTCTGTTTCTTTCTCAAAAGTAAATAAACATTAAAAAAATCTAAAAAGAAGGTCAGCGGTAGATTCACACCGTGTCACATGCCTACGTCTGTCCCTCACGCCTCCTCATCCCGAGGGCATTTCATCATCTCACAGCATCACAGGGAGAAGTGGCGTGTGTACAAGTGGAACAAGACACAGAGAGAGAGAGAGAGATTCCCACATGACTTTTATTTCCTTATGTTGTTATAGTCGTCCTGTTTCATTACCACACGTTGTTAGTCTATTTCCACGACTCGTTTGTAAACTGAACTTTATCACAAGTATGTGCGCACAGGAAAAAGCACACGCTTCCTAGGGTCTGACCTACCCCCGCCGGGCGTCTGGGAACGTGTCCCCGTGGCGGGGAGGGGACGGCTGCGCTCACAGAGCCTCTCCATCACTCACGCACGTGTGCAGAGGGCTGGCACGTGCGAGTCTCTGGGCGTGTGGTCCCAGGGCACGTGGACCCAGGCCTCTGGGCTCACTCCCAGGCCCTCAACAGCCGTCCTTCCTGCGGTCTACTGAAGGCGATGCTTTCTGAATTTTGTGCTAGTGTTGGTGTGTCCACTGGTTCAATGGCCCACAAGTGGAGACGAGTGCCGTCAGGCGGCAATGTGCTCACACAGAAAGTGCATGTCAGGTAAGCCGCTTTCGGGCCCGATTACCGTGTTACAGGTGTTACACTGGCCAAAACCTCAATGCCAGTGAGTCCGCGATACATATCGGCCAGTGGACGCCCTGGGGGGCTCAGTCCAGGAAGGGCCTGACCTTTGGGTTCAGCTCAAGCTCATGAGTTCAAGTCCCACATTGGGCTCCTTGCTGACAGGTCCTTGGTTGAGATTTTGTCTCTCTCTCTCTCCCTCTCTGTTTGCCCCTCCCCTGCTCACACACACACACACACACACTCTCTCTCAAAGTAAATAAACAAATATTTATATTCAATAAGATGTCTTCAAAGAGAAACACCCACAAAACAAGATCGTGTCCTCGCTGAGGAACACACAGCTCACAGCCAGGAGCCCTGCAGGAGCCACGGCCAAGTGCACGCCGGACTGTGTTCCCAGTGACCTTCCGAACACGCCCACCATAAACATTGAGAAGCAACGGCATCTTCTGTACCCGGTCTTTTGGTGAAAACAGACCCCCCAACATATGGTCAATGAGTGCTTGATGTACATTTGCCCTTAAACTTGGCTGCACATACAATTATCTTGGACTAATAAAAAAAAGAGGACCCTGCTGGGAAGGCCCCTCCCCCTCTGAGATTCTGTTTTCATAGGTGACAAAGGGCACAGGCATCGGTGTTTTCCATAGAGCCCTGATGACTCTAACAGGCGGCCAGAGTAGAAAATGTCTAGTGTGTGATCAAGAGACTGTTGGGACATTTTCCTGGAAATGAAATACAATCAAACCAGTGTGCCCTAAAAGTGAACAAAAGCCTCCATTTTAGTCACAGAAGCTTAGTTACTGGGTATGTTTCTACCCACCTGCTACAGCTGGTTTCAAAAGCTTCCAGAAGGAGCCCATCCTTGCTGTGATTCCATGGAGCCACCCTGGCGCCACGGCTGGGCCTCTGGGTCAGGCACCTGGGCGTCCAACCCCACCTCTGGTCTTGGTCAGCTTTCTCCAGAGAAACAGAACGAATAAATGAGATTTGTTAAAAGGTATGGGCTCACAGGATCATGAGGGTCAGACAGGCTCGCACACAAGCCGTTGTCTACACTCTGGAGTAGACAGTGTGGGCTCCAGTGTGGGTGTGAAGGCCTGAGAGTCAGGGGAACGAAGGCAGAGGAGCAATGTTGGGAAGAGGAGTGACCTCAACCTTCCTCCGCCCTCGGCTTGATGAGCTTGGTCCATGGAGTGTGTGAGGCCACGGGGCAGTGGGGAGGGCCGTCTATTTCCCCAGTCTACCAAGTCAGGTGCCGATCTCTTCTGGAACAACCTGCAGAGACACACCAGAAATAAGGCTTAACCAGACACCGGGCTCCCTGTGATCCCGTCAGGTGGACACATAAAACAAACCTCCATTGCCGCTTATAGCTGGTGTGGTCCTAGGAAACGTGACCCTCCTGAGTCCCAGGCCTCATCTGTAGAATGGAGTTCGTAACAGTTCTCCCTGCATTAAAGTCCTTAAGGTTAAAAGGACAAAGGTGTGACTTGGTTAGCACCTGGCCTGGCAGGTCTTTACGGAGCATGCTACAGTCCCCTTTCCTTTGCTCAAGTCTGAACCAATGGGAAAAGACAAGATGGTGGGCAGGAAGGGGTAAGCACACCGGGGCTGGCTGCCGTGGCTGCTAACAAGCAGCGGGCGAGGCGGGCCTCCGCCGCGCGGTCTCTGCGGGAGCCCGAGTTAGAAGGCTGTGCCCCTCCATCCCGAGCTGGAGACACACGGAGTCGCACGTGGCCAAAGCAGCTCCATCAAAAGAGAAATTGCTTCTATTCAGTTTTTTCCCCCAAATTATGTCTTCTCTTACTGTGAACCTAACCTCTCAGAGACCAAAGGCTCTAGAGAGGAACTCTAAGAATAAAATGCCAAGAATAAATGATAAAATCCCCAGGGAAGAATGATGTCTACACCTGTACACACAAGGCACTATATTTATCCCCTGCACAGCCTCCTCCTGCTCAGTCGCAGGTGGGGAGGAGGCTGAGGCCCGGGGGGAGGGTTCTCGGCACACCCCCCTGAGCCGCCTGCGGGACGACTGCAGCTCCCACGAGGCCCGAACGTCCCACGCTTGTCCCTCTCGAAGCATCACTGAGACGCTCAATAGCATCGATTCACAGCCTCTCCACCCTACAAGCATAGAACACCCAGGCCCAGGGCAGTCATCCCTGGAAACTTCTGGAATCCGGAACTTGGTGCCTCCCGAGGTCAAGGCTCCATGGTATGAAGACCAATTGCCTGGCATCCTTGACCTGGAAACTCAAGGTGCAGGACGCCAGGGACGCCAGCAGGAGCCCTGTGTGGACGTGCCCGGGGGGTCCTCACAGTCGAGGGGCTGCGCTGGCAGCGGCCCAGCCCCCGGCCCTCACCTGAGCTTTCTTTCTGTCTCATCTGCCCGCACGGAGCCTCTCCATCTTCTTCCAACCCCAGGCTTCTGGTCTAGGGGCGCCCCTGCGGCATCTTCAGCTTGGAGCTGCAGGGGGGGCACGCCCCCGGGGGAAGCCTGTCACCTGCTCAGGATGGTTCCGGAAGGGGACCCGCCCTCTGCAGTGTGCTTAGCTGAAGTTGCGCTCAGTGCTTGCTGAGAACCCACATTTATTGTCAAACGCGTTCATGCAAGTCCTCGTGCAACAAGCTTGCCAACGGACTTGCCAAAGGGGCCGTGGTCTCACGTTAGCTGGATTTCAAGTGGCTGGTGTCGCGGACGGCCAGGGAAGTGTCCTCACGGGACCCCAGCACATTCTGTCCGTCCTGATGCTTTGCTGTGACTGGTGTCCTTTTAAAACACGTCTGAAGTATCCCTACTTGCCTGTAGAAATTCAGTCATTCCTAAGGTGGCAGTTAGCTGTGGCCAAAACACGGCTCCCAGAAAGGGAAGCCTTCGTGTGGCCATGGTCCTTTCCCCTGGGCCAGGGCCCCGGGTTGCCCGCCGCCACTGTCCACGGGCGGGCACGGCATATGGTGGTGACAGCTGGAGAGCAGGGTGGCCCTGCTGAAATAATGAGACCCTCTGAATCATTCAGCAGCTTTACAAAGGGAAGCTCCCCCTGCAAGCAGTGCACTATATTTAAGTTCAGGGAATCGATTAATCTTTAAAAGGCAGAATTTGCCTAAGAAACGGGCAGGGTCTGGCTCAAGGAAGCAAGCAGGGAGGTCAGGGCCCCTCAGTCTTAGGGTCTCGGCCTCTGGCGGAAGCCTCAGTCCTGCCACAGTGACAGAAATCAGATGGCGGGAAAGCCACCACAGCTCCATCACCCAAGCCCGCTTCTCCGCACCCCAGGTGTTGACTTCCTGGCCATGCAGCCAAGGGACCCCAGGGGTGGCCACTGCCAGGCTGGCCCCGGGCACTGAGCAGGGCGGTTCAGCAAAGACAGCCCAGTCATCCGGGAAGGGCCGAGAGTGGGTCATAGTGGGTCGTGGGTACTCTGTACGTAGAGGCAAGTGCACCCACAGCAGGGGATGGCCACGTGTCCCCCTCCCTCCGCCAGGGGACGAGCATCACACCATTAAACGTGTGTTTCTGCCAGGCGGGAGGGACCGTGAGCTGTGCCCAGTTCTTCCCCCCAGGGGACCCCGGAGACAGTGTGTCAAAGAAAAGGTCTGACTCTGTTTCAGGTGAACTTGCCCAACCCTCTGACCCCTTAGCAGTGTGCTTTCCCGACGGCATTTCCTGCCTATTACTTACCAGCTTTGTCTCCACGACAGTTTTGTTTGGTCTTACACACCCACTATTTTGAGGCAAAAGGCAGCCATATTTCATAAATGTCTGCATTTAGCTATGACTGGATAGAATCCAGAGACACAAGCTGATCTTCATTTATCGACCCTCTCCCTCCCTCAGAGCTGTCTCCCCAACACACACAGGTGCACACACGTGCACACGCCCTTGCCTGTGCCCTGGGGAGACACAGGAGGCACCAGGGTAGAGGGGGGACAGGAAGCCAATGGGTTTCTAAAGGAAGGTGTTTTCATAGTTGGCGTTGTTTTGTGCCTATTTGCTTTGTCTTTCAATGCAAAGCAGAGTCAACTGTCTTGAAAGACAAGTCCTTCTTGGTCTTTGAGGACCACGCTTTTTCCATGAAAGAGTTTTGTTGCTGATTCTCAAATTAGTTGAGCACAACAGACCCTGAGTCTGGAGCACATGGTGAGGAGCACGGGATTTGGAAGACACCTGTCTCGTCAGTGCATGACACCTGCACGGAGCCAAGGCCACTGTGCCCCCTCCCCATTTCCCTCCTCAGTAGACTGGCTGCCATGGACCAATGGTCAGTCCTCCCTCCATCTGAGCCCCTGAGAAGACACAAACAGCAGGGACCTCTTCCTGCACGGCCAAGCGTGGTGTGCAGCGGGAGGGGCCTTGGCCGTCCGTCTGGGGGTTTTCCTGCCCCCAGAGGCACGCCCACGCAGCTGGGAGAGGTCAGGAGCAGGGAGAGGTCTCCTGCAGAGACGGGGCACCGGGGCAGGCAGTGTCTGCTGGGGACCTGAAGGCGGTCAGGGAGAAGGCCTGCGACGGTGACCACAGACTGCCGGTGTCACTCTCACAGGACCGGGTGCAGACACAGCTTTAAGGAGGGGGACAGAGGACACTGGGCATAGACGAGAAATCACGGCGTGTGATTGCATTTACCTGTAAAATACAAATAAGGCCATTTTTCACCACCAGGCAGAAATGGGGGTCAGCCCACAGCATCAGGTAAGGACAGATGCGGAAAGTCCCGTCCCCAAGGTGGACACTTACCAGGCGGCCGGCTCCTGCAGTGGCCGGTGCTCCAGCGGTGCCTGCACAGGCCCCCGGGGGCTCAGACACCCTGCCACTGTTTGTCATCACCTCCGGAAGCGAATAAAGCAAAACTAGCATTTAAGAGAAATTAAAGCCGCCCAGCAGGCGCTGGGGAAATAGCGTCTTGGTGCGGACGACCAGACAGGACAGCAGTGCAGGGGCCTCCCCAGCATTTCAGTCATGAAATCTAAATAAAAAGGGAGAGAATAGAACATACCAGACTGTGTTGGAGGGGAGCGTACGGACATTTGTTTGTGTTAAATGTGTGTGCGGTCTCCGGTTGCGGTCTAGAAGTCCCTGACATAACAGGCCCCCTTGAAAGAAGTCACGTGTGTTCTGGGACTCACTCCCCCCAGAGTCCCGCCCCCTGGGAGTGTGGATTGGCCTGGCGTTGCAGCATTTATTGCTGTTTAACAAACCACCTCTAAGCTTAGGGAGCTCAAAGGCCAACTGTTTCTTCAGGTTTTGTCATTTGTGCTTCCGGGATGTTTGGGGCTTAGCTGGGTGATTCTTCTGTCCCTGTGGCACGGACACTCTTCATTCAGCTGACAGGTGGCTGCTCTGGAGCTCTCGCAAGGCGCGGTCCACATCTGGTCTGGCCCAAAGCCTGGACTCAGAACTCTTGGCCTGAGCACCCCCAGCGCCCCCTGGCACCTGGCCTCAGCATAGCCCGGTCTCTGGAGGGGGAGCTTGGGGCTGCCAGGGACTGTGAGAGGCAGCAGCTGGCTGGCCTTTTATGACCTCACCTCGGAAGTCACCTCACATCCCATCTGCCTTGCCCTACCGCACGAGGGGTGGAAAGCCTGCCCAGATTCAAGAGGCAGGTCATGCATGGACCCCACATTTCAAAGGAGGAGTGTCCAGGATAGGCGGTCAGCCTGTGTGGCTTCCCAGGAGTCCACAGTGCCTGGGGGGCTGGGCTTTCCCAGGGGTCAACTGCGCCTGGGAGGCTTCCCAGGGGTCCACAGTGCCTGGGGGGCTGGGCTTTCCCAGGGGTCAACTGCGCCTGGGAGGCTTCCCAGGGGTCCACAGCGCCTGGGGGGCTGGGTCTTCCCAGGGGAGCGCCTGCATCAGTGCGCCAGGACCTAGTGCACGGCCGGGCTCACCTCTCAGTTCAGAATCTTCCCTTGCAGATTCCGAGCACGCCAACCCTGATCGTTTTCAGTGGCTAGAAAGGCCTCCTGAGAACAGAAGAAGACGCCCTGTGCTTCTCAGAGGCTCCCAGCAGGCGAGTCGAGGAGCAGACAGAGCACCTTGTTCAGTAGCACCGGCGCTGCGTCCGGGTTCCGGCAGGTGCTCCCCGTCACGGGCGGCCCAGAGGCCGGGAATCTGGTGTGCCCTGCATGTGCAACTGAGTTCCATTTTTAAAGCAATAAACATTCCTCACAAATTTAGGACCCGTTGGCTCTGTGAGTTGTTTGATGATTTCCTAGATCTGAGCATGAAACGGTTACGAAAGCTGGGATGCTGGCGCTCCTGCAAACAGCTGCTCAAAGTCCGCTTTAGCTAGAAACCAAAAAGGATGATGCGAAACCGTGAAGGCTCTTGTGAGCAAGTTCCATTTTGTTTTGTTTTACAGTTTTAAAACAATAGAGGGCAGGAGTTTCAAACTGATTTCAAAAGCCTCCTCCTATATTTTCTCCAGAATGGAGCAATGTTCCCAAAGCTCACGTACTTTGCTGGGACTTCGAAGAACATTTGCATTGGATTCTTAGGGTCACTTCTAACACTGGGATGCAGTTTTTTACAGGGTTGTGCAGAAACTAGCCACAGAGTGATTTAAAAAAACTTGCCTCCTTGTTCTCAATGCACACTACATTTTGGTTTTGGGCTCAGAATTAGGAAAAATTGTCTTAGTTGATGGATAGATAGATGATAGATAGATAGATAGATAGATAGATAGATAGATAGATAGATAGATAGAAAGACAATAGGTAATATTTGGATGGATAGATGATAGATGCTTGATAGAGAGATGATTGATAGACAAATAGATGAAAGATAGATGATAATAGGTGCCTGGGTGGTTCAGTCGGTTGAGCATCCAGCTTTGGCTCCCGTCATGATCTCACAGTTCATCGGTTTGAGCCCTGAATCAGGCTCTGTGCTGACAGCTAGCTCAGAGCCTGGAGCCTGCTTCAGATTCTGTATCTCCCTCTCTCTCTGACCCTCCCCTACTCATGCTGTCTCTGTCTCTCTAAAACAATAAATAAAACGTTAAAAAATTTTAATAAAGATAGATAGATAGATAGATAGATAGATAGATGTAGATAGATACATAGATAGACAGATGATAAATGGATAGATGGATGGATGGATGGATGGATACAAACATGATAAATAGATGTGTGAATGGGTGTATGGATGGATGGATAGATAATAAATGGATAGACAGATACATGATAAATGAATAGATAGATGGATGATAGATGATGGATGGATAGATGTATACATGATAGTTAATAGATGAATGGATAGATGATAGATAGGTGATACATGGATAGATAGATAGATAGATAGATAGATAGATAGATAGATAGACAGACAGATAGACAGATAACAGATGGAGAGATAGGTGATAGATAATGGATAGATAGATGATAGATGATTAATAGATAGATGATTGACAGATAGATAGATAATGGATGGATAGATAGATGATAGATAATAGATGGACAGATGAATATTAGATAGATAGATAGATAGATAGATGATAGATAATAGATAACAGATGATAGGTGGATGGGTGATGGGTGGATGAATGGATGGATAGATAATAATAAATGATAGATGGTGGATGGGTTATGCATAGATGGATGGATAGATAATGGATAGATAGATAATAGATGGATAGGTAGATAGACAGATAGAAAACCGCAGAGTTGAGAGCCTGCACAGTGGAATTCCTAATGTGAAAGATGCAGGTTTGTCTTGCTTAGTGAAGCAGAAGTCATAACGAATGTAATAAAACATTAACAGGCACCAAATGCATCTTGTGTACCCAGCTCTGTGCCCCGTCTAAGCTGCCTCTACAAGACACGGCTTGTTCCCCACTTTACAGGGGAGCAACTGGCAGTGCAGGGGCTCAGAGAACCCTCTCTAGACTGGAGTCTGGTGCCGGTCTCCTATTCAGGAGCCCCCAGTTTTGGAAGACCTAGCACCAGCACCCCTTGGCTGCAAAGACTGTGTGTCCTTGAAAGGGAGGATGTGGCTGTGGTGGGCATCGGGGTGCCCCTCTGTCCCCTGGACCGTGGTTAACAGTGCCCCCCTCTTCTACACAGTCTCCCCAGCTGTGGCTGCCTCACCCGCCCCTCCACTGTGCTCCATCTCCCCTGGGTGCAAACCCCTCCCCATTGCCCTAAGCTGACCAAACTGCCTTTATTATGAACGCACTTAAAACTGTGTACTGTTCAGTCTACAGCATCCACAGACTGGGGGCTCCAGGGTGCCCTCTCCCAAACTCCGCAGAAGGAGAAAACGTCCAGGTACAACCCCGGCCGCAGGGTTAAGATCAGGTCACCAGTGTCCTGGCCAAGTTTTCCATGCGCTTGTCCTGCAGGCGGGGCTGTGGCTCTGGACGTGGGACGGGGGAGGGGGGGCAGGAGCGGATAGAGGTGCCGCTCGCGGGCCCACAGGCACCGCCAAGCCCAGCCCTCCAGGGCGCCCCTCTGCCGGAGATGGCCGAGGACGCTACAACACCGGGTTGCGGGCTGTCATAGCACAAACTATCTGGAAATTTAGATCCTGGAGCATCTAATAGGGCACCATCAATCTTTTATAGCCAGAGAATACATAAATTATAAACAAATATGTCCTTCGGTCTCATGGAACAGCATGGTGATCAAAGAGGCACAATAGAAACGTATTTGCTTCCGCAGCCGCGTATTCCCGGCTCTGCTCGCGCCGCCGGCCGGCCTTTGTCCCATCTGCCACACTACACCCCCTCCTGTTGTTGTAAGTAATCAATATGGGGCTGAAATCACCTACCACTACCTCTACTACCTCCTATTTTGTCCACTCATAAATTATGGATCTGCGCACAACATCAAGTCTACAATTTCGATTGCATTTGCTAATCATTGATCAATAATTCAGGAGCTGCTCCTTCTTCAAGGGCCCTGGTTTCCTACAGCATATGGCACCAGGCTGACAGGGAGCAGAAGTCCCTTGTCACAAAGAGCAGCCGTGAAGACAACTTGTGTAAAGTTGTCTCTTCTCCGTCCCCTTGCGTGTCGGAAGGGTGACTTTGCACTTGTGCTGGCGGGACCCTCTCAGCGCGCCCTCCGGCCCCGGCGCACGGGGAGCTCAGCTGCCGAGGGGTCTGTCCTGTCCTGCGCTCCCTGCTCTCACTGCCTGCGGAGCAGGGTCTCTGGGGTGGGGGTCAGTCCCGCCTGCAGCCTTCCCCCCAGTCTGGACGTATTTGCGCCCGGGACACAGCCCCGCCCCCCTCCTGTGTGGGCACAGGAGGCGAACCTGGCCGCCAAGGCCTCGGCGCGCTCCCCCGGGGAGACTTTGAACCCCGGAGCTATTTTAAGATGTGCTCTGTAGCCGTGGTTCTTTTTGAAAGATCTGTCTCCAGCCGGTTTTGTGTTCTTGGGTTTGTGTCCTTTCGAGGAGATGCTGAAGTGGAGAATCACCGTCCTTTCAGAATTCGTCTGGCGTGTCTATCTTAGGTCATTGTCAACGGAAAGAATCCTTTTATTCAGGGCTCCGGAGGCAGCGGTGGGGAGGCCTGTCCTGCTGCAGGGGCTGCTGGTTGGTGGAGGAGCGTGATTCCTCCAGCCGGTGGGAGAGGCCTTCTGGGGAGCCCCGGGCAGGGGACACCTTCTGGGGACCCTTCCCCACAAAAGGCCGTGGCCGAGGTTCTGGAGACACTGGAGTGTGGGCGCAGAAGCCCCAGGAGGAAAGGGCATGAGGAGGGACCCAGGTCACCTCCCGGAGTGCAGGCCTGCCCCTCGGGGCCATTGTCGCCAGCCCAGCGGGGAGCCGCCCGGGGAGCTCCAGGTCACCTTAGAACACCGTGAAGCCAGAGACAGCAGGAAGGGCAGAGACGAGGGAGGAAGGGAAGGGTCTCAAGCAGTCTGGCCAGAAGCAGACTGAAGAAAAGCAAAGGGGATGGAGAGAAACAGGAACAGTCTTTAAACTGGAAAGAGAGAAGGCTGAGATGGCAAACGGCCCTGACAGTTCTAGTGAGAAGGAAAGAAATTGGAACTGGGTAGGAAGGAAAAGAGGCGAGAAGAGGGAACCATAGCCAAAGAGCCCAGGACAGGACAGGAGGGGGCCGGCGTGGCGCCCACCTGCCCGTCCCACCCACCCCAGGGCTGGGGTCTGCCGCCCACAGCTGCTGCGCCGAGCTGGGCACACGGAGGGACTGCAGCTGTGGACCGAGACCCAAACCCCGCCATCAGTCCCCACTGTGTGTCCCTGAAGGTGCCCTCGTGACCTGGGCAGTGTCTCCCCGCTCCAGACCCCTGCCTCTGGCTGGACCCTGCCGGCCTGACCCCAGCGAGCTGGTGACAGTGGTGCCGGCCAGCGTGGGACAACCAGCAGCTGAGAAGACACGTCTGGTCTGGGTGCAGCTCACTCCTCCGCGTGACCCGGGACGTGCAAGACAAAGACCAGGGGGCGCCTCCAAGCTGTGCCGGGCTTCACGGGGTCGCAGTAGCACCGTGGAGTCTACGAGGAGCGCTGCGCACCCACCCAGACCCTCCCTCAGCCCCTTGCACCCAAGCTCTCCGCAGCTGCTGTCGGCCACGCGGAGGTCGCGGAGGAAAGGGCTGCCCCCACGTGCTGCCCACGGCTCAGAACTGGGGAGCCCAAACGCCTCCAGGAGGACCCGGCTCCTTGGGGTTCTGTGCCCCGGGGGCGGGCTATGAAGCAACCACATCACGTTCGAAGAACGGACTCTCTGTCATCTCCTTCTCCACACCCTCTGGAGGGGATGTAAGCAAGTGTCCCAGCTGGAGCCGGAGTCCGCGGCTGTGTGCACCGCGGCTGAGCGCCCCGGGAAGCCCCAGAAGCGTTTGCTGGGGAACATGCCCCTGCTGCAGGCTGGTGCCTTGCCCGCCCTTCACCCCCGACTCGCCGTCTAGACCCAAGCAACTAATCTCACAGTTGAGGTGGACAAAGAGAAACCAAAGGCCCTTCTGATTTTCTGATTTTCTTTTTCAAAACTGAGGTTGTGACCCTCCCTGAGTCGAGTAAGATCAACTCTAGAGTGTCCCCCACCTGCTTCCTGTTTATCTATCGGTTCCCCTACCCACCTGCCTCCTGGGTATACACTGCCCTCCCCCACTACTATGTCACACGTGCGTCACATCTGTCCTTGAAGATACGGAGTTCTGGGACTAGTGTGTCTGGTGGGGGCTTTCCCTCTCCCCTGACACTCCCGCCTTCACATCCACCTATTCATCTGTCCACCTACCTGTCATCCACCTACTGTATCCCTATGTCTCAACCCATCCATCATCTTTCCATCCATCTTTCATCCTTCATCCATCCATCCATCCATCCATCCATCACCTACCCATCCATCATCTATCCATCTATCCATCCATCTATCCATCTATCCCCAACCCATCCATCATCTATCCATCTACCGTCCATCATCTATCTATCCACTTATCACCTATCTATTTATCCATCTATTATCTATCTATCTATCTATCTATCTATCTATCTATCTATCTATCATCTATTATAATTCTTCCCATTATTGATCACTGTTTTCTTTCAGTATATAAATAATTCCAAGTTTTCCTATCACCTGGATGTGGAAGCACTTCTGTTACCGGGTGTAACCGGGAAGCACTTCTCCCTCCCCCCCCCACCATGGAGTCCAAGTGCACATGGCACCATCTGTGTCCTGATTTGGGGCAAAACAGTAGGGATCTACTAGGCTCTGAGAAGAATGTAAGCGGG
Organism: Proteles cristata cristata; assembly: GCA_017311185.1. Lineage (NCBI taxonomy): Eukaryota > Metazoa > Chordata > Mammalia > Carnivora > Hyaenidae > Proteles > Proteles cristata. Next base: position 57,741 of record JAESUZ010002581.1, read on the forward strand.
GTCTGTTCCCATCGAGCTGGGACAAGCAATTGTCTCCTGGCTGAACTCCACCCGCCCCACCGAGGGAGCCTGTCCTGCACCTGACCAGCCTCCCAACGCCTGACTGGCTTATGGGATGATATGAACTAATGTTCCCAGTAAGTTTGGAAAGAAAACATCAGGACACAATCTGAGCTGTTCCCTGGATGCACACTGCACATCCAGGCCTCAGAGCCTTCGCTGCTGCAAAATCACTCCCTCCTGTCCCATCCACCACCCTCCATGGCCCAGCCCCAGGCAACCCCCTTGTGGAAGCCTTCTGAGACCCCCACCATCTCACCCACTGTCTCCACCAGCCTTTTCCCCCACAGACACCTGTCGCACTTTTGGCCTCAAGGCTCAGGCTGCCTCTGCTGCGAGTCTGGGGTGCACAACGGTGGGAACAGGGATCAGCACGCTCCGAGCTGCACGCCACGTGATCTCCAGCTGGTGCCTCCCCTGGTCAGCCGGCAGCGTGGCGGGTGCAACGACCCCAACGGGAACATGGAGGCCTTGTGTGTGTGGAGACAGCCCCGCTTGGCCCGAGGAGAGGAGTCTGCCCCCCGCCCCCCGCCCCCATCAACTGGGGCTCCTCGGGCTGACTGGGCCACTTTGGCCTGAACGGCTTTTTTGTTTTGTTTTGTTTTTTTCCAAAACTTGTGCATTTTCCTTTACTTTGTTAAACCTTCTGGGTTGTTCCCCTTTAATTCCGGGTGTGTGTGTGCCTGCATATGGGCCCCAACATGCACCATCGGTGCGCTGAGGCAGCCGAGGGCAGCGCAGAAAGAAAACGGCTCCTTGCAAATCTAGCCGTCTCCCAACACTGGACTTATTCCTGTTTTCAAGCAAACACATTCAAGATGTTTTCCTAGAGGCTCGGCGGCGGGCGGTGGGCCGCTAGGCCCGGTGAGGGTGGCGGCCTGGGGGTCCAGGGGTCTGGACCAAGCGTTTGGTAAGTTCAGATGGAGTGGAACTAAACGGTCTTTCTCAGCCCAATTTAAAATGATTGGTTTGGCTCCCCTTGCTCGCGCCCTTTCCGTTCCAGCACGGACTTCATGACAACAAAAAAGCAGTTGTGGGTCCCTCCGTGTCAACCTTCCAGATGTTTTCTCGGAGAAGAAAGACGTATTTATAAGGTACCTTCTACTTCTTGTTCTCTTCAAACTTCAGCCCAAGAAACATTGGAAAGAACAGCAGAGGGATGGTTTTCATTATATCCCCCTCCCTCACTCTGGTTTCTGAAATCCGTATTCCGGCTAACACAACTACATCAAATCATTCACTCACTCCCTAAACCCGAGGGGCCGAGCGGCTCCGGGCCCCAAGCTCCGGGCTGGCTGCTGGGTGGACATCACAGCCCCCACCTTGAGGAGCCGCCCTCGGGGGGTCGCTGGGGCAAGGCCGCGGTGTGTGGGGCACAGAGATGGTACAGCCCAGCGGATGTGGTGTTAGCGGTGGGTGAGGATGCGAGGAGACGGTGCCCTTCCAGGACTGGAGGGGAGGGGTCTGGAGACCCACTGTCCCCACACGCTGGGGAGTTCCTGGGGACAGAACGTGGCTGCCTGTCCTCCTGCGGTCACCGGGGGCCCTGTCTTGGCAGCCAGCATTCCAGGGGACGGTCCACACAGCTGTGCAGAACGTGGCTGTCTGCGGAGAGATGTAAAATTTCTCCCAGGAGCTCCTTTGATATGCTTCAGATACTTGATTCATTGACCTTCCCGGGTGTGGAATTAATTGTAGAGCCTGGAAAGTAACAAGTCAAGTTCAAATCCTTCTTAGTTACAAGTCCTGTCTCCACATACCCATTATTTATGTCAGAAAGAAATGGCTGTGCACACCTTCTAATCTGTGAGTGAGGTAATTGATGGTGCCAGGGGGGTGATTATTTTCTGTCCTGCCCTGGGCCGCCTGGCTCAGTCACTGCATAATCTAGACCTGCACTGCCTGATACCAGAGCCACCAGCCACATGGGCCACTGGGTATGGAAAATGGGGCTGGTGGGGTTGAAAAGCTGAACTTGACATTTTAATCGTAATTAATTTATATTTAGGTGTATATGTAACCTATATGTTATATTTAGATTTTATGATTGAAGCAATGTAAACTATTTTCCCATTAAACACAATTTGGTCTTTTGCTAGGACTAAACATTTCACCTGAACCATTGAAAATTGGGCGCCCAATCTGCACTGTGATCCACATGTAATCCAATGATGGATTTTGAAGAATTAATCTAATAAAAATGAATGCAAAGTATCTCATTAATTATTTCTATTAATTACATGTTGACATGATAATATTTTGGGTATCCTGAGAGGTTTTAAATTTCACCTCTTTCTTTTTGCTTCTCTTAAAAATGAATATCAAACAGTCTGAAACCATCTGTGTGGCTCACATCAGCCTTCTTTTTCTTAAGTTTATTTGTTTTTGAGAAAGACAGAGGGGGTATGAGCAGGGAGAGCAGCTGAGGAGACTCCCAAGCAGGATCCATGCTCAGCACAGAGCCCGACGTGAGGCTTGATCCCACGATCCTGGGATCATGACCTGAGCCCGAATCCAAAGTCAGACGCTCAACTGACTGAGCCTCCCTGGCGCCCCTCACATCACACTTCTCATTGGGCGATTCTGATCTAGAAGGAAGGCACCTAGATCTGAAGGCAAACAACACATGGACTTAAAATCAGTGGGGTCGTACAGGCGCCCCCACTGGCTCTGCCACAGGATTGTCCCCACCACATCCTGTCTTTCCAGAGATGGTCGGTCCAGAGCCATCAGTGAAGATTCTGAAGCGTCTCAGGCAGGTTGAGCAAAATGCATTTCCTCTCATTCTTTCCCCGAGGTTCTCCCGTCGGGGAGCCAGCAACAGCTGCGAGAGGCAGAGTAGCCCAAGGAGCCAGGAGGGGACTGAGCAGGGGAGGCCTGGGGAGCCCCATTACGGGGGTCAGCAGGCCTACTGTGCGCCTGATGATCCAGAAGCCGCTGAAGTTGGCTGGTGAGTCAATCTGCCCCAGATCACTTAATAACCATATTCTAACGGGGCTTAACTGGATAGTTATTAGAAATCCATCGACAAAAGCAGCGTATATAGTCAGTGGTATCAGAAACTTCAGTGAAGAGATCTACAACATCTTTAATTCTTGCTTATCATTTCATACACCATGGCCTTTGAAAGTCTTTGGAATAGAATATTAAATATTAAATATATGATATTCCTTGTTCATTATTCTATCATAAAATAATCGGAAACAATGGTTCCTGTGGATTCACGTTTCTGGGCAACTGTTTGGTTTTTCTTGCATTTCTGACGGGGGGTAGACAGTGGTGTTGGTGTATTTCTGAGGATTCCTTCCAGTTCCATCTCGAGGACTGACAACCTGAGACCATTCCATAAAGTTTGCCAGAACCCCCCTCAGTGTCCAGGCATCTGAATCAACATTTCAACCAAAGCACTGGGGTCTTAAGAAGAACCTGTGTGTCCAAATGCTGGTCCATTGTGTTTTTTTAATGATAGATTTATCGAGACACAATGCACATATCATACAATTCACTCCTTTAAAGTGCACAATGCAGTAGGTTTAGTATATCCACAGAGTTGTGTGACCATCAGCCCTGTCTAGTGTTAGAGCATTTTGCACCCCAGAATGAAACTCTGTACCCCCATGCTGCCCTTCTTTGGCCCCTAAGAACCAATAACCTACTTTCTGATCTTTAATGTTTATTTCTAAAAGACAGTAGGAAACAGGAGTCCATAGGTGAGACTGGCCTTTCGGGACAGAGTGTGGAGATGGCAGACAATGTGCGTTGAGCAGCAGGTGGAACTTTGAGACTATCAGTTGGTGTGGTTGTAACAAAATACCGTGGACCAAGAGGCCGAAGTGACAGACATTAATTTGCTCGTGGTTCTAGAGGCTGGAAGTCCAAGTCAGGGCGCCAGTACGATCAGTCTCTGATGAGAGCCCTCTTCCTGGCTTGCAGACAGCTGCCTTCTCACTGTGCCGCCCCAGCCCCCGTCCACAGGGGACAGAGGGAAAGAGCTCTCTGGTGTCTCATCCAACCCCCAGGTGCCCTGTCTCCAAACCCCAAGCACATGGAGTCTAGCTTCAACATATGAATCGTAAGGAGACACACTGAGTCCATGACTGTTACACATAGCTGTGACAAAATTGTGTTCTGAGGCACCTGGGTGGCTCAGTCGGTTAAGCATCTGACTCTTGGTTTCAGCTCAGGTCACAACCTCACGGTTGTGAGATCAAGCCCTTCATCAGGCTCTGTGCTGGGCATGGAGCCTGCTTGTGATGCTCTCTCTCTCTCTCTCTCTCTCTCTCTCTCAAGAACAAAACAAAAACCAAAAATTGTGCTGGGAACTGTGCAATTTCCTGACAGAAGCCTCAGGCTTAATATTTATTAAATATAAATTTCAAAACTACTCTGATTTAGCCTGGTGAGCACAGTCAGGGTTGCAGGCTTTGTTTGAGCCAAACAAAGAAAGTAAAACCGAATAGTTTAAGTGACAACCAGGCTATTGAATAAAGAGAACACTAGCTGGAGGCGTCTGTGGGGTGCTGATGAAAGCAAATAGAACAAAGAGGCAGGGCCTCTACCTGTATAAACACACACGTGGGGTGTTGAACTCTGAGCCCCACAAGTGCAAACATGCTTTAGAGTCCGCAGGGCAGCACTACATGATTCTAAAATGTATTTCTGCTCCTAAATATTGGAAAAGCCATTAAATGGCGCCAATGACAGTTGCAGGTAAAGTATGTGTTTCATGGTCAGTCCACACCAAGCACTGAACTTCATCCACTTGAGTCCCACCAATGGTGTTAGCACAAAATTAAAAATATAATCATGAAAACCCAAGAATGTTAATCAAGTGTCTCCTCAATATCACTGCATACCACATCAATGGAAAAGTGAAAGACTGGAAAATACCAAGTGTTGGTGAGATAGGGAAAAGCTGAAACTTACATGTTGCTGATGGAAATGCAAAATGGACAAAAAAACATTCTGGAAAACAATGTGGTGGTATGTTATTGAATTAAACATTACTACCACTTAGCAATTCCACTCCTAGGATCTGTTCGAGAGAACAGAAAGCAGCCACCCTACAAACACTCGTACACACAGCAGCATTATCCATGAGCCCCAAGCTGGAAAGGTTCAAGTAGCATCTGCTAGGGCTTGGTGCATCCATCATGGTGCATCTGTGCTCTGTACGATGTAGCACATCTCATCAGTACAAAGGAATGAATACTGATACACGCATCACCATTCATAAATCTCAAAAGCGTTTTGCTAAATGAAAAGAGTCAGACACGAAAGACTCACAAAACTATTCCACATACATAACAACCTAGAAGTGGCAAAATGCAGTGAAAGAAAGCAGATCAGCGTTTATCTATGGTCAGGTTTGGGGCAGGGATGAACTGCGCATGGACAGGTGGAAGCATTTGGGAGTGATGGATGTGTTCTGCGTAACGATGTCGGTGGCTACACGGCAGGAGTTCATCATCAATGCTCAGGCAACTGTACTTCGAATGAGCCATCAATTAACACCCTAACAATGACAACAAGAAGTAATTTAGCATGACTAAAATAAGTAAAAGGAAACTACATAAAACTAAAACAAGAAGTCTCAGAGACAAAGCAGTATGTGTTATCTTCTTTTTTTTAAATGTTTATTTTTGAGAGACACAGAGCATGAGTGGGGGAGGGGCAGAGAGAGAGAAACACAGAATCTGAAGCAGCTCCAGGCTCCAAGCTGTCAGCACAGAGCCCGACATCGGACTTGAACTCACAGACCATGAGATCATGACCTGAGCCAAAGTCAGACGCTTAACTGACTGAGCCACCCAGGCTCCTCATGTTGTCTTCTGATTGAAATGCTGCATCTACAAGAGTCCTGATGAGGTTTGCAGCAGACCCTTTGGGAGGGCCTGCCCAGAGCAGGATGATCACCTGCCCATCAGTGAGTGCATGCCACATGAGGTCCGGTATACCCCTGCCCCTGGTCGCAGGGATTGGACAGAGGGAAGAATGGCCATTCTGAGCAGAGATGTCCAGATCTGACCTTCTCCCAGCAATTGATAGTTGGGATCCAGCAATCAGAGAGGCTGCCATGCCCCCGTTCCTGGTCTTTCTCCACACCCCCCACACAGCAAGGTCTCCTCAGCATGTCAGTACGCCTGAGATCTCTTGCCCAACAAAGTGCCTGACCTCGTTTTTGGGTTTGCCTGGTCTCGAGTAAGAGATAATACTTCTTAGATGTTCTTTGGGATCTCTCTGCGGAGGTGCACTTCGCCTCCCCACGTCTCCTTTGAAGATCTGCTTGCACTTTGTCTCATTCTCTACTTTGTGTCTTGGTCCAGGGTTTTATTCACTCTCTTGTATGTCCAGTAACTTCACAGAAGACAAGAAATTCAGTACCTAATTCTCTGTTCACCACCTAACTCAGTGCCATGCACAATTAAGTGCTTAATAAATGTCTTTTGATGATATAGACGGTCATGTGGATGGTAACAGTGCTTGACTCCCTCCTGGGAGTTTATGTATTTTGAGAGAGCTGGACCTCTGGAAATCAAATTATGAGATGGAAAATCAGTTTCTTCATATCTTTGGTGAACCACAAGGTTAGTGACTTAATGAAGGGTAAGATAATTAACAGTGTGCTGGACAAAGTTCCACACTCCACCTGCTAAATACTCACTTCTGGTTCACAAGGGTTTAATTGGGCCACACCATTTGCATGCTACGTGCTCCTAATCATAGATACAGAATAACCTGGCTCATCAATGAGATAAATTCACATCAAATCACAGCGTTTAAAATGGTGGAGTAGCTTTTTAGATTAACATTAGTGGCTAATAAAAGAAAGCTTCATTTCACCAATGGAGAGCTTTATAATTCTTAATGAAATGTACATTTCTGATCATTATATCACATGATCTTTCCTTGTTACTGTAGTCACAGTGCTACGTTTGTTACAGAGAGCACAATCACTGTGTGAAGTTGTAATGAGTTGGTGCCCATTGGGCCTTTATTGTGAAGCACGGAGAGAAGGAGGGCAGGGAGCACCCCTGGGTCCCAGATGACCTGTGTCAAGGTCATTCTAGTTCCAGGTGGTGCTAACAGTAGGACACCCCCTTGTGAGCAGGGCCTTGACATTTCTGGGAGCCAAGGCATTATTAAACTGGGAATGGGCTCAGAGTAGGAGTTAGGTAGAGACCAGATCTTAGGATAGCAATCCAAAGTCATATTCTGAGTATGTCAGGTGAAAGTTGGGTTGGATGCCTCAAGTTTGTTCACTTATGCATCCACCCATCCACCCATCATCCATCCATCCATCCATCCATCCATCCATCCATCATCCATCCATTCACCCACCCACCCATCATCCATCCATTCATCCATCCATCCATCCACGCACCCATCATCCATCCATCCATCATCCATCCATCCATCCATCCATCCATCCATTCACCCATCATTCATCCGTCCACCCATCATCCATCCAACCATCCATCCATCCATCTATCCATCCATCCAACCACTCATTCCACAAATACTGGCTGTACACTTATTGTGTACTTGACTCTGATCAGGTCTTAGGGTTATAGTCCAGCTATGAATGAGACTTCTGTGGCTCTTTGGCTCCCGGAACTCATCTTCAGGGGCACCCAGGCTGCCACACTGAAGGGGGCAAGAAAGCTCTAGGCTCCACTTTCTGTGAACTCCAGGTACCTAATACTCAGAGAGTGGGGAACACAGCAAGATGGATGATTTATATCATCTTTTTTTTTTTTAAGATTTTTTTTTATTCCTATGAGAGAGAGAGAGCGTGAGCAGGGGAGGGTCAAAGAGAGAGGGAGTCACAGACTGAAATAGGCTCCAGGCTCTGAGCTGGCAGTCAGCACAGAGCCCGACGCGGGGCCCGAACCCACAAACCGCGAGGTCATGACCTAAGCGAAAGTCGGACACCCAACCGACTAAGCCACCCAGGCGCCCCTGATTTGTATCATCTTGATTACACTGCCAGCTCAAAATATGTGGGGAGAAAGCAGTTTACCATTTCTTAAAATTAATTCTTATATCTTCATCAGTTTTCACCTTCTCCCTTTTCTTGAAGCAGTGTTTTGGGTCGCTGCATGCCATCAAGAATGTAGAAACAAAGAATGCCAACATCTACAGCCACCGACTCTGTACGAGGTGAGCCTCTGTCCTGATGGCTCTCACCTCTCACTCATCACACCAGGGTCAGGGCACTCTGTCAGCAACCCCATTGTAATGCTGTGGACCCAGAGGCCACATGCCCTCACCACAGCCTGACCGCTTCTCTGGCTGCAAGTGGGAAGGGGCTCTGATGATGCCTTCCCCTTGCACCTCTGGCCCCTGCATAGGAGAGCTGCAGGAGCAGACCAGGAAGTCAGCCCTCAACCCTGGGGCACAGCCGGGAGGGCACAGCCCTGGTGTCTGGACCAGAAGACCTGGCTTTGCACACCACTGAGCTGCCTGAAAGTGTTCATTGTACTTCTCTGACCCAGGATGTCATCGTTGTATGACCAGTGAGGAGGACACTCCCACTGCACCAAGCAGCTGGGATGGCCTTCCCCCAAGTCAAGGGTCCAGCACAGGGACAAGTACAGGGTAGACACAAATATCATTTCCTGTGTCTTTTCAAGAAATGTACCCCCTCCTTCATTCCACAGGGAGAGCAGCCATTTTTAATCCTTGCCTTAAATTGGGACTAAGTCAATCTTTGGGATCGATACCATTAAATGCGACACTAACTCTTCCCACACCTCTGTTATACCATCAAGTCAGGGGCAGTGTGGGAGCCACCGGTTTCCATTCAGAAGGGAAAGAGGCCCACAGAGTCCCCCAGTTCTACAAAAGGTCAAGAACGACGTTCTTCAATAAAGTCTGTCCATTCTCCTCTGCACAGAGCTTTCTCCAAGGGCATCTTCGATTTTCCTGGATCAACCTCAGGATGATGAACTGAGTTGAATCTCCCCAAACGACATGCTATAGATCGGTATTCGGTGGAGAAGAAGAATCAAAATGTCAGTGTCTAATTAAAACTCATAAAGGAAAAATTAAATTCCATTCTTTAATGATGCCATTTATTGTCATGGATACTAAGGGGAGAAATCATACTAATGAAAATGCATTGAGGAAACTTACACTTTGGAAATCGAAGCTTGTGGAATGTTTGCACCACAGTCCTGTTATTCTGAATATGTGTGACAGTGATTTGGACTGAAGCAGGGAATACATGGCCCATAATTTATCTCTCGACTTAAATATATAGAGAATTTCAGAAAATCTTGAAGCAGTGATGGAGACCTGGGCTGTGCTGTGCAAACAAACCCCAGAGGTCTCTAAGTTTAAGAGCATTTTTTAAATGTAAGGATTTTCTTTTTTAATTTTTTAAAATTTTATTAATTTTTGAGAGAGAGAGACACAGAGACAGAGAGACAGAGTGCAAGCATGGCAGGGGCAGAGAGAGAGGGAGACACAGAATCTGAAGCAGCTCCAGGCTCTGAACTGTCAACACAGAGCCTGACACAGAGCTCGAACCCACAGACCGTGAGATCATGTCCTGAGCTGAAGTCGGACGCTCAACCGACTGAGCCCCCCACGCACCCCAAATGTAAAGATTTTCTGAGATGGGGTTGGGTGGAGCTGGGGGCAGAGTAAGGGAACACAGCAGTCTCTGCATGTTAGCAAGCCTGTGATTTCGGCATCAAAGACGAGATGGGCTTTAAACCCTCCAGTTTCCCCAGATGAACGTGCCGCACACAGTTTCCTGAAGAATGAAGTTAATTGGGTTTGGTGTAAGGTTGGTGTCCTTCCTCCTGGAAACTTTCCCACGTCTCTCTGGGTGTCGGTGCCCACCAGACTCCCCGGTCACCCTGTTAGCCCAGACTTTAATTAGCTCTGGCGTCCTCTTCATAATGATAAATGCAGAGATGATAAATCAGCGCCCCAGCCATCAGCGCTGAATATCATTAACGCCTCCCACTGCTGAATCGATCACTGTCACCCGGTGCCTGTGTGCAGCCGGGCACATGGCCGCCGGCCAGAGCGCCTTCCAGAGCACCGGCGGCCCGAACTTGGGGGGGAGGGTTCCTCCCCATATGCTTTCATTCATCGTTTGCTGAATATTTGTTTGGCAACCAGAGTTCCAATATATTTCCAGCTGAGATGATAACTATTTTGGGTCAATAAGCAAATAGCTAATTTAGAGCAAAATAAATACCAATAAGAAATTATTCTCCGAGCATCAAGATCCGAAAGAAAGTCAATGTGATAAATATAGCTGGTCTGTTTCAAAACCGGAAGAGCTACTTTGAAGCTGTCTACGAGTCAGCTTTATAATGAAAATGTCGATCTATAACCCCGACTTAAACGATGTTAGGTTCTTCTCTTCAGTACTTGGAAGCAGGAAGTACCTCATGCTCGCAGTTGGAGGGTTGTTCCCTCCTGAAAACTAATGGTTCCGGAAGGACGAAACATCATCCCCTTCTGCAGAACCCTCTCCAGCTCCCGCTGCTGACAGCCTGGGTCCCCTCTCAGGGCAGCGGAAAAACACCCCTTGTCACTTACGCAGAGTCGGCCTTACATGCAATTTAAAGGTGGGGAGGGTGTTTTCTTTTGATCTTCTTTTATTGAGACACACCGTTAAAGAGTCTTGCCATGGGAACAACAAAAATGACTGTCCCCGTGCTCGCTCTCCGGCACCCAGCGTGTCCCTGACCTCTGTCTCCTCATCCTGACGTCACTCTCTTCCCTCCCTCCCTCCACCCCACCTGACCATCTCCCAACGTCCAATTGGCTAGGACATGTGACCCTACAAGAGGAGGCTTGAGGGCTTCATAACCAGGGTCCAGAACATTCTCATGATGGGGGAACCATGTTACCTACACATCTGCCTCCTTCCCAAGCGAAAGCACAATTGCATTCAGATTACGTTGTCCAAGACTCAGGGCATCAGCCACTGGGGAGGGTGCCTGAACACGGGAGCTCGGAGAGTCTAGTCAGGTCTGCCTTGGACACGGGCTTCCAGCAGCGTGAAGCAAGGACGTGGGCCACAGGGGTGCTCTCCCAGTCCACTCCGCACACGGTGTTCCCCAGCTTGGAAGCATGTGCCCCCACAGCACAGGCTTCATCATGGAAACCTGTGGGCAGGGAGGCATCTCTGTCCAGCATACCCGCCCCCTCCCCGCTCCAATGTCCTGCCGGTGCAGCTTCTCAATGACGGGCCTGTCCACTGTCCTTCATGTCCGGCCCCACCGGGGACTCACCGTCATCTCCCGGTGGACCCAGGCTTCCCTTCTCCATGCCCGGCCTTCTCCAGGCCACTCTCACCCAGCAACCAAGGGTCTTTGGAAACCACCTATCTGGTCACAGAATTCCTACACTTAAAATATCTCAGAGTTTTTCTTTCTCACCAAGGAAAACATTTAAAGTCCCAGCCATGGCACCCGAGACCCCAGGCTGTGCCCACACGTCTTCCAATCCCCTTGCGCCCCAGACTTCCTTCCCCTTACTCCAGCCGCAAGTCCTTTCCCTTCTCCCTCCTCGCTCGACCGTCTCTGCACTGAAATCCTCCGTGAGTCGTTAATGTGCCCGGAGCTCCTGTCCACCTGCCCTTCTGGGTCACCCCTGCTCAGCAGTGTCCACGAGACGTGGGAGACACCCTATGCCAAGTGGGGCAGCAACAGAGACACAGTTCTGGTCTCTTCGCGGATGCGTGGACTTAGCACCTTGCTGGTATCTTGCGTCAGTTTCCTTATCCACAAAGTGAAAACAGTGGTGTTAGCCACCTCGTAGTGAGCTCATAGGGATGCACTGAGCTTCAACGTGTGCGATGTCTGAACCATGTGCACGCTAACACAACATATGCTTATTAGATTTACCTTTTAGGGGCATTAGATGTTAATGAGGGACCTTAGAATAAATGTCAGTCACTCACGGGAGCTTCCTTAGAGCCGGGGATCAGTTTTATTCTCCAAAGCTGGCTGCGCCACCATGGCCTCCCGTCTCACAGGCTCTCTGCAACGGGACCCCGCCCCTCCCATCATGAGATGGGGCCTTTTGTTGCTGTTGTTTTTCCCCATTAACGATGGGAGGACCCTGCCTGCTTTGAATAAACCAGCTCAGTGTAAGGGACGCTGCAACTGTCTGGATGGAGGCGTCAGCTAGCCTGGAAGCTTCCTCTCCTTGCCTCTTGGAAGCTTGCCCTTGGCATGTTCCCTCTGGACACATATGTGGTAGGAGAAGCCCCACACAGGGAGTGGCCACACTGTGGCTCCCTGGCTGAGGGCTGAGGAGCCAGGCTACAGCCAGAGTCAATGCCAGGTGTGTGAGAGCGCCATCTCGCATGCCAACATGGAGGGGCTCTGGCCCCAGCACCCAAGACTCCCCAGGGCTAAAACTAAATAGCATTTTTTGGCCACTAAGATTTGGACTGACTTGTATGCAGCAACCAGAACGTATCCACGACCTGGGTCCCGTGTGGTCACTGAGGCGAGATCTACTCACCGCTGTCCCTTCAAGCACCACCTGGTTGTCATGAGTTCGAAGTGAGGGCAGTGGCCAGTGTTTTTGTTTTCAGCTGTGGATGTAGCCCAGTGCCTTGTGCGGCTTCAGTGAATACTTGCAGAAGAAATGAAGGAAGAATCACTTAGTTCTAATCCTCTACAGCACCACGTCTCCTGCTGGCTGGCAGGATGGGTTTGGTGAGAGATGATCTGTGGAAAACCGGGGAGTTGGCTTCTGGGAGCCTCACAGGCTGAGAGCCTGATGGACCAGTCTAGACACAGACCCTTGAATCTACTGATGGGCGCTGCTCTGCCCACAGCTCCAGACCCATCTATTGCCGGGATGAGTTTAATAATTATTTCAATTAATATTAAAAGTTTACATCAGAATGCAGAAACCTTCATAAAGACAATCTTGAGTGCCAAGGCAAAGCAATTAAATTTCAGGTTACATTTTAAAAATTCCAATACTGTTATCCTACTTGTCAGATTAATAATTTATAGACAGATCAGCCCCCAAAAGACAATGAAGATAAACTGCTCTCCTTTCTCGTAAAGCATCATCTATAGCTGCGAGCTACATTTTAAAGTTACAGTTTTATTAAAATTAACATCTTGACGTCCCATTTCATAGCAATCCCTCCTTTCTCAAAGGAAAATCATAAAAGCAACTTTATTTAAAGTTGCAAAGTAATTTATTTCTAAAATAAATACAGGTAAATTGATTTCCATCTGACTATAGGTTAAATATTTTATTTTGTTAGCATAATGAAAACAGAAAATAAAAGGAGACAAAATGTTTTGTTACCTTGGTGCCTATTAAGATTTTGGCATCCTTTCTAGAGAGTGTTAGCCAATTTCAATAACATCGGGAACATGAGGAAATAAATTAGACATTTTAATTGTGAGATTATAACATACTGATGGAAGAGCTGGGAAGGAGCCAAAACAAATTTTAATGACAAAACAACAATCTAAGCAAAGTAGAAAACATTGGACTCTGTGGGTTTTGAAGGAAAATAAAGAAGTGAAATCAGTAGCACCTCTAAGTGTATGAAGCCAGTAAGCTGGAGACAACATAAATCGTGAGTGACATTCACAGATGTATTCTAGATAATGCAGACTGCTCGAAGCAGTAAATCAAAAGCATAATTGGAGAAAATTTCATAAAGCTTTAATAATTGATGCTTTTGGTAGAGACAAGAGAATTGCATCCTTCATGAAAATTTAGAAATTGCAAAATAAAGACATACAGTGACCAGTCGTAAATGGCCACCAGCAAGGAAAGACTCACACTATTGAAGAGTTTAGTTGGGTAACATGACCGTGGGTGAGTCAGTCTTGGATGAAAGAATTTTACTTGTTGGCTTTGCAAACAATAGGTCTATTCTCAGGACGCCCAGAACTTGGCAGTTGGAGAGCCTGGCGGAAGTTGTTGACGCTGTCAGAATCGGATTAGCCCTCGATTGTCACCTTCCTGAGACACTCAGCCACACGTCTTCAGACCTGACTGAACACGGTGAAGACGGATGAGCTGCGGTCGTGTTTATGCAGGGACCGCATCCCTCACGTGAGCCTGTGATGTGGACAGCACGAATGCTTGAATAAAATATGCTGTAGAGACTGGATAATTTGGGAAACTCTCACTTGGCCTGATGATTGTACATCAACCTTTTTGAGGTATAATTTACATACAATAAAATTCACATAAGTATACAATTTGATGAGTTTTGATAGACATACGCGCCAGAGAAACTCCTTCCATCAAATATAGAACATTACTATCTCTCCAGAAAGTTCTTTTGAGCCTCCTCCCAATGAACAGGCCCCTCCTCAGACCAACATTGATCTGACTTGTATTGTACCTGTTCCAGAATTTCTGTGAGTGGAATTGCACAGTTTTACTCACTTAAATCTGGGCTCTTCTATTCACCATAGGCTGTGAGGAGCACCTTTGTTATGAGCATCAAGATTCATCCGTTTTTATAGCTGAATATTGTTCCATGGTATGAGTGTACGGCAATTTGTTCACACATCACTGGATCTAATAGATACCTAACAATATCTAGTGATAGACACATGTGCTATTTCCAGTTTGTGGTTACTCTGAATAGAGCTGCGGTGGACATTCTGGTACATGTCGTTTTCATGGTTGTAAGTTTTCACTTCTCTGACATAAGGACTTAGGAGCGGTTCATGGCGCACGTGCGTGTCTCACGTTACGACTGCCTCACAGGATGATCGTCTTCCCGGCAGGGCGCAAGGGCTCCATTGGCGTTGTTCTCTTCAACGGTTGGCACCATTCATCCTTTGAAGTTGTAGTGAGACTGGAGGTGGTCGTGAATGTGGTATGCACACGCCTGATGACTCACCTCGCCGAGCCTCTTTCATGAGCGTATTGCCATGTACGCATCTTCTTTTGAGGAGTATCTGTTCAAGTGGCTTGCCCGCTTCTCAGTCAGGATGGCTGTGCTGTTGCATTTCTAACACAATATGGTATCGTTCACTGCAATCCCCATGCTGTACCTTCCATCCTGAGAACTTACTTATTTCATAACCGGAAGTCTGTACTTTCGGACCCCCTTCATGCACCTTGTCCACCCACTGCCCCGCCTCTGGCACCACCAGTCTGTGCTCTGTGTCTGAGTTCAGTTGTTCGCTGTTGTTTCCGTTTTCACTTTCGTTTTTGTTTCCACACGTAAATGAGATCATGTGGGATTTGTCTTTCTCTGAGAAATAAGGTTTTCCACCAGTCCTGTCTGTATATGTACGTGTGCATATATGTGTACATATTTCTGCGTTACACATACACACACAAGGTATAGCATGTATGCATACCTGTGCCCTGTGTGGACAAAGGCTTGTATCCAGATGTCACACATGAGTGAAAATCCCTGACACAAGTCTTTGCTCACACATCTGTGTTGTGACTCTTTCCTCCAGGCTGTGGTTGTGTTGCTTCGTGTATGTGATTGACATTGTCTTTTGATGACTGTACCATTCTAGAGCCGATACAGCCCAGCTCGTCCTTTGCCTGATACCAATGTAAGCAAATCAGCTCTGTCATGTCTGTGTGATACATCCGCTCTGCCCTTCCACTTTTAGTATCTGTGTTTATATGAAACACGCCTCTGGGAGACAGAATTTAGTTGGGTCTAACTTGCCTAACCAGCCTGAAATCTCGGCTTTATAATTTACAGTATGTGTGTGATGATTGAGTGAAATCAACCATTTCACTCCTCATTTATTATTTATCCATTATCTGCTTTTCAGTTTGTCTCTTGTTCATTGCTATTTTTCATAGTTTATTTTTTTAATTCATCTATTACCTTATCTAAAACTCTTTATTATTACATTTTTGTGGTTACTGTAAGGGTATTTATATTCAATAACGTACATCTTTACATTTTATTTTATTATTTTATAATGTGTATTTATTTTTGAGAGAGAGAGAAAGAGAGAGCAGAGAAGGGGCAGAGACAGAGGGAGACACAGAGCCTGAAGCAGGCTTCAAGCTCTGAGCTGTCAGTACAGAGCCTGGTGCAAGGCTCGAACTCATGAACCTCGAGATAATGACCTGAGGTGAGTTGGACACTCAACTGACTCTTATGCATGTGTCCCTACATCTTCACATTTTAGACTTCTTACTTTGTGCCTGATGTTTTCCACTGTACACATCCAATTTGTTACATGTTGAAGTGGGAAATGGACTATCGCCAGGCAACAGCTGGGTGGTCATGGGGCTCACCGCTTGAAGTTCACCTTCTCGCGCTGCTTCTGATGCGCTGAATGAAAATCACTGTCTCCTGTATTTTGTTGTTTTGTAGCTGGTTGTGGCAGGAATCTGCCTCAGTATCATTTATTCCATTATAGTTGGAAGCTGGCCTATTAATTTCATTGGAGACTTTGGGGTAAAGACAAACATTTTAGGAGTTTTAAGAAGTAAGTGATTGTATTATTTGATCTAAAACTACAAGAGAAGAAAACAGGTAAAAATTTGACAATTAGCTGGCTAATTTATTCAAGGTAGATAACTGATTCTGATCATTAGGTTCTTAGAGTTATATCATTTGGCTTGAAATAATCAAGCTGACTTTTCCTTATTAAATAGCAAGATATTTATTGAATCTCTACCTACTATCATGTAAACATGGATCCAGACATAATCTTTGTATCAGGAAATGATTCCAATTTCAAAATTATTGTGTCTATCCCTTTTGTTGACTTATTATCAGCCCTATATTTAGATAGGTCAGTACGCAAATTATTTTTGTTGATTTAAGAACCTCTCAAGAGCACCTTGGGGTTGACGCCCATCCTAGCAGGAAATAGAATGCTAACCGACTGAAGAATCAACAGCTCCTTTTGGGTCTGTAAGAGAGGAGAGGCCACAGGGAAGATGGCTGCCCACAGACAGGAGAGACCAGTGATACGGAGGGTACGGCTTCCTGGAGAAGGGGCCTACGAAGAGCCACTGCAGGAACCAGAACAAGAGTGGCAAAGCCTGCACTAGAGATGAAGAATCGCTAGAGGCTCATTATGGACAATTCTGGGAGTTAAAAACTCCAGAGGGACCCAGTCATAGGGGGACCCCCACAATATTGTGAGATTACCTCTAGGGGCTTGACGAGTTCCCCATAGAAAGTACTGGAGAGCAGTCCCCTCAGACTTCCAGCAGGGATATGGGAAAGGAGCCATTTAGAAAGTCACCGGCGTCTCTGTCATTCATAACAAGCCCGCCCTGTAGAAGCCGGTGACAGGCCAACCTGCTGGGCTATTGTCAGAGCCTAAGTGACGGGAGGAAGGGGGATACCCTGCCCCTGTCAGCTCCCGACTTCCACGTGGGACAAAGGAAATGCCCAAATACAACCCACTCTAGCCAACCAGCCCCATCCAACTAGGGAGAAAACACTGAGGGACACAGGTGGTGCTTACAGTCCGGGCGCGCGCTCACTAAAACCCGAGACGTAACCGGGGGAGTAGAAAGCACCCCTCCCCCCTCCTCACTACCACACTGTAGATGCCCGTTTCTTTTACCTCGTTCAACACGTCAAAAATCACAAGGCAGACTAAAAGGCAAAAACCAATTTGAAGAGACAGAGCAAGCATCAGAGAGCTCAACAAGGCAAGGAGGTTGCCATAATCGCCCTGGGGTTCAGCCAATCAGGACTAAGACGCTGAGGGCTCTGGTGGACAAAGAGAATGCAGAACAGATGGCCAGGGGGCAGAGAGAGGGGAATATGGAGAAAGGATCCAAAAGACGTGCTAGAGATCAAAAACACTTCATAGAAATGAAGAATGCCTTTGATGGGCTTATGAGTAGACTGGCTATGGCTGAGGAAAGACTGGCTGAATCTGAGAATATATCAATTGAAACTTCAAAAACTGAAAAGAGAACAAGACCAAAAAAAAAACAGCAAACAAAAAAATCCCCACAGAATATCTAGGGACTATAGGGTGACTATAAAAGGTATAGTACTCAGAATAGAAATTCCAGAAGGAGAAAAAAGAGGGGAACAGAAAAGAATATTTGAAAATATCATGACTGCGAGTTTCCCCCCATGAATGTCAGACAGCAAATCGCGGCACCGACGCTCCGAGAACCCCACGAGGGGCGAATGTCGCCAAGACCAGATCCAGGCACGTCACCTTCAAGCTACGCAAAATCGAAATGAAAGAAAGAATCCTGAAGGACGCCAGGAAAAAAGGAAACATCTTACTTACAGAGAAACAAATCTAGGAATTTCCTCTGAATTGTCCTCAGCATGAAAGCAAGAAAGGAGTGGAGCGAGACGTTCAAATTGTTGAGAGAGACAGAACTGAGAACAAGAACCCAGGGTTGTGCAGAATTATCCTTCCAAAAAGTGAAGGGAAAATAAAGACTTTCGCAGAAGAACAAAAACTGAGGGAATTTATTGCCAGTAGACTTGCCTTGCAAGAAATGTTGAAAGAGCTTTTTTACAGAGGACAATGATATAGGAAAACTCTAAAAAAAAAAAAAAACCCAAACCAATAAAACCACAAAAATACTCAGCTCAACATAAAGAAAGGAAAGGCATTGGAGAATGAATAAGTGAAGGTAAAATAAAAAAACTTATTTTTTAATTATTTTTAAAACTTTTTTAATGTTTATTTTTGAGAGAGAGAGAGCACAAGCAGGGGAGGGGCAGAGAGAGAGGGAGACGCAAAATGTGAAGCAGGCTCCAGGCTCTGAGCTCTTAGCACAGAGCCCGACGCGGGGCTCGAACCCACCAACTGTGAAACAATGACCTGAGCCAAAGTTGGACGCTCAACCAACTGAGCCACCCAGGCCCCCTGGCTCTTAATTGCTCTATCATTTAACCATTTGTTCAAAATAATCAGAACAATGTATCTGATTATTTATGTTTCTGTATATATGCTATATGTGTATCCATATCCATGTCCATATCTATGCAAGTATGTGCACACACTTATGCAGCTTATATATAAGTAAAATAAGTGACAGCCATGATACAAGAGATGAGAGGTAGTAATTAAGATGTTTTTATTATAAGATACTTCTTTACCCATGAATTGTTATGGTATCATTTGAAAGTGGACCCGGATGGGTTGAGAATGTTACTGCAAATGCTAAGGAAATCACTACAAAAATAAAACAAGATAAAAATAAGTATGGCTCACATGCTAGGTAAAAAGACAAAATGGAAAAATATAAAATACTCAGTTAAAACCACAAAAAGTAAAAAACACACAGAAGACAAAAATAGGAACAAAATACAAGGGCCACAAAAAGAAAACAGTAACAAATTCAGTAGATATTCCTCCAACTACACCAATAGGCACTGAACATCAACAGTCGAAATACACTAATTAAATTACAGAGATTGTCAGGGTGGCCCCAAAACAGGACACAAGTATGTACCAGCTGCAAGAAACCTGCTGTAATTAGACACATATAGATTAAAAGTAAATAGATGGAGAAAAGTATATCATGCTAGCACTAACCAAAAGAAAGGAGGCACAGCTGTATTAACTTCAGACAGAGCAAATTTCAAAACAAAATAAAAGCTATCAAGGATTAAAAAATGGTATTACATAGTTATAAAGGGGTCAATTCTCCAAGAAGACATAAGGATCTGTAGCATATATCTATATCTATATATCTATATCTATAATAGAACACTAAACCACTAAACCATGAGGAAAAAGCTAATAGAAATTCAAGGAGAAGAAGATAAACCTACAACCGTAGCTGAAGACTTAAACATCCTTCCATCACGAACAGACAAGTCCAGAAGGCAGAATATCAGTAAGGGCAGAACTGAACTGAACAGCACCATCAACCAAAAGGATATAATTGACACGTGTAGACTATTTCATCCAACAATACAGATTACATTCTTCTCTAACACACATGGGACATTCACCAAGACCGACCACATTCTGGGCTTTAAAACACACCTTAACAAATACAAAAGAATAGAAGTCATACAATATTTTCTTCCAAACCACATGGAACTGAATTAGAAATAAATAACAGAAAGATAACTAGAAAATCCCAACCCTACGTGGAAATTAAGCCACACACTTCCAAATAACATGGGTCAAAGAAAACATATAACAAGTAACTTAAAAACATTTTGAACTAGGGGAGTCAGTTGAGTGTCTGATCTCAGCTCAGGTCGTGATCTCAGTTTGTGAGTTTGAACCCCACATCAGGCTCCCTGCTGTCAGGGCAGAATCCACTTCAGACCATCTGCCGCCCTCCCCCTCTTTCCCTCCCCGCCTCTGCCCCTCTCCTCCTTATGCTCTCTCTCTCAAAAATAAACATGAAAAGTATTTTAAAGTAAATGAAAATGAAAATGCAATGTATCAAATTTTGTGGGATGTAGTGAAAGCAGTGTTAGAGAGAAATTTATAGCATTAAATGCACATATTAAAAAAGAAAAAAAGATCCAAAATCAATGTGGGAACTAGAAAAAGAAGAGCAAATTAAATCCAAAGTAAGCAAAAAAAAGGTATAGTAAGAATTAGAGAAGAAATCAGTGAAATTGAAAACAGAAAATCAATAGAGAAAACCAATGAAAGCAAAAGGTAGTTTTTTTTGTTGTTGTTTTTTTGTTTGTTTTTGAAAAAAGCAATAAAATCAATAAGTCTGTACTTGGGCTAACCAGGAAAGAAAGAGAGAGGACATAAATTACTAATATCAGAAAGTAAAGAGAAAACATAAGTACAGATCCTATAGATACTAAAAGGATAATAACCAAATACTATGAACAAAAATCTATACTCACAGATTTGATACCCTAGCTGAAATGAACCAATTCCTTTAAAGTCACAACCTGCCAAAACTCACATAAGAAGAAATAAATGAAAAGCCTGTATCTATAAATAAATTAGGTAAAAAATCAATAACCTTTCAAAACAGAAAGCACTAGGCCCAGATAGGTTCACTGATTAAGTGTACCAAACATTTAAGGAAGAAATTATACCAATTCTCTACAATCTCTTTCAGAGGTTAGATACTTTCTAACTCATTCTATAAGGCCAGCATCACTCTAACACTAAACCAGACAAATCATTACCAGCCAAGGAAACCTATAGACCAATATCTCTCCCAAACGCAGATGCAAAAAACACTCCATAAAATATTAGCAAATTAAATCCAATAATGTATAAAAATAATTAACATCACAAGCAAGTGGAATTTATCTCAGCTATGCAAAGCTAGTTTGACATTCAAAACTCATTTAATGTAATACATCGTACCAACAAGCTAAAAAAGAAAAAAACACATTATCATGTCAATAAAGGGGCAAAAAGCATTTGACAAAAATCCAGCATTGATTCATGGTAAAAACTCTTAGCAAAGTAGAAGAATATTTACGAAAAACAAAACAAAACAAAACAAAAAACTCAGTCAACAACATACTCAATGATCATTGAAACTGAAGTCTTTTCAGCAAGAGCAGCACCAAAATAAAAATGTCCCCTGTCGCCTCTCCTTTTCGACGTTGTGCTGGGAGGACCAGCTAGTGCAGTAGGATTAAAAAAGGAAAGACAAGTACACAGATTGAGAAGGAAAAAACAAAATTGACTTTGATCACAGATGACATGATTGTCTATGTAGATAATTCAGAAAAGTCTACCAAAAACTCCAGAAAATAATAACCATAAAATCAGGGTTCAGGATACAAGGTTAATATACAAAATTCGATTATCCTATATACCAATACTAAACAAGTCGAATTTGAAATTAAAAACACGATACAATTTATATTAGCATTCCACACAATGAACTATGTAGACATAAAGCCAACAAAATATGTAAAAGTTTTATATGAAGAAAGCTACAAAACTCTGATGAATTAAATGAATGAATGGAGAGATATCACATGTTCATTTGTAGGAAGATTAAACATTGTCAAAATGTCAGTATTTTCAACTTGACCCATAGATTCAATGCAACCCCAATCAAAATTCCAGCAAGTTGTTTTGTGGATACCAAAACACTGATCCTAAAGTTTACATAAAGAGGCAAAAACAAACAAACAAACCGCAGAATAGCCAATGCAATGCTGAAGAACAAAGTTGGAAGGTTCACACCACTGGACTTAATAACTTTCTATAAAGTTACAGTAATCAAGACAGTGTGGTCTGGGTGCAAGAATAGACAAATAGATCAAGGAAACATCCTAGAAAGCCCAGAAATAGACCTACTAATAGAGTCAATCGATCTTTGACAAACAGCAAAGGCCATACCATGGAGCAAAGATAATCGTTTGAACAACTGGTGCTGGAAGAGCTGGATGTCCACATGTAGAAAAAATGAATCTAGACACGGTCCTTACACTCTTCACAAAACGTAGCTCAAAGTGGATCATAGACTTCAATGCAAAACACAAAACTATAAAACTCCTAGAATAAGAGAAAACCCAACTGACTTTGAGTATGGAGACATGGATCAAAGGCACGATCCGTGAAAGAAAGAATGGAGAAGCTGGACCTCACTGAAATTAAAAGCTTCCCCTCTGTGAAAGACAATGTCAAGAGAAGGAGAAGATAAGCCAGAGACTGGAAGAAAATATTTGCCAAAGATGCATCCGATGAAGCACTAGTATCCAACATATACAAAAACTCGTGAAACTCGACAATAAGAAAATAAATAACCTGATTAAAAACTGGATGAAAGACTGTAACAGTCGCTTCATTGAAGAAGATATACTGAAGGCAAACGAGCGTCTGGAAAGATGCTTCAAGTCATGTGATTCCAGAAATGAAATGCCATTTTAAAAAGTTTTTAAAGTTGAAAAAAATGCAATACGGTTGTACACATATGGCCCAAATCCGGAACCCTGAAAACACCAAGTGCCAGTGAGGATGCACAGCAACAGGATTCCCACTCACTGCCGGTGGGATGCAACATGGCGCAGCCGCTTTGGAAGATGGTTTGGCACTTTCTCCCGAAAGCAAACATCTCTCTGGAGTAACTGGTCATTCTTTCAGACTTTCTTCCTCCTCTGGTTCAAGATGGTACTTGAGTGAAGGGGGTAGGGGGGCGGTCAAACGATGCTGCGATGGTGGGGGTGGGAAGGAGTCTGGCTGCCATGCTGGGTCCTTGGGGTCGAGTGTCTGATCTCGAGAGCCCAGTGAGCACCACTCAGCTACAGAAGTACCATCTGGTCATTTAGACAAGATGTCGGCATCTTCCTCCAGAGTCAACCACATTACCATTCACGTCACTTTCAAGAAAACTCTGTGGCTTCTCGTCCCACCACCAATTCATCAGGTGTCCCCACATCTGCACGCCCATGTCCCGAACACCGGGTCCCGTGAGAGCATGACAGGCATCTGAGGCTCTGCCCCAGACACGGCCCGCTGCCACTGCTCTGCTGCCTCACCCTGGTGGTGCAGACACGTGCTGGACTTCTTCAAGAAGCACGTCCCCCACCTCCCACAGTGAATCGGGCCCAGACTCCCTGTGCCACCCACTGCCTCCACTCACCCACTCTTCCAGGTAATCCCATTCCACACCTTCCCTGAAGATATTTCCATTATGTCAATGCACTTCCTCCTTGGCGTGGCTCTGAAAACACACACAGTCCCTTCTCTCCATGATAAAAGGCGGCCCTGGGCTGCTCGGCCTGACCTGCCTTTGTCAAGCTTAGACAACATGGGACCAGAGTTACAACACATTGTTTAAACATGCAAAATACACGCCCGGCTGTTGAGGGCAAACCCACCAAGTGTATGAGTGCGATGAAGCACTATCGTCCTTGGCTGATGGAATTCTCCAACATTCAGTTCACGTGGCCCATGCGTGGCGGCTTCCTTGTACGGTCATTCACCCTCGGTCCTGCTGTCTGTGTTATCAGTGCATCAGTTTTGTCTACCATTTAAGAACTGGGCCTTTCGATTAAATTCAACCACACATGCATGCAGATATCTGACTTCTGTTACTAGAATTGTGCTATAAAGAAGAACGGCACTAACGGTTCTTATTTGCTGAATGCTTTCTGGGTGCCAGTCCCTCAGAACAGACGGGCTCTGAGGCTCACCTGTGACCACCCATCCTTCACGTGGAGAAGGGGAGTGGGGCTCCCACGAGCTGAGCTCCCTGGAGAAGGTCACACACTTAATAAGTCAAGGAGCCGAAATGCCAAGATCCGTAGGCTGGACTGACTGACAACTTGATGTGTTAACTCTCAAAAATACATTAGCATCACAAGTGCAAAGCTCTGCAGGTGAACTCTCTGCAGAAAGTTATCGGGGCGTGCTGTGATCGTGTCACACAGCAAGTGACACCTGGAGTTGAGAGTGATCCCTGTGAGGACCCAGCACACCGCTCTTCCTGCCCACTCACCTGTTTCGGGCAGAGCAAAACCAGTCCTCATTACCGAGGGTCTCATCAGGGTGGTCGAGGACCCCACACCTGACTGGTAGAGAGGCAATTTCTATGTACCAGGTGTCAGTGAGACACAGCAGACAGGCTGTTCCAAGACTCCACGTTCTTCAGGGAGGACTCGGAACATGACAAGAAGATCTCTTTGGGAAAGCAATTTACAAGTTTACTGTACTGAAAACGAAGGACGCCAACAAAATTAGCCCATTTTTTAAATTGCATAGATGCACATATTCACAGAAGTACATAAACAAGAATGTCCAGGTTGGACCAGCGCTGTGCAGGTCAGCGCAGCCCGACTTTGGACCTGCTTAGGTGGATCCGGGCATGAATAGCGCCCCCTGGAGGTGCCCAGCACGCACAAGGGGTCTGACGGGCACCAGGGCGCCAGCAATCCCTCCCTCTCCGCAGCTCAGTTATGGCTGGAGTTCGCTTCTGAAACCGCACTCCCCGATTTCCTCGAGCCATTCCGATGAGCACATATTACTTTTATAGCCCTAGAAATATAAATTCATGTTCATTTTGACAAACATATATAAGGAAGCCATCACAGAAGATAAAACTATGATTTTTTCCTGCAGTTTGTACTGGGCCAGTAAAATTCTAAATTACAGTCACAGAGGGCAAGGATAAGAGTCACAGAAATCATGATAATCTTTTGAAAGCACCCGTAAGTATGCTTTACAAATACATGGTGCATGTGGGTGTCACCGTGAGCTTCTCAGAGTGGCCAAACTTGGTATCAAAGATCAAGGATCATGTGGCTTATTTAAAAGAGCGGAGAGCCAGCAATACTTTTATTTTTCCCTTTGCGAAATGTTGACCCTCCGCTATAGAAAAGACAAGCAGCCAACCTAATAGGCCCTTTATTTGCTCATCAAACCTCTCATTAACAATTAATTGGGTCAAAAGTCCATAGGCCATTACTGCCGTGTCAATTAGATGCGGACGGCCCAGGAGGCTGAAACGCAATGACTGCTCGGCGATAAATAATTTCCATCGCCGACTCGCCTTACTGCTGGGGAGGTCACGAGCCTGGCCGCAGAGGCCACACCGCTGCCCCCATGACAGGGCAGAGGCGGTGTCTCTTATCAGACATGCCAATTTAGGCTCCGTAATCTAAAACGTGTGAAACACCATCTCGGGGGGAAGCTGGATGCTGGGCTGCGTCTGTACCTGAGCCCCACGGCGGTCTGTGCGCCTCCAGATGGAATCGTCCCGCTCGCGGGTCTGGTCCAGGCGGCACCTCATGACCGCGAGGCACCATGGGCGCCCTAACCGCCAGCCACCCCTGTCCACCCTGGGGACGGACGACCTCCTGACCCCATAACTGAAAAAGCAGAACCACGCACCTTTTTCGGATCGCGTATTTCACATCCTCTTCAGGAGGGGAAGCCCTCACTCGGGGGTGGAGCCTGAAACGTTACAGGATCTGGAAGAGTGTAATTCCACACCGAAGTCATTAGACTCGAGTGAGTCATGTTGTTTCCCGGCCAACTGGTAGGTGTCTCAGTTAGAGAACTCAGGGAGAATCAACACAATTTAGAATTAACTGAGGCAGAAGGCAGCTTTGGCCATCACGAGCTCTGCAGAACAGGAAATGCGGGTTCTTACTGGTTTTTAGCGCTATGCCTCATTTATAGCTCTCTCCTGTTTTCACGAAGTGCGGCCACCCAGGCGATGGGAAGACATCCTTCCAATGTTCTGTGTTCCGTGTGAACCTTGCCAAAGGGGAGACATTCTGCGAAAATGTGCTGACATGAATCGCCTTCCAATTAAACCCAGTGTGGGCAGGAAGTCCAGCCATAGCTCCTTACGAAACTGTGGGGCAGATACTCTTTTCAAAATCCTGTTTGCACTTTATTATGTGAAGCCATGGGGGGCTCCGTTCAAGTACGACGGCATTCGCCAGCCAACGACACCACGGGCCAGCATGGCGGAGTGGTTCCACCTCTGTCCGCTGTCCTAGGATGGGGCTGGCTCTGCCCTCCTCACCGAGAGCTGAGAAGCAGGTGCAGCCACGCGGCTCCCTGTGGTCACGGGGACAAGGCTCGGCCTGTGCAACCCACTCCCTGCTCTCACCATGGTTACGTCCAGAGTGGGGTTCGGAGCCTGAGCCCGGGGGAGGGGTGGCGTGGACGAGGTTGGAAGGCAGAGCCTTGTTTCCCACTCTGGAGAGCATGCAGATGGCTCTTACCCATTTCCTGGAAGGCCATGAGGACCAGGGCACTGTAGGTCCATCAGGGAAACGGACAGCCGGCCACACCCTCCTGGGCCTGTCCACCCGCCATCGACGGTCAGCTCTACACCCACCAGGGCCACAGGCAGCCCGGCTATTTGGTCAAACCTTACCCAGGTTGTGTCTCTGAGCCTGTTTCTGGGTGAGGTTAGCATCTGAGTCAGTGAAGCAGGCTGCCCTCTCTGATGAGGGTGGGCCGTGTCCAGCGCTCAGAGGGGGCCCGAACAGAAAAAAAGGCAGAGGAAAGGAGAAGTCACTCTGCCCGGTGTCTTCATCTGGGACACTGGTCCTCACCTGGCCCTGGGCTGGGCCATGCCATCGCTTCTTCAGACAGCGGCAGAAACTTTCTTGGTTCCCAAGGAAGGTCCCCAGTTTCCAAACAGCAAGTGACTGCAGATGATACGGAAAAACTCTGCTACTGCGGCCACTTCCCGCAGCCGGGACCAGGCGGCGCCCGCCCCCTTCCCGCACCAGCAGCCTGGAAGCCGACTCCTCCTGCGTCTGTGCCTTTCTGAAGGGCACCTCTCCACTTCCTGGCTTGTATCAGGACACAGCACAAGCAGCCAACGGTTATACATATTTGTCGAATGGAACTGAATTTCAGCAGGAGAGGGAAGTCGCACGAGGACCCGGGCTCAGGCAAGATGAGGGATCTCTGACTAAGAACCGTAAACCCGCCGTAATGTGGCCTAGGGAGGCTAAATCGATCGAAACGCTAGTTTTGCTCCACGGTCGCCTGCAGGCGCTCAGAGCCGCGCGCTCCTACTGCTGGGGCGTGTCCAGGAAGCTTCAGGAAGCCAAAAGCGAAGCCCGGCTCATGTAAAGGCCAGAGTGGGCAGACCAGGGCCAGCCCGCGGCCGCCCTCCGGGCACCCTGCACACGGTCACAAGGGGTCACTGAGAGCAAGCTTCGTCACGAGCCTGAGAGTTCGGGGTTCCTGAGGGCCACATGTCCTGGAGCAGAAGACAGCAGAAGACCACACGTGTGAGTGAGTGTGCGGTATGGGGTCCTGTGCGTGTACGGAGAGGGTGAGGCTGGAAAGCCACTGGAAGTGTCTCACAGAGCAAGGCGACACGTTCTGGAAGCTGGTGTATTTCTCTTCTTCTTGCTCCTGGGGGGGAGCCCTGGTGGGGGCCAGGGACTCCTCAGCAGGAGGGAAGGACGAGAAGAGCAGCCAGAGGGAATGGGGTGCATCCAGCAGGCCGTGGGGCAAAGTGCATGAAGCCCGGTGCACACGCGGGACACCATCGCCTCTTCAGCCTCGGGCACCAGCTCTTCGTATACAGTAAACACATCATTGCTGCACATTTCCTCACTGAACGGATGCTCAACACATGCCTCTCTCAGATTTCAGCTTAAAACATTGTGACGTCCACAGGTTTTAAACTGTCGAGAGTCCTTTTTAACGTGAGCCTGGAATATTCCATCAGCATGTGCTTAGACCCCTGGCTACCCCCGTACGGAACAGGGCATCACTGCCCACCCTCTGGGTCACTGCCCACCCTCTGCGTCAGCTTCCTCCGGTTCCGGGGCTGACGCACTGGGGGGACAGAAGACATCGGTGGTCCCTGTGCTCCAGATGCGGCCGTCTGGCAATCCTGACTTACAGCACAGACAAAGCCATTTCCTCTGTACTTCCTTTTGTATTTTTTAGAACTATTTTCACTGCTAAGGCAAATAGGGGGCTTTAGAATTTAAATAGATACACCACGGAGATGCTTATTTTATTTCCTTATCTTCCTAAAAATCAAAAGCCACCCTGATATGTAAGAAAACACAGAAATTCCGGGGAAAACGATAGTACTGAGTTCCTATTTCCTCTGTCAAGGCTCCGGCTTGACCCTCGTGGGTGAATCCTCGCTCTGCTTCTGGCCTTGTCACGGGATTGTCCCTATTTCCACACGCCGAGTGTTCAGCCCAGTGTTGCCACCGGCACCGGCCGCCCGGACGGCAGGCGGGTCTGGGCACGGCCGAGGGTGCGGCGTGAGGGCGCTTCCGGCCGCGGGGTCAGGGGTGCAGCCCCCCTGCTCGGCAGCCCTGGCGCCTTCCGGCTGTGGGCGCCGGGGCCGCTGTCCCCTCCGTGGGCTCGGCGGCAGAGCGGGAGATGACGGCGGCACGAACCCGCAGGCTTCCCACCCGGCCCTTCCGCGCGGGCCCCTCCGGGCTCGGCTACGAGTGAGGGAACTGGGTTTGGGGCCCTTGGCCGGCAGCTCTGCGCCCGTTTACGGAGAGCTCAGCGCCGCCGACGGAACCGACCGCCCCTTCCTCTGCTCCAGCTCATCTCCCCATGAATATTTCATCACTGCGGATCCCAGCCGGAGAGTCCGGGTGCAGCAGGTTGTCCCCAAGCTTGTGTCAGCCTCAGCCCCGCTGAGGCGACGGAGCCCCGGCCGGCAGGTGGGTGGGGGCGGCTGCAGAGGTGGGGGAGCCGGGGGTCCTCAGAGCTGGGCAGCAGCGACCTGGTCACTCCGCCTGGGGAAGGAACAGAGGAGGGGACGTTAGTGGAGCCCGGGGCTGACGAATTGGAAACCAGGGCCCCGGAAGGGGGCCCGTCTGCAGCCGGTGGGCCTCAGAGGACAGGCACGTGAGGACGGGGTGGGGCTTCGCCAGAGCAGAGAAGAGGGGGAGAAACCGCCGGGCTCCCCCTGCCTCCCACGCCCCCGCTCCTGCCAGCACCTGCCCAGGCCTCTGCCGTTTGTGGCCAGGACGGGCCAGAGACCAGCGGGCATGGGGGCCTGGGCGGGGCTGCGGGGGCAGACGCCCGGGAACCTGGGGTGCGGGTGGAGGCTGGCAGACCCGGGCCCTGATGGATCTGACAGTGTCCAGCCGAGTCTGTACTGTGTCCGTGTTCAGAATTGTCATTACCGCTTACGGAAAACACTAGAAGGTTCAGAGTGTTGGTTCTCTCTGACTCTGCCAAGCTCGGATGAGGCGTTCCCTGCAGGACTTTGTGCTAAGTCACTGCCCTAAGTCCTGCCGTATCCAGGGGTCAGACCTCTGGGAAGGAGACCCCCCAGAACCCAGCGCAGTGGGCCACGCACAGGTTGGGGGGCTTGGAGTTCAGCTGCTAGTTTTGTTTATTGAGTTCCTGTTTTGTTTTGCCTTCTCTGTGTAGCAGTCCCCACCTCCCCACCCCGGCTTGTGATAACATCCAAAGCTACTGGAGAGGCTGTGTCAGTCGGGGAGCCCCGCCGTCAAAAGCAATGCAGGGAAATTAAAACACGCCAGGAAACCAAAGCATGCTTAAATTTATTCCCGGTCACTGGGGCTTTATTTTAGGAAGCAAAGCAGACAAATGAATAGCACAGCACTGAGACTAGCCACAGGCCCTTCCTTCACAGACGCCCCGACTGCCTGTAACACGGGTGTTGGCCTCCCTCCTCCAGCACCAGGACACAGGCGCCTCTCCATCACCCTCGCTCGCTGCGTCCACCTCACCTTCTCTCCCGGCACGGCCCATCTGGAAAGAAGCGGCCGAAGAAGAAACGGATGTTGGATGAGAATAGCTCAACCTCGTCTGCAAGCAGCCCACCTCTCTGAACCGTTTCCAGACTATTCTTGCAGTAGCCCACCCAATAACCGCGCCCCCACCCCACCCAGCCAGAGCCACAAGCCAAACATTTGAAGTGTTTTCTTTTTTTTTTTTTTTAATATTTTTATTTATTTCTAGGAAAGAGAGAGACAGCGTGAGCAGGAGGGTCAGAGAGAGGGAGTCACAGACTGAAACAGGCTCCAGGCTCTGAGCTGGCAGTCAGCACAGGGCCCGACGCGGGGCTCGAACCCACGAACCGCGAGATCACGACCTAAGCGAAAGTCGGATGCTCAACCGACTAAGCCACCCAGGCGCCCGTGAAGCGTTTTCAAACAGGCACGTTCACTTCAACAGGCCTGGTGGTGACAGTGACAGATCACCGCTCGCGGCCGGCCCCGCCTTGGCGCACCGCTGGGGCCCCCAGCGACCCACCGTGACGTCTGCACCAGTGTCTCCCAGTGCCCAGTGTGGGGTTTGTTTTGCTTTGTTTGTTCAATGCCGATTAAAGATACCGCGTGGGTTTTTGGGCAGATAGAGAGAGATTCCGATGAGGAGCTCTAACAAGCTCGAGTTTGGGACGGGCCAACGAGGAGCCCATAATGTCCCTGGAGGCTGTCACTCTTGCTCATTAAAACAAATTTTCAGAACGAAATCTGCTGTCCAGACTCCCAGCAATCACGGCTGCCCCGCCCCCGCCCCACGGTGAAGGCGCAAAGGTTACATGTTAGCCCGTTGGTCCCACGTGGCTCCCGTGTTACGGGGAAAAGACCTTTCTATCTGCCGGTCCGGTTACGGAGCCGGGGAGGAGCCGCAGGCGATCAAGGATATTCTGTGGTTTCTTTTGCTTTTAGCATCGAGGCGTCTCCCACCTTGTCCTGTGACATTCAGGGGGCTCCTGGGGCAGCGTCCATGGAGACCGCGCCCCCGACTTTGAGCAGCCGTGGGAACGCGAGAACAGGGGCCCGACGCCGAGCAGAGGACCTGGACGGACACGTGCCATGGTGAGGTCCCCGGACTCTGGTCGCAGGGCATACAGCGTCTCCGTCCAGTCAGCGTCTGCCTCCCCCGCGCGGGTCCACCGCCCCCCCAGGGGGCCCTGCTCCAGGTGCTGTGCCCCAAGCTGGGCACCTTATAGATCTCTCTCTCCCTGTGATCCCCGCATGTGGGTCCAGTTCCCAGAGGGAAGTGTGAGGCTCCTGGGCAGTTTTCCGGAGGAAAAGCTACTTGCGACCTGCAGTCACTTGGAAATGGAAAGCGTGGCCCCAGGAGGCATTTCCAGGGGGAGGCGAGAAAACTGCACCAGGGCCTCAGGCCAGGCTTTGCTCGGCGTCCCTGCGCCCAGACTCTGAGTGGCAGGTACATGGGCACGGCGGGCAGGGCTCTCCGGCAGCCTGGTGCCAACACAGCCCACAGCTTAGGTGAAATCGGCAACGTCCTGGCAGAACAAAACTACGAGCTCGCACTGACGGCAGAGGCTCTGTGTCCGGTACGGACGGCGCCGCACACGCCACGGCCTTCCCCGGGGGAAGCTCCGCTCCGGCTCTGACGGCTTCCCAGGGATGCTGTCAGACACCAGGACGTGGTAACGCCGGCCCCACGGAAACTCCCGAATGTACGCGCAGGGCTGGGAGTGGACACGGAAGAAAAGCAGGCAGAGACCTTACCACTAAGCTGAAGACCATAATACAGTCGCAGGATTCCTTATGCAAATGCTAGGTAATCAACCCCAGCATTTTATAAAAGAAGATAATGTTTCATAACCAAGTGGGATACGGCCCAAAACGCTAATGGTTTAACATTTCCAAATCATATCAGACTAAAGTAGCAAAATTGAAATCATATGATCATATCAGTAGGTGCAGAAAAGGCGCTTGACGGTCTGATGCTCATTTATGACAAAACTCTCAGCAAACTAGTGATAATCGTATACAAATAAAAAACAAAACGGATTTGAATCCTTGCTTCATGCCATACAGAAAAACACACTCAGAACATAGACCTCAACATTAACAACTGAAACCACAAATCTCCTCTAGTGTATTTTAGGTCAAAATCTTTATGACCTTGAGCTACCCAGGATGCTTAGAGAGAGCGCCCAAAGACTGATAAAACACCATCACATCAAGTAGATTCATTAAAAGTTAAAGAATTTGTTTTTCCAAAGATATTCTTAGGAAAAGTGGAAAAAAAAAACCAAACCAGACCTTGGGTGGGAGAAAATATCTACAAAACATTTAAAGATTGTGCCCCCTCAAAATAGGAAGAATTCTTATAACTAATAAGATAATTCAGTAACAAAAACTGGGAACATACATTCGGAAACCATAAACACGCGGGGAAGCTCAACTCACTCGTCATCGCGGAGGTGGAAACAGAAATCACTTCTGGGGGTCAAAGCGTGTAAAAGTCTAACCATGCCGGACGCCCCTCGCTGGCGGGAAGGCCACAGTACAGCCGCTGCGGAAGGCAGTGCGGCAGTTCCTTGCGAAGTTAAACTCGCACTTACCCCGTGAGTCAGGAACCTCCCTCCTGAGTCACCACCTGAGGGAAATGAAAACATGTCACACAAAGACCTGAACGCAGTATTTATAGCAGCTTCATGCTTAATAGCTAAATACTGGAAACAACCCAAATGTCCGTCATCTGGTGAATGGAAAAACAAATCGTGACAAATTTACACAATAGAATACCGCTCAGTAACACAAAGGAATAAAGTCCTGACACACTCCGCCACACGGGCAAGTCTCCGCGGTGGCGCTGTGCTCCGTGCACCAAGGAAGTCAGGCGCGAGAACGCCGCCAGCTGCATGCAGGGTTCTAGAAAAGGCAAATGTCGAGCGACAGAAATAGGTCAGTGGCCGTCAGGGTGCTGGGGAAGGACTGACGGAAAAGGGGCGCGAGGCAGTTTTGGGTCTGGTGGGAATACCCTCAGTCTTTCTTGTGTTGGTTGTTACTTAACCGTATACATTTGTCACAACTCGTCCAAGTGTGCACTTAGGAGGGGTGGGTTTCCTCATAGACACGCCCTATCTCTGTACACACCTCTCCCAGCGGGGGCGGGGTAGAGCCATCACCGGGCTGGGGGTCTGGACGGGCTCTGTCAAGGTGGTTCCAGAATAACGGCGGCAACCGGTGGGGGCGGATATTGTGGGGCCGTGAGCTTCAGGGTCTTCTTTCCCTTTCAGAAATAATAATCTAGTGGAAAATCAATTAACAACCAGAAATACTTGATGGTGATGGGTGCTGTATACAAAAAGTAGGAAAGTCATATGTCACGTCAAAATGCCCCTAAGCGTCTTTAATGTGACTCTTCTGTTTCCGTCTAAGAGAAGTTAAGTCACGTTTTGGTGCAAATCCCGCCTGCAAACCTCCGTAGGCACAAATCCCCGCAGGACCGCTGAGCGGGGACCCTCTGCCTCCTGCCTCTGTCCTTTTCCGGCGGGGGCAGGCCAGCGGGCTCCCCCAGAGCCCAGCCGCACCTGAACTTGGGAACGGCCCACCCCGACCGGCAGGAAGATGCCGCCCCCAGCCCTGACTCTGGGCCCACAGGCCAGCGGCAATCATGGCCACACTCTCTCCACCACATGTAAGAGAAAGTGAGGCTCGGCGAAGGCTCAGAGTGTTCAGCCTTCCCTTCCCAGAAACGAGGTAACTCTCCACCAGCACAATGTACAGTTTTGTTTGCCAGCTGACCGCCAGCGACCAGTTCCTAAAGATGCACTGATCACACCCATCGGCAAACGCCCCGGGAACAGAGGAGTCAGCACAGAGCCCGGCAGCTGCAGACTTCTGTGCGCGGACGTGCGCTCTCCCCGAGAGCTGTGCTTCATCCCCCTCAATCTTCAGCACTGCCGACGTTTTCCTAGATGGTTTTGTGCACGCGTCTCCAGAATTTTCATCTCTTTTTGCAACACTGAGCATTAAGTTGGCTTCCGTGTGATGAGTTGTTCCAGAGAATCCGTAGATTATCGAGGGAAAGATGTTTTATTAGTTAATAATTTACTTACCAAATTATTTGGCTCATAACTGATTTGCATATTTTTATAGGCCTGAGCCACTGAATCAAGAAGAGGAGCATGTATTCGTTTCCAGAAAGTTTGAAATGACCCTAATATTTTACCAAGGATGAAAGTTTGACCATTTCAAATACTTTAGCACCGTATTTCCTTGTGAGCCTTCACACAGCAGAAGATTCGGTGAACTATAAAATGCACACATCAATTATCACCAGAATAACTTGGGAGGGAAAATATTAGCCTGCCTGTTTTTCACAGTCTGGCTCTCTCCTTGGCTGCAATTTTGCTCGCTGCCCTGAAATCAGAACATCACGGGGCAAAAGAGAACTTCGCAATAAAACATCAAAGAAAATGTAATGAGAGTTTGGTGATGCAAAAAATTATCTCTATTTCTTATTTAGACCCTGTACCTGGAGGAATAACTTAGAATCTGTCACATTCTGCTGCTAATGGGTAATAAAATTGCAGCTGCTCTCACTTCACTTTGCCGCCTTCTCTGCCACGGCAGCCTCCTGGGGGCCATAGGCTGGGTTGTGTCCCCAGATTCCCACGTTGAAGCCCCCAGGGCCAGAATGTGATGGTGTTGGGGGACGGGACCTTCTAAAGAGGTGAGCTTGTTGGGATCGGCCATAATCCTGCAGGGCTCCGTCCTTACAGGAAGACGAGGTGAGACAGACAGGGACGCCCTGGTGACGGACAGGGAGAAAGGGGCGTCCCCCCGTCTAGGAGGGAGGCCTCCCAGGGACCAGCCCTGACCACGCCTGGGTTCCAGAACTGTGAGCCGACAGCGCGGTGTGTAACCCAGCCAGCAGAGAGTAGTCCGCGAGGCGAGCACAGACGCACAGCAGAGCGTCGGGCACCACAGCCCTGGCCCTCGGGCTGGATGGAGGAGCCGGCCTGGGAATCACCGGCCGGGGTGGGTCCCGGGACCCGATCCCCCTGTCGGGCTGATGTGCTCCAACGCGGACACAGAGGGTCCACTCAGGCCACCTCTGAAAGTGGCACCCAGGGGGCAAGCATGGCCCCAGCAGCTGGGCTGTGAACCAGGTCCCGACCCCCAAAGTCACTCCCATGATGGAGGCCTCAGCCTGCGGCCACCCAGGAAGCTGGCTTTCCGGAGGGGCCCTCACTGTGCCTTTGAATCTGACGTTGCAGAATCCGACTTCTGCGCTCTGACCCCGTGACGGCCACCACGTGCGGGCCTGCGCAGCCCAGGGCCTCCCCTCTGCCTCTGCGCCCCCCGCCCCGTGGCCCGGGCCCAGTGTCTGCAGCCTGGAGGCCCGGCTCGCACAGGAAGGACACTCTCAGCTGCGGCCCCACCGTCCACATCTTGTCAAATCTCAGATATTTGAGACACGCGGGGCACCGGGGGCTCCGTCGGTTCAGCATCTGGCTCCGGCTCGTGGGTTCGAGCCCCACGTCGGGCTCTGTGCTGACAGCTCGGAGCCTGGAGCTGCTTTGGATCCTGCGTCTCCCCCTCTCTCAGCCCCTCCCCTGCTCACACTCTGTCTCCCTCTGTCTCAACAAAAAATACACATCAAAAAAATGTAAGACATAAGGACTGAGAACTCACATTTAGCGTTTTATGGTGTCCCTCCTGCGCTCTAAGTCGGGCCCCTGCTGACCGGGAAGCTCCGGGCACAGGGGTCTGTTCTCCGGAGCCATTCCCAGGTCGCAGGCCCTGGCCGGGCTGCGTTCCTGCCCCAGGCAGGACGCCGAAGGCTCCAGATGTCACCGAGGGCAGTGAGAGCCGCGGATGCTTGGGGGTGGGGGGGGTGCCTGGGGGCCGAGGGGCCAGGTGCGGCCGTGCGCAGCCCCAGGGAGAAGGGACCCGCCGCTGCCCCGGGCAGGACACAGGCCACGCGGCCCCCCACCCCCGCCCGCAGCCTCTTGGGCTCTCTTCCCCGTCCCACGGCCCAACCAGCAGGCTCTCCTGACCCGGTGAGTGGCAGCACCAAGCCCAAATCCGGACGGGGACGTCCTGGGGCACATGCAGAGACACGGCCAGCGCCCCGGCGGGCACCAGGAGCGGGACCCGTCGGTGAGGCAGGGGTGAGGTGCTGCGGGACCCGCACGGGGAGGGGGGGAGGCCTTATCTTCTCTTCCTGCTGCTGCCTCCCCTTTAGCTGAATAAATTTTAGTTAAATTGCTTTCCTTGCAGACGTTTTCCCGCCTCAGAAGGAGGCCAAAGCTTCCACCTCACAGGAAAAAGGAGAAAAGCAAAACCCACTCATGGCTTTGCAGTGAGTCCTCCGCCGCCGTCCACCTTACGGAGCACTCGGGCCCTGACCCGCCGGAGCACAGGCGCTGGGGGGCTCCACCCGTGGGCGGGACCATCCAGGCCGGGCCATCCGCACCAGACCAGAGCCTTGGACGGTGGGCAGGGGACGGGAGGGGCGGGGGTCTGTGGCCGGGGTGGGGGCTGGGGGGTGTCACAGAATGTGCTCATGCAGGGACTCCCGTCATTCAAATGCCACACACCCAAAGAGCAGAAGAGAGGCCCCAGCCCTGAGTGCTCCCAGAAGCTTCCGGAAGCTTCTCCAAGCCCTGGTCTGTTCTGAAGGGCCCTCCAGGGGCTCCCGCACACCTGTGGACTCCTCAGTGGGAGTCTTTATGCACTTTATGCACCTGAAGTAGATGCCAGTTTGCATCTCTGGCTGTCCCATCAGGTCCTGAACTCACCGTGGCTTACGTGTTCCCTCGCTGGCTAGGAGATGGATGGACGGAGGGAGGGAGGGACAGACGGATGCATACAAATAAAGTCTTCAAAAGGACATGGATTCTGAAGTCAGCATTTACTTCCCTCCTCACATCCAGCTGCTTGTCCATCTGGGAGACATACACTTTGTTGGGGGGGTGGGTAGAACTTCTGAGCTACCCTCTGTGATGCCTGAAACCCACCTTGCCTGGTTGTATCCATCCTCAGGAACATGCAGGCCGGTGGGGTAGAGGGGACGGGGACGGGGCTCCTGCTAGACACTATCCAACCACACTCACACCCGCCTGGCAAACCAGGGGACACGGGAACCCCCCAGCAGAAAGCTGCAGGGAGAAGTTTCCCCAGACATGCCCATGCGGGGCACCGGCCCTCAGAGTGTGGACGTGCTGGGGTCTTGCCGAGGGGAGGGAGGGCTGCACAGGGAAGAGGGGTGCTCGTTGGACCCCGGTCGCAGGGCAGGCTCAAGGGCAAGGTCTAGCAGCCGCCCGGGTTCCGACCTCAGCTCTGCCGCTGGCACGATGCCCCGTCACCTCTCTGTCCTTGGTTTCCTCGCTTCCTCAAAGAGCCATTGTATTAACCAAGAGAAGTGCGGGGCTTGGGGTGTGGCGCCCGGCCCCAGGGGGGCCTGTGAGGAGCTCGGCGGGGACACTGCTGTCCCTGAGGGGGGCTGAGAGCAGACGCAGGAACTTAGAGGGGGATGAAGCAGCGGGTGGCCCACGGGACCCCCTCGGTGGCCAGGGGCCTGTGTAGGCATCTGGGGCGGGACCTCACTTCCGGGCCGGGGTCTGACCCAGCGTCCCCTCCTCCTGCCGGTAGGAGTCCGCCGGGTGCCCGGGTTTCCCCCAGGTGTCCAGAGGGTCCCAGCCTCTGGGAATATTTGGAGGCCGAGGGCCCCTGACGTGCGGGAGCCCAACTTAACCCTGGACAGGATGTGTCTGGACTCTCCACGCAGGACGCCTGTGACCCCAGGGCCCACGAAGGCCGGCGGAGACGCCCAGCAGCTGCCCGTCCTCAGACACTGACCCTGCTCCCCGTTCTGCGACAGGGGCCCCTGCGTTCTAGGAGCGGGCTCCACCCCTCTGACTGCGTATTCATCGCGTCCAGGAGCGGCCACCTGGCCTGGGCCAGGGTCCCGGGGCAGCGCCCGGCTGCAGTCCACACCGCCGGGCGGGCGTGGGCATCGCGGCCCCGGGGCAGCCCCCGGCTGCGGTCCACACCGCCGAGCCGACCCGCGAGCACACGCACCGGCGAACCGAGGCCGGCGCGCACCGCGGAAGCCTGCGGCCGACCTCCCGCCACCCTCCACCGACTGGACATCACACACGTGTGCAAACACACATGTCCATGAAGAAGCAGAAAGCCTACTTAGTGTGATGAGTGCGGGTCTGCGCAGGGCACGGCCCCCAGAAGTTCGGAAGGAAGCGAACCGGCCACGTTCGATGCTTGAAAATGACGACAACAAACGGAAGTCTTTCGGGTGGACGCGCGTCTCGGACACAAAGTGACAACTGCGGAAAGCCCGCCGCTGACTCCGGGACGCGACCGATGATTCGCGTGTGTCCCCGGAGACGCCGCCCGCCGAGGCCCCGCAGCGCCGGCGAGCCCGGTGCGCCGCTCAGCCCCGGTCTGGGGTGCGCTGGGGCAGCGGCGGGGGCCCGCAGCGAGGGACCCCGAGACCCCCGCCCCCCGCTCCCGGGCACGCGCGCGCACACTCGCGCTCCCACACCCGCGGGCGCGCGAGCACCGACGCCCGTGACTGGAGCCGCCCGCTGCGGGGGCCTGTCCTGGGGGACCCCAAGGAGGCAGTGGGGCCCCGCACAGCAGTGCCGAGCACGGTGTCGTCTCCGACCCCCGGGAGAGGAGCTGCCTTCCATCCCACACACACTCGTGCGAAGGAGGGCGGGCGGAGGGACGAGGTGTGCGCCCTGCGGGCGGGGACCTGGGTGTCGTCCACCCCCTACAAAGCCGGAGCTGCCTGCGTCTCTGGAGAAGAAACACGACTTGTGGACAGAGGCGCGCAGAGGCGCGCGGGGAGGGGCCTCCGACACGGCGCTCCTGTGCCCCTCCGAGCCCAGCCCTCTCCCCGTCATGGACCGCCGGGCGAGCTCACCTCTGGGAAGACTCCAGTTCGCCCCGGCCGCGTGGCCTTACTCCTCTTACGCTGTGTCTGCCGCCCTCCGGACACGCATTTGACCCTATGACTCCCTTTAAAAGCTTGTCCTGACGGCTTTGCTGGTTGATGAACAATCTTTACCCTGAACCACAGGGCTCTGACTTATCTGCCCCTGGCACCATCCCAGCCTCACCTCCTATCCGCTGTCTGGGCAGGTTCACTCAAGCTCTGTGGGCTCTTGAGCACATGTTTTCCTCGTGACCTCAGGGCCTTTGCACAAACTGCCCTCTCTGCCTGGAACCGCACATCTTTCCCCATAATGTCCAGCTTGCCTCCAGGAAGATTTCCTGGCCCCACGCTAGGTCACTACCCTGGCTGGTCCTTTCAAAATATCCCATCCTTCTCTTTTATGGAAAGTTACCATACCTGTCATTAATTAATGACATTAATTAATTTCTTATCAGCCCTAAAGCATCTGTGTCTCAGCTGTAATGCCAGCTCTGTTAGGACCAGGGCTTCTCGCATGGTCTGGGTGCTGCCCACTGGCTGACTGGCAACTCACCAATCACGTGTTAGTGAGTGAGTGAGTGAAAGAATGAGGGAGCCACCTCTGGAATTAAGAGGTGCTTATAAGTGACTTGATGGCCATCTGACAGGGCAGTTCTGGTCTGTACCCCACGGCCCCTGGGCCCCTTGTAACACGGGCGCTGTAGAAGCTCTCGGCCATGTTGATCTCGTCCATGCTCTAATGACGGAGGGAAGCTGGGGGGAAAGTCTCCCCCCAGGGGGTTACCAGGGAAGGAAACACCCCAAACCGTGAGCAGGCGAGGCTCTGTGCGCGTGCCTCCCCCCAGGGACAGGTGGGCACCTGGCTTCCAAGTCTTCTGAACCGACCCAAGAGCAGGGCTTTCCCACTAGGAATTCTAGGCTCTCTTTCCAATATTATCTGTCCAATTTTGGTCCAATTATCTCTGTCTTATTCACTCAACCCTAACTCCCCAGAAAACCAAAGAGGTTTAGAACAGGTGATCATCCCCTCCCTCCCAACCCCCCCAGCCCTGCGATTGTGGACACACACTGGACAGCAGCCCGAAGTCCAAGGAAGTCTCCCCGGGCCTCATCCCGGCCCACAGGGTCTGTTTGGGGCCCTTCTGTTTTAGGCTTTATGTAGCCGTACAAATTCCACAACACAACTGAAAGTGAAACAAAGCGAGTTCAGGCTTCCCTTACGTTCCCGAAGGAACTTTATGTAGCAATTATAATAATAACACTTAGCATCTTCAAAGCCTCTTGAAAACATTAGCAAATTAATCCCCGCCATGGTGATGTGGGACAGGTGAACGCGGGTTACCAGCGCCGGCCATAAGCTCGGGGAGAAAGGGAGGGACGACGGTCGTTCCGTGCTCACCCCGCCCCACGACACGCGCGTGGGCCCGCCTGGCCCCAGGGAGGGCCGCGCAGCCGGACCCGCGGCCGCGGGGAAGACGGCCTCCTGTCTGGGCTGCGTGCGCCCCTGCACGCCGTCCCGCACACGCCGGGCCGCCCGGGCCCCCGCCCTCCGCACTGCCCGTGCTCTCTCCCCGGACTCTCCGTGACCCTGCGCGCGCGCACCGTCTCCGGCCGGCCGCGGAGACCGGCTTCCGAGCCCAGGGCCGCGTGTGCTGGAGTTCGGCCCGCTCTGCGGCGCTCGCTGCGTGGCCGGCTCGCCCGAGCCTCGGCCGCTGCCTCCTCCCTGCCCGGCCCTGGCGAGCGGGCTCTCGGGACTGGCTCCGGGGCTGCCGGAAATGAAGTCTTTAATTCAGTAGATGGCACTCTTACCTCTGAATCCACAGAGCGAGTGTTTCTCCCACACGCACACACACCTGAGACAGAGAAGGTAACCTTGTTGCGCTGCGAGTTCACACAGCGAGTGTGTCTTTTCGGAGAGACCAGGCTCTCCTGAGAACTCCCCAGAGTAGGCGGCCGCTAAGTCCTCGGGCCAAGCTGACTTCTGGAAAACACACAAAAACACCGCAAAACGTGGAAGTAATGCTGGCTACACAATGGTTCTTTCAGCAACAGACTCTCCAGAATGTTCTTTCAAGTTGCTTGGTCGTAAGCACCAGCCTCTTGCTTTGCTATCTGCAAATGTCTCATTACGTAGCAGCCCCTATTTAGGACAGACGGCCCCTCAAGCTTCAAAATATGCTAAGCAGTTGTTCAATTATATATTCTCAGGTAAATGCTATCTGTCCTGTGTAACACTAATTGTTTTGTCTGGTTACTTGAAGGAAAATAATTATGATAAAAATAATGAATGTTCAAAGATATAAACTACATAGTAATTTTCCCAACAGCCTTGAAATCTCTGCTACTCTCTTTTTTTCTTTAGAAAAAAAATGTTTGGTTTTCTGATTGTATTCTTCCTGAAGTCTCCTAAAACTGGGAGCATAAGACAAATTAAAACCCCAAGAAGGCCTTTTTGTGATGGGTCGAAGCAGAAATAGCAACCACCCGAATCCCATTAGGTGGAAATATTCACGGAGAACACCCCGGCGGATTCCCTTTCGTGGCTTTAGTGAGGATTCCAGTGCACAGAAGGCAGAGAGACTGAACTGAGCGAAAGAAGGATTTGTGGGAGGAAATGTGTGTGTCCCTCATCACCTCCCGCTCCTGCGACCTGCCTGCAGCTGAGTGCCTTTCCCACTCTCGTATGCACGTCGCCGTTCGTGGCTGCCAGGACACCGGGGGGACACCGAATGCCCCGCAGCTCCTGAATCCATGGCCGAGTCCCGGTGTCAAGCTCCCCGGAAGGCTCTCCGCGGTCCAGCTGGGGTCACGTGACACCTCAGGACCGGTCACCTATGCCTGGACTCAGGCATGCGCGGTCCCCACAGTGGCTCCCCAGGTACCCAGGTGACGGAGGCAGGTCAAGGTCAGGTCCCAGAGGAGGCAGGGGTGTGTGAGGCTGAGGAGGGATCTTTAAAAAAGAGGAACAGAGGCAGATAAAGAAGGTGTTTCTACTCCACAGGATGTTTCTATAATTATGTAAGCAAATTATGTCTTAATGAAGTGACATCATAAGGCAGCTTTGCATCTATGCGGTGTCTGAAACGTGGTCTGACACTTTGACTAATTCCTAGATTTAATCACAATGCATGGAATATTTCCATTTCCCCCCAGATTTGAATAAGTGGTTGGGATTGGCACACACTCATCCTCAGATTCACTGGTTATAGAATTCTGTCACGATGCATGAAGGAGTCGCCTCCACGCCAGATGTGGGCCCTGTGCTCTCCTCTAATGGTTTGAAGTAGGCCTCACTATTTACAATATGCAGTTAAGAAAACAAATTGCCGTAATGATCTGTGTGGGCCCCTGTGCTTTTCCCACGGAGCCGGTCGGCAGATTTCCGGGTGACCCTGGGGAAGGCAGTGTACCTCCCATCTGCATTGCCCAATGGTCTCTGGGGTGCAGGGCAGGAGTGCCCGGCAGCCTAGATGTGCCCGGACCCATCTCCCGGACACGGCTTCCCTCCCCACTGCACCAGCCAGTTGGCTTAAGGCGTCTATAGTGGCAGAGGTTGTGAAATCCTTTCTTCATAAATTGGCTTACATCAACCGATTAAAAGATGAGATCTGTCTTCTGAGTTTGCCCTGCGGCTTGATGAGAGAGATTTCTGCTTCCCACCTTCCCCTATTGTGTTTGGGAAACTCTCAGACTTTTGGAAAGATCTCTTCGAAAGTCAGCGACGGGTAGGTCTCCTGTGTCGTGTGGTCGATAATTTACCTAAGTCACAATCAGATGCATCGTGTTCCTTTCCCCTCATGAACATGCTGTTTACAAAAGCACCGCGGGCTCATGGGCACACCCTGTATCCTAATTTGACATGAGTACTCTCTCCCTCCACCAGGCCTCTCAGCACATCACACAATGTTCTGCACATTTTATAAGCATCTAATTACATCTGGGGAAAGGCTGATTGATGGAAAGAGAAAAAAGGTGAGTAAAGAATGTAGGTTTGAAAATTGGCAGCGAGAACAAATTGAAGTCTAATTAATAAACAGGAAGAACTTGAAGTCATGCCTGGTGTGGAAACCACGTCTGCTCGCCATCCGAGATGGATGGAGGTGATGCTCGGGACTAGAATGGAAATTCGGAAGGGTGTGGCTGCCGAGTCCTGGCCGAGAAAGAGCGTGCGTGGTGTCACCCCATGTTCGGGACAGAATGTGTTTTTCAGTGATGCAGGACACGTGTGGAGGTTGGAGGTGGTGAGATGCTCCTGTGCGCCCGCCCACTGCTTACCTATGTGCTTCGGTAAAGCCTCCGGAGCACGATGAGCTCACGAGGGGAAACGAGCTTGTTGGCGGCAGCAAGTCAAGGGGACCCCATTAAGCGGCACCACGGCATTGACGCCACCCCGCCCACACGTGCAGTCACCAGTGGGCAGACCTTCCCCACAGGTGGGGACGGACACTGACGCCTTACTCTGCAAAACACCGGTGCCTTCTCAACCACCAGCTAACGAGGAGGGCTGCCTTTTCTTTTTTTCACCCACATGAGGGGCCACATTCCTGCCTCCGCGGTCCTGTCAGGACCACACGGCACATCTGTTTTCCTCTGACAGGCACATCTCGGCAGCGTCACCGAGAGGAGCGCGATTCTCAGATAGGCGCCCTCCCCTCCTGATCTGCACCTGCGGGGGGCGCTCCCAGGAGCCTCGGGGCAGCACTGACATGCGCGGACCGAGGGTCAAATGTCAACCGGGAAGGACACCTCCCGAAGTGGAGCCTTTGTGTAATGTCCTCACACACGAGCCCTTACGATTTCATTCTGATAAGGGACCTAAGACATAAAAATCAAAGGGATCGCTTCCTTTCCATAGACACAGGCATGACTGCTCTTGAGAAACAGCAGCGCGAGTGAAAGACACCAAGTGCTGCCACAGGGAACGTCGCGGGGACCCGGAGGCCGCGACACACTCCCCGTGCCTTCCTCGGGCTCACGGGATGACCGCTGGGCAGGCATTTTGGGGATACAACTGGAATCTCCCCAGCAAGTCACAGGTTTAAAGTGCAAAACTGTATACAGTGGTGAGCCTCCTGTGCGATCCCGGTGGGACCCCCTTCTGCTCCTGCTTGCTGGGTCGCTCAAAACGTGAAATACATACGAACTCATTGATCCCTTCAGGATTTCCATTTCATTTAAGATGAGTCACCAAAAAAAAAAAATGTTAATGCAACACAACGTGAAGCTGAGTCTTCCGGATTATCAGATCCTCCTCTCCTGACGAGCAAATAAAAAATCGTTCTGCCAGGGAGAGAGGCTCGGGACCTTACCCAACACTTGCAAACAGGGGCTGATCTGAAGAAAACCTCCAAAGTGCAGAGCCCCGCATGGAGTTTCCGTGTCTCACTTGCAAATCCTTCAAACTCGGGCTGGCTGGGATCCGTCTAGCATTCTGGCCACAAACGGAGCCTTAACAAAGGTGTCAGTGAGGACTGCTGGGAAACAAGTGCTCACACATTTAGGAGGTGAGAACAGCACAGACTTATCAGCAGTTTCTGGCGGCCGGACGTCCGGACACCATGGGGCTCGACTCCTGGCCAGGTTCCCAGGGGGCCCGGGTCGAGGTGTCTCTGCCCCGGCTGCCGTTCTCAGCCAGTGTCAGGTCTTGGCTCAGGCGCATCTCGTCGGGGGGATCCACTTCCGTGCGGTCGTAGCTGGGGGTCACCTGGGGCTACACTGAGGTCCCGGGGGCCCTGGGGTCCCCTCCACGGGGCACCTGCAGGTGCGCCACGGCCTGGGCGCTCGCTTTCCTTCAGGCTGTTGGGACCGGTCTCTGACTTAGACGTCCTTTTCTGTCATTGCCCAGAGAAAACTCTGCTTCCAAAGAGCTCACCTGATCAGGTCAGGCCCACCAGGATGTTTTCCTTTTGAGT
This sequence comes from Proteles cristata cristata, assembly GCA_017311185.1. Lineage (NCBI taxonomy): Eukaryota > Metazoa > Chordata > Mammalia > Carnivora > Hyaenidae > Proteles > Proteles cristata. Next base: position 102,724 of record JAESUZ010002581.1, read on the forward strand.
TATCGTGTCCTGTCATGGTGAGACCATTCCCTCAGGCATGCAGGTTCTATGCACACTCAATGGGGGGGGGCAGGGGTCACTGGGGGCATTGAGAATCTTGCCCACCAGGGGACAGACCTATCCGGAAATTGGGGAGGAAATCCCAATGTGCTCAGGGGCCCATTTCCGCTTGCCCCACTCTGGGATGACCATATACTGTCTTGGTTAAGCCTCCACCACCGCCCAGGATGGACCCCAAAGCGTGCATGCCCTCAGAGCTGGGGTCCTCGGGCTCTAGGCCCTGCAAGGCTGGGGCTGGGCTTCTGCACACCCACGGAGCATCTTCACTTCACCATCCCGCTGTGCGAGGGTCACGTGGTCCCTAGAAATTTGCTCTGAAAGGGCAGAAACGCCCAGAAGGCCACCAGGAAGAAGCGCAGGAAAGACGGATGTCTTTCCATCCCGTGCCACCCAGAATGGCTGGCCATTCCCTCGTGGTGAGCAGGCGGGAGGTACAGAAAGGGGAAAGGGAGCTTCCCTGCAAGTGGGCAGAGAGGGACGCGTGTGCTGGAAATGAGTCCAGACCCCGGGGGTCAGCTGAGTGACAGAGCATTTTTGGTACCGACACCCGCCCTGTTCTCGAGGCGAGGAAAACAGGAGGAGATGCTGCTCAAGGCCTCAGAGCCGGGGGCTTACGTCCAGCATCTGGGCTGCAGCCTCTGCATGCACTACGCCCCCTTCGTGACTGTGACCAGGGTCCCCTCACCTGCCTCAAGCCCCTGCTCTCAGCACACACACACAGGTACATGCATGCCTACATTCTCACACTCGTGTGCACACGTGCACTCACGCGCACACCTCTAATTCCTACATAGGGAACTTCACCTGCAAACAGGTTTGCTGAGTCCAGCCTCCAACAGGGAAGAAGGTGGACTTTGTGAGGAGAACGGAGAGAACAGGGAGGTCACTTCCCTGAGACACACGCAGGGCCACCATGGCCTTTGAGCCGTGCTGGTCCCCGGGCAGCCTCTCCTATGAAGGGGTGAGGCTCAGGCCCTGTGGAGCGGCTCCTGGTCATCTGTCAGGGCACTTAGGGTGAGTCATGGCTTCTCCAGAGACTCAAAAAAAAAAAAAAGATTTGATTATGACGGGACAGCGAGTAATTCCCAAGCGAGTACAGAAAAGGAAAGAATCCAGGATGGAGGAGAATATTAGGTCCATGGCACTCTGGTTTAGGACTTCATCTCCAGTGCCCAGAAATAGGACATTCTATAAGGCAATTCAGTGACACTGGGCAGAGCTAACCACTCCCTGGGTCCCTGAGGGCGATGGTACGAAAGGGAAACCACACACCTGGGCTTACGCCAAAATCCAGCACCACTTGCTATCCATCCAGCACATCTGCTGTGTGTCCACTCATCTGTCCACACCCCTATTTACCCACCCACCCATCCACCCACACACCCACTCTCCACCCATCCACCCACCCACGTACCCACCCATCCACCCTCCACCTACCCTCCACACACCCACACATCCATCCACCCATCCACCCACCCACTCACCCACCCATCCACACATCCACCCACCCATCCGTCCATCTGTCCATCTGCCCACCTCCACCTTCCACCCTCCCCCATCCACCCCCATCCCCCCTCCGCCCATCCATCTATCAATCTACCCATCCATCCATCCACACATCCATCTATCCATCCACCCAAACAAGGCCCCATCTTAGAACTGCAGGGACCTGAACTCTACCAGCAAGCAGACCCTGTCCCCAGAGCCTTCTGATAACGTCCCAGCTGGTGGTACCTTGATCCCAGCATAGTGGCCCTGGAGCAGGCCCTGGCTGCCACAAGGTGAGACGCACACTGTGAGGCAGCGAGCGTGGGACGGTCACAGCGCAGCGGCCACCTAACACTACGTCGGTGTGCAGAGCTAGCAGCACACGGTGAGGACTATCCCGAGCCTAGGAGAGCGCAGTGAGCGCACCCTGTTCTCTCTTCCCACGTCGACTCTTTGCACTGCCTCCCGCTTTGTGCTGCTTGTTGGCTCAGAGAAACCGTCTCCACTCTGTCTGCCTAATTCCCACTGGTCCGAGTGCCTGTGAGAGGAAGGGCGGCTCTGCCCTGCAGCCCAAGGGCGAGGGTGCGGGGCGCCCGCCCCCAGGAAGCCCGGTCCAAGAGAAGGAGATGGACGCGGGCACCGAGGGTGCGAGGAGGAACGGGTGAGCGCGGCGCATCCTGAACCTAGTGTGCAGGGGCCAGAAGCCAGGTGGTGTGGGGGGGAGGCCGCCCAGGGGACAGTGGGACCGTGGGGACCCGCCCGCCTGCCCCCCGGTCACAGAGAGCGGGCCCCGGGCTGGCCGACTGCGCCACGGGCGGCCCTTGCGGTGCAGCGCTGGCCCCTGTGAGCACGGAGAAGGGACGGAAGGGCTGTGCGGGGAGGATGACGTTCTAAGACTTGGTTTGGGGGCGGCCCTTCTGGCCGCAGGGGGCAGGAGGCGGACAGGGAGGCCAGAGCGGAGAGGACGGTCCAGGGCAGGGACGGAAGGGCGGCCGTGGGAGACGCGATGGGCAGCAGGGGCGCCGGTGCCCCAGCGGTGGCTGGGCCGGGGGTGCTGGGCAGACCGCCCTCCCAGGGGGAAGCCCAGCGCGGGGGGCTGCCCGGGAGACCCTTGGAGGCCTAGGAGAGGAGGGAGCAGAGCGCAGGGGTGGGGCGGGGCCCGCAGGGGAGGCGGTGGGAACCCGTACGGTAACCGCGTTTGACAATTTTCGTGCCGCTTTGCCCATCGGGAGGTTGGGCGACCTCGGCGGAGCAAGTCGGCGGATTGGCTGGGCTGGGGCTTCGGCTCGAACCCGGGATGTGGCGGAACCACAACCTTTCTTTTTCTTTTCTTTTTTTAATTTTTTAAAATGTTTTATTTATTTCTAAGAGAGAGAGAGAGACAGCGTGAGCAGGGGAGGGCCAGAGAGAGAGGGAGTCACAGACTGAAACAGGCTCCAGGCTCGAGCTGGCAGTCAGCACAGAGCCCGATGCGGGGCTCGAACCCACGAACCGCGAGATCATGACCTAAGCGAAAGTCGGACGCTCAACCGACTAAGCCACCCAGGCGGAAACCACAACCTTCAGAAGGGAGAGAATCAAGGGGTGAGGGCTGCCATCGTTGTGTGTGTG
>JAESUZ010002582.1:0-37497 GCA_017311185.1 Proteles cristata cristata
CCCCCTTCTTTCTTATGAATTTGATGAAATACATTAACTCAGAGACAAATGGAGACTTTCTACTGAAATTCTTTATTTCTGTTTGAAGAGTCAGTTGCATTCACACATGACCGCTCTTAAGAGTGTGTGTGATTAGGGCAGGGAAGTCACACTTCTTGCAGAGTCTCAGATCCTTAGAGGTCTGTAGCCAAAAGAGAAATGTGCTGAATGGATCCCAGAGGCTTAACGTGAGGAAGGGGCCTCCTTATGAGTGTGCCAGCCCTCAGGCTTCACCCACTGAGCCTTCTTTCCTCCACATTCCACAGCTACCTTCAGCCCTGGGCACATTCTATTTCCTGTGCCCAGAATGCTCTCCTCCAGATTCATGTCTCAGCCTGGGTGTCTTCTTCTTAGAGCGTTTAGTGCCCAGTAGCTCATCTTACTGGTGCACACCTGAATCTCTAAAACCAAGACCCATGTTTCCTACGACTGGTCACAGTTTGAAATGACCTTTCTTGTTTGTTTTTGGTACTTGAGTCTGGTTTTTTTTTTTCTTTTTCTTCCCTAAAATGCCAGTTCCATGAAGGAAGGGACAGAACTAGATCCCCACCTACTAGAACATGCCTGCCACATAGTAGGTGCTCAGGAAACACTTGGGTAGTAGATAAATGAATGCCGATGCCTCACGGGAGACTAAAACATGCCACGGTGGTCCCTGCTGCCTGACAAGTCACACAAACCTCCATGGTTTTGTCTTTTCCAGAAATTAATTCGGTATCAGCCCGAGTCCTGCTCTCTCTGGTGGTCCCGGGCCATCTGATTTTCTTCTACATCATCTACTTGGTGGAAGGCCATTTGGTCCCACATAGTAAGATCTTTGTGGTGTTCTATCTGCTAGCAAGCCTGATGCAGGTAAGGATGACTGTGAGTAGCATCGAAGCGGCCTTCAGTGGTTACTCAGCCAGCAAGATTAATCTCTCTGACCTGGGAGAGATGCCGAGGGGGTGAGGTTGGGGGGCTCCTGGACATGGCAGGGCATGGACCCCATCTTCCAAGAGTCAGCTTGTTGAAGCTCAAGGATGTGATCCAGACACAGAGGTCACTCCACAGTCTGCATTGCACACTTCACACAGCACATTCCACACTGCATACTGCACAGGACACATTTCACACTCCAAGCACCATGCTCCCCGGTACCCACAGCACGCTGCACATGACACAGTTTACACCGGACACTCACTAACCTCCTCTTCCCACAAGGCACCGTCCAGACTTCATATAGCACACACTGCGCACTCCTCACCAGGAGATCAGAGGGTGGTCCTGAAGGTACAGCAAGTTGCCCTGAAGCAAGCTGGTGCGCGGGTCCAGCTGAGGAACTGAGACCATGCACATCACTCATCACAGACAGGGTGGGCAGGGACCGGGTGCCTGCTGGGATGGTGCTAAAACACGTGGGTGTTTTATCACTGGGTGGTGATAAGGACATGATGAAAGAGATGAATCTGATGCCTGCCTCTGGGTAAGACTCAGCCGACTGTCTGCCCAGATCTGCTGGCTGATGCCCCTGGTGGCCTAGGGTGTCCACAGGCCCCACTGTGGGGGGCAGTGCGATAACTAGGGACTGACGTTTTCAAATCCTCGGAGTCCGGGCATTTGCAGCTGCAGCATGTCCCTGATCCTGAAGGATGGGCTGCGGTAATCTGAGAAACTGTCCTGAGCAGGTGCATGGAAGGGGCTGGGGTCCGCCTGGGACAAGGGACCGAGGAGCTCTGAAGTGAGACCAGGACCGTGCAGACTACCCTGTGGTGCCTTTAGGAAAGGCTTACTCGCCACAGCTGCTCAGGCAAGGGGCTGTAGCAAACCCTAACCCATCTGTGTCTTGCGTCTCTAAGGAAGGTGAGAAGAGCTAGCGTAGCAGAGGCTGTCTGTCTGGCACCTCAGGGTGCTGCGGGCGGGGCCTGACCACAGGGAGGGGGACGAGGCAAGTGTGGATGATTGTGGACTTTCTGGCATCCGCGTGAGCTCAGAGCTGGCCACTGACCCAGGAGAAACTGCAGGAAGGGGACCCCCTGGGGTACCGTGTCCACGCTAGTATCTGCCTTTGAAATCTAGTGTTTCTGGGTGACACTTGGCTTTCTGACTTAGTCGTCGTCCTTTGTGTCTGCTCACTCTTACGACAGGTGACAATTCTGTTGTACCTGGCAGAAGTGTTGGTCCGGCTCACGTGGCACCAGTCCCTGGATCCAGACAGCCACTGCATCCCCTACCTCACAGGGCTGGGGGACCTGCTAGGCACCGGCCTCCTGACACTCTGCTTTCTTATCAACTGGTTACTGAGGAGTGAAGCTGGGCTGGATGGCATCTCGGAACCAACGTCTGGACCTCCCTAATGGGCCCAGGCAGCCCTGTTTGCTCCGTAGAATTTTCCTTCCCACGAGCAGGGTGCAGAATCCAGTTTCGCCCTGGGTGGGTTCTCAGGAAGTTTGGTTAACACCCTGCCTCTGCAGTGGCCCTTTGTCCATCTGCCAGGGCACTGGCGCATCTGGACTCTGGAGTTGGAGGTGGAGGCGGTAAGGGTGAGGGAGGCCTGAAATCAGAGGCAGTGTTCGTGTGCATGTGGCTGCATGTTCCTGGGCTTGAGTGTGCACTCATGTGCTGGGCGAGTGCAAATGAGTGCACGCGCGTGTGTGGAGAGCCGGGGATTCTACCCTGAGGACGCTGAAGGAAGAGGCGTGTCCAGTGCACTGGGGGACGTGGGGCCCTGCTGTGCGCCCACACAGCCTGGACTGGGGAGGAGCAGGAAGGAAACTCCTTCTCTGCCCAGACCTCAGGACTGTGCTGTGGCTTAACCACAGGCTTCACTAGGTCCAAGCTTCATGGGACATTCTGCTAATGTGCCTGCAAATGTGCAGCCCTTCCCAGGACAGCCCCTCCTCGCACCCCCTCGTCATCTGCTCTCGGCATTTAATCCTGTCGCTGTTTTCCTCCTTCTTTTTTTATATTGAAACAAAACTTCTGTTTAGACGTTAGCGATCAGAGAAGTATAAAATAAAATGTGGATTATATTGCACTTGGTCTTTTGTGTCTTTAAAGGTAGTTACTGCAACCATGAGACTTGGGGTCTGTGTGTAACAAAACCTCTGGCATTTCGCCAGCGTCTGTTTCTCAAACGGTCAGAAGCAGTTTCTCCAGCAGAGAAGCATCAAAGTCGCAGGGAAAATTGTTAGGCGTGCAAGTTGTGAGTCCTCCTTCCCCTGGGCCTGCGGGTCAGCCTGTCTTGGGGTGGGGTCAGCAGTGTAGGTTAACAAGCCTTCTGTGTTGTTCTGATGCACGGTCACATATGAGAACCACTGCTCCAGAATGCCTTCACTTTTTAAAATAGATGTTTACTTCCTGTTTCTTATTCACTCATCTTAACAACGTTAGCCACGATTTGGACTGAGGATTATTATCTTCATAGGGCGACACAGGTATTTACTTACTCATGTCTTCTTGGCTGAAGACATGTGGGAGACAGGTCAACACTGGAGATGCATACAGTTCATTGACTGAAGACATCACCAGGTATATGCCCTCTCGCTAGAATGAGGGAAGTTTCTGGGATAAATTTTTCTGCCAGGCTGAGGTCAACACTGGGGAGGAATTTTTCTGTAGAGAGGAGGTAAACATGAGGATCGAACATAGCTTTCACATTGAAATCCTCACAGATCTATCCATGTGCATGTCTGAGATCATCATCAGAGATGAACCCACATGAGGTAAGGTTATCACTGGAAATGATCCCTAATGCAGGGCTGAAGTTAGTGTCCGGGATGAATTTTTTCTGTGGGGTAAGGTCATCATTCATGTTGAAGCCAGCTGTAGAACTGAGGGCCCCATCAGGAATAAATCCTCATAAGGACAGACTGCTGCAGCGCCAGTAGTGAGGTCAGTATCTAGCCGAATCTAGCTACGGTGCTGAAGTGGCCATCAGGGTTAAATCCACACACAAAGCTGAGGAATTATTGGGTATAAATCTGGTTATGGAGCTGAATATCTTATCTGGGATGAATCCTGCTATGAGACTGAAGTTAGGATCTGGGTTAATTTTATCTATGGAGTTTTGATAAGAATGAGGGGCAGAAGTGGGTCTAGGGTTCCATTAAACCTCGCAACCAAAGCTCTGCGTGCTCTGACTGATAAGTCAGTATCAAGGCCTGAATCAGGCAGAAGGAAAAAGTCAATTCCTTGGTCTAAGTCACGCTTGTTTAGATCCAGTTAAGTTCACAGTCAGATGTAGATCTGGTCTGGACAATAGACAGGAAGAGGATGAGGATTTGAATCAAGGTGGAAGTCAAGGTCACATTCAACATCAGTATTAAGTTTAAGATCAATTTATAGTTACAGTCAAGATCAGTTCCAAGACCAGGAACATATAGACCATTCCTGACTTACGATGATTGGACTTTTGATTTTTCAACTTTACAATGATGTGAAAGCAATGTGCATTCAATGGAAACTATACTTCAAATTTTGATTTTCATTCTTTTCCTGGGCTATTATGATATGGTATGATGCTCTCTGGTGATGTGGGGCAGTAACAACAGCTGTAGCTCTCTGTCAGCCAAGCAGTTGTGAGGGTTAACATTAATCTACTCACAACCATTCTGTACCCATACAATCATTCTGTTTGTCACTTTCAGAAGTGTTCAAATTATAGGAGATATTCAATACTATGTTATCTAATAGGCTTTATGAGAAATAATTGAGCTATGATGTTTGATAGATTAGGTGTATTTTTAGCATATGCTATGTTTAACTTAAAATGGGTTTATTGGGGTGTAACCCCATTATAAATTGGGGAGAATCTATTCAAGTTACATGTCCTTGATGATTAGATAAAGAATTGGGTGTGAATCATGGTCAAGATCAAGGTCAAATTCATAGTTTGATCTAGGTGTTATCTTGAACAACAGGAACCAGATGAGGAGCTGAATCAAGGTCAAGGTTAATTTCACAGTCACTTTAATGTCAAAGTCCTATTAAGGATCAAGGTCAAGTATGAGGTTAAGGTTAAGGTCATGTGTTAAGACATAGTTCAAGGTTAATATCAAGGCCAATTTCAAGTTCCTATTCTAGAGTAGACCTATACATGAGAGTGTGAGACCAGTGGTGGCCTGAATTATGACCAAAGTCATGATAAAATTCAAGTTCAGGATCAAAAGTCAAGGTCAAGTTCCAATTCAGTGTCAAGATCATGGTTAAAGTCAAGTTTATATTTTGACATGGGTCTGGATGAGAGTCTGGGACAGAATATGGCCTAAATCAGGGTCAAGGTAAAGGCAGATTTCAATGTGTTAAGCTCAAGTTAAAGGTCAAAGTTAGGAGGACTTGGGCAACACATAGTATGGATTTTAGTCAGGAGCAAAAAGTAAATCTGATAGTGTCAAGATCAAAGTGAATTTCAAGCTCAGATTCAAAGTCTGGGCCACGTTAAAGGCTCAGATCAGTTAAAAGACGAGCTAAAAAATCAAGCTAAATTTCAACGTCAGGGTCAACATTACAATTAACGTCAAGGTCCAAGACAAGTTCAAGTTGTAGTTCACACTATGGTCTATGCATGATAAAGTGGGTCTGAATCAGGGTTTATATCAAAGTCAAGGAGACACTTAAAGGACAGGTCACCCTTGGTGTGACTGGGTGGCTAAGTTGGTTAAGCTTCTGTTGGTTTTGGCTCAGGTCATGATCTCACAGTTTGTGAGATAGAGCCCCGCTTCTGGCTCTGTGCTCACAGCATGGAGTCTGCATGAAATTGTCTCTCTCCATCTTCCCCCCCTTCCTTCCTCCCTCCTCTCCTTCTTCCCTCCTTCCCTCCCTCTCTCTCTCTCTCCCCTTGTCTCTTAAAATAAATAAACTTAAAAAAAATAAAGCACATTTTCCTGCTTTGTCTAACATTACTTCGTCATATATTTGTGGGTTCATTTCTGGGTTCTCTATTCTATTCTATTCCATTTATCTATGTATCTGGTTTTGGCCCAATAACATACTGGCTTGATGATTACACTTTGTAATATAGCTTAAAGTCTGGAATTGTGATGCCTCCAGCTTCAGTTTTCTTTTTCAAGATTACTTTGTCTATTCAGGGTCTTTTGTGGTTGTATACAACTTTTAGGATTGTTTTTTCTAGCTCTGTGAAGAATGCTGGTGTTATTTTGATATTGAATGTATAGATTGAGTAGTATCGACATTTTAACAATATTTGTTCTAGTCCATTAGCATGGAATGTTTTTCCATTTTTTTGTGTCTTCAATTTCTTTCATAAACTTTCTATAGTTTTCATTGGACAGATCTTTACCTCTTTCGTTAGGTTTATTCCTAGGTATTTTATGATTTTTGCCGCAATTGTAAATGGGACCCATTCCTGGGTTTCACTTTCTGCTGCTGCATTATTGGTGTATAAATTTCTATATATTGATTTTATATCCTGTGCCTTTGCTGAGTCTGTAGATCAGCTCTACCAGTTTTTTGGTGGAGTCTTTCAAGGTTTCCATGTCGAGTATCATGTCATCTGCGAAGGGTGAAAGTTTGACTTCTTCCTTGCTGATTTGGATGCCTTTTTTCATTGTTGTCTGATTGCTCCAGCTAGGACTTCCTAGTATGTTATACAGCAGTGGTGAGAGTGGACATCCCTCTTGTGTTCCTGATCTTGGGGGAAAGCTCTCAGTTTCTCCCTATTGAGCATGACAATACCTGTGGGCCTTTTATATATGGCTTTTATGATGTTGAAGTATGTTCCTTCTACCCCTACTTTCTTGAGGGTTTTTGTCGAGAAAGGATGCTATATTTTGTCAAATGCATCTTCTGCATCTGTTGTAAGGGTCCTATGGTTCTTATCCTGTCTTCTCATGTGGTGTATCCCATTGATTGGCTGACAAATATTGAACCAGTCCTGCAGCCCAGGAATGAATCTCACTCGATCATGGTGAATAATTCTGTTAATGTACAGTTGAATTTGATTTGCCAGCATCTTGCTGAGAATATCTGCATCCATGTTCATCAGGAATATGGGCCCGCAATTCTCCTTCCTAGTGGGGTCATTGTCTGGTTCTGGAATCAAGGTAATACTCGCTTCATCGAATGAGTTTGGAAGTGTTCCTTCCATTTCTATTTTTTGGAACACTTTGAAGAGAATAGATTCTTTTTAAAAAATTTTTTAAAAACATTTATATATTGTTGAGAGACAGAGCATGAGCAGGAGAGGGGGAGACACAGAATCCGAAGCAGGCTCCAAGATTGAACTATCAGCACAGAGCCTGATGCAGTGTTCGAACCCACGAACTGTGAGGTTGTGACCTGAGCCGAAGTTGGACATTCAGCTGGCGAACCCCAGTATTAACTCTTTTTTATGTATTTATTTATTTTATTTTATTTTTTTATTTATTTCTAGGAGAGAGAGACAGCGTGAGCAGGGAAGGGTCAGGGAAAGAGGGAGTCACAGACTGAAACAGGCTCCAGGCTCCGAGCTGCCAGTCAGCACAGAGCCCGATGTGGGGCTCGAACCCACGAACCGCGAGATCGTGACCTAAGCGAAAGTCGGAAAGTCGGACGCTTAACCGACTAAGCCACCCAGGCGCCCCTATTAACTCTTTTTTAAATGTCTGGTAGAATTTCCCTGAGAAGCCATCTGGCCCAAGACTCTTATTTGCTTGGAGATTTTTGATAACTGGTTCCATTTCTTTGTTTGTTATGGGCCTCTGTTTCTTCCTGTTTGAGTTTTGGTAGTGTGTGAGTGTCTAGGAATTGTCCATTTCTTCCAGATTGTGCAGTTTATCGGCGCATAATTTTCATAGTATTCTCTTATAATTATTTTTCTAGGGTGTTGGTTTTGAGCTTTCCTTTTTCATTCGTGATTTTATCTATTTGGGTCCTCTCTCTTTGAGAAATTTGGCTAGGGGTTAATCAATTTTGTTTATTCTTTCAAAAAAACCAGTCTTAGTTTCATTGATCTGTTCTGTTTTTTTGTGTGTGTTTTTTAATTCTATACTGTTTATTTTTGCTGTATCCTTTATTATTTCCGTTTTTCTATTGGCTTTGGGCTTTATTTGCTGCTTCTTTTCTAGCTCCTTAGGTGTAAGTTTAGGTTGTGTATTTGGGACCTTTCTTGCATCTTGAGATAGGCCTGAATTGCAATGTATTGTCCTCTTAGAACTGCCTTTGCTGCATTCAAAAGCGTTTGGACTCTTGTGTTTTCATTTTCTTTTGCTTCCATGTATTTTGTAATTAAGTAATCTTTGACAAAGCAGAAAAGAGTATCCAGTGGAAAATAGACAGCATCTTTAGCAAATGGTGCTGGGAGAATGGGACAGGAACATGCAGAAGAATGAAACTTTTTTAAGCCCTACACAAAAATAAATTCAAAATGGATGAAAGATCTAAACGTGAAATGAGAAACCATCAAAATCCCACAGAGAAAAGAGGCAGCAACTTCTCACTTGACATGCCTCCAGAGGCAAGGGAAATAAAAGCAAAAATGAACTACTGAGACCTCATCAAGACAAAAACTTCTGCACACTGAAGGAAACAGCGAAACTAAAAGACAACTGTTGGAATGGGAGAAGACATTTGTAAATAACGTATTAGATAAAGGGTTAGTATCCAAAATCTACAAAGAACACCCAAGAAACAGTCTAGTGAAGAAATAGACAAAGACATGAACAGATACTCTTCCAAAAAGAAGACATCCAGATGGCTAACAACACATGAAAAGATGCTCCACATCACCCGTCATCAGAGAAATACAAATCAGAATGGGAAAAGTACCAATTCAGGCAACAACAGATGTTGGTGAGGATGCAAAGAAAGGAGCACCCTTCTGAGCACTTGATGGGAATGCAAACCGGTGCAGTCACTCTGGAGAATAGTATTGAGGTTGCTCAAAAAAATTAGAACTACCCTACAACCCAGCAATTGCACTACTAGGAATTTATCCAGAGGATACAAAAATGCTTATTTGAAGGGGCACATTCATCCCAATGTTTATAGCAGTGTTAACAACAATATCCAAATTATGGAAAAAGCCCAAATGTCCGTTGACTGATGAATGGATGCAGAAGATACATGTGTGTGTATGTGTGTGTGCGTGCGTGCGCATATGCGCATGCGTCCACAGACACACACATTCACACACAATGGAATAGTATTCGGTTATGAGAGAGAAAAACATCTTGCCATTTGCAACCAGGTGGATGGAACTGGAGGGTAGTATGCTACGGGAAATAAGTCAGTCAGAGAAAGATGATGATTTCACTCCTATGTGTGATTTGAGAAACTCAACAGAAGAACATAAATGGAGGGGAGAAAAAATTAGATAAAAACAGAGGCAGGGGCGCCTGGGTGGCTTAGTCGGTTAAGCGTCCGACTTTCGCTTAGGTCATGATCTCGCGGTTCATGGGTTCGAGCCCCGTGTCGGGCTCTGTGCTGACTGGCAGCTCGGAGCCTGGAGCCTGTTTCAGAATCTGTCACTCCCTCTCTCTCTGACCCTCCCCTGCTCACCCTGTCTCTCTCTCTCTCTCTCTCTCTCTCCTAGAAATAAATAAAACATTAAAAAAAAATAAAAAAACAGTTGGAGGCAAGCCATAAGAAACTCTTAAATACAGAGAACAAACTGAGGGTTACTGGAGGGGTGTTGATTGGATGCATGGGTTAAATGAGTGATGGGCATTGAGGAGGTCACTTGTTTAGATATGCACTGGGTGTCATATGTAAGAGATGAATCACTGGGTTCTACTCCTGAAACCAAGACTACACTGTATGTTAACTAACTTTAATTTAAAAAAAAAAAGTACAGATCATCTTTATGTTTGTACTCACATATATATGGTAGATGATCAAGACAGGAAGAGGGCTTTAACAGGTCAAAAATAAAAACCAACATTAATGCTAAAATCAAGTTTTAGGTGAAGTTCAAGGTTAAGTGCAACTTTGCATTCAGGGCTGTACATTGTCTAGACATTTAGTAGGAAAGGATAAGTGAGTCACGGCAAAGGTCAATGTCAAGATCATAATCAAAGGTAAAATCTAAGTTAAAAGTAAAAGTTAACTTTGTCTGAGTTGGAATCCAAGCAAGGCCAAGGAAAATTCAAAGTTAGCATTAAAGAGAAGATCAAGACCATTGTCAAGAAAAAATTCTAAACAAAAATAAAAATCAAGGTAAAGCTCAATAAGAGCCCATAGTATCAAGGAGAAGTTGTAAACTAGCCAAGACTGGGTGTGAAAGAAATGACATTAGGATGGTGGGGAATGGATAAGAAAAGAATGGTGGCTGTATCATACAGTGAGTGAGCATAGAGTGATTGTTGAATGCACAAAGTTTTAGTGAGCAAGGAGTGGAAGTTCGGTGATAGGGAACACTTGTAGAGTGTTTGCTAGATTACACAGGAGTGCACAATGAGTGGAAGTATGATAGCACAGTGAGTTTGCAAGGATTTATTGTTGAATGGCAGAGGATGCAAGGAGTAGCAACTGCAAAGTCCAGAATGAGTTAAAAAGAGTGCTTATTGGGGCGCCTGGGTGGCTTAGTCGTTTAAGCGTCCGACTTTCACTTAGGTCATGATCTCGCAGTTTGTGGGTTCGAGCCCCGCGTCGGGCTCTGTGCTGACTGCCAGCTCAGAGCCTGGAGCCTATTTCAGATTCTGTGTCTCCCTCTCTCTCTGACCCTCGCCTGCCCATGCTGTCTCTCTCCTACAAATAAATAAAAATATTTTTTAAAAAAAAGAGTGCTTATTGATTCACAAGGAGTGTGTGTGCAGGAAGTGATTGTTGAGTGCCAGATAATAGGTGTGCAAGGAGTGATATTGGATGGAGAAGATGGAGTGCATTAAGAGAGATTGTTGAATAACAAACAGTGAATGTTCTAGAGAATAGTTGTTGAATTGCACACTGTTGACTAGCCAAAGAGTGACTTGGAAATTACAGTCAGTGTGGAAAGAGTGGTTATTGAAACACTACATGTGCACAAAGAGGATGTTGAATGGTATACAATGTGAAGAGCAATGTTTAAATGCAAAATAGTGGGTTTTCAAGGGATGGAAGTTGGCAGGACCAGCTAAGTATACATGTAATAGTTGTGGAATTTCACACAAGGAGTATATAAGAATGATTGTCAAATGGCATGGAATGGGTCTAATGAGTGGAATTTGGATGGTGCAGAATGAGTGTAATGTGTATGAGGTTGTTCTTGAATAGCACACAATATGAGTGCAAGGAGTGGCATTGGACTAGCAATAGTGAGTGTGGAAGGAGTGGATGTTAAATCACAAGTGGTGAGTAATCACATGTGATTGTTAAATAAAATACAGTCAGTGTGCGAGAGATGTTCGAATAGCTCAGAATGAGTGGGCAAGTGTTGTAAATTGGATGAAACAGAATGAACGTACATAGAGTATTTATGGCAGATAGGAAGTGTGCCAAGAGTGAGTATTGGATACCATGATGTTGGTTTTAAAGAGTAGAAGGTGGGGGCGCCTGGGTGGCTTAGTCGGTTAAGCTTCCGACTTTTGCTCAGGTCATGATCTTGCGGTTCGTGGGTTCGGGCCCCGCGTCGGGCTCTGTGCTGACCGCCAGCTCGGAGCCTGGAGCCTGTTTCAGTCTGTGACTCCCTCTCTCTCTGATCCTTCCCTGCTCATGCTCTCTCTCTCTCTCTCTCTCTCTTAGAAATAAATAAAACATTTAAAAAAATTAAAAAAAAAAAAAGGAAGTGACTGTTGGAAAACCCACAGTGAGTGTGCAGAGAGAGACTATTGAACTGCAGGCAGTGGCGCACAAAGAAACTATTGAATAGCACACAGGGTGCAAGCAATGATTGTCAAATGGAAAACAGGAGGTGAAGAGTGACATTTGAATAGAACAAAAGGAATATGCAGAGGGATTGAATTACACACAATTTGCCATGAAGTGGGGAGTCAGTGTGTATACGAGTGTACGAAGACAGTAAACAGAATGTGTTTAGAATGAGTAGAATATGGATGGCGCAAAACTAGTATTCAAAGAATAATTTTTAATAGTTTTTAAGTTTTAATTTAAATTCCAGTTAGTTAACATACCAACTCAAAGAGACACATGCACCCTGATGTTTATAGCAACATTATCTATAATAGTCAAATTATGGAAACAGCACAGGTGTCCATTGACTGGTGTCTTATATATTTTGTATGGAATATTAGCCATAAAAAAGAATGAAATCTTGCTGTTGCAACAACATGGTTAGAACTACAGTGTATTGGGGCACCTGGGTGGCTCAGTTGGTTAAGCGTCCAACTTCAGTTCAGGTCACGATCACATGGTTTATGAGTTTGAGCCCCACACCAGGTTCTGTGCTGACAGCTCAGAGCCTGGAGCCTGTTTTAGATTCTCTGTCTCCCTCTCTCTCTGTCCCTCTCCCACTCGTGCTCTGTCTCTTTTCTGTCTCAAAAATAAATAAAAAAATTTTTAAAAACCTACAGTGTATTATGCTATGTAAAATAAGTCCATCAGAGAAAGACAAAACCCTATGATTTCACTCACATGTGGAATTTAAGAAAGGAAACAGTGTTTTTTTAATTGCTCAGAATATGGAAACAGAGTTTGCCTATTGGCGAATAGTGAGTTCACAAAGAATGATTGTTGAATGGCATATTATTGGAATACAAGAAGTGGACATTGGATAAATGTATAAGGACTTTTATTTTTCTTACAATGAGTGTCTAAAAAGATGTTTTTACATTCCCCACAATGAGTGGGGAAAGAGTGGCTACTGAATTGCTTACAGTGAGTGTGTAAAAAGTGGTTGTGGAATAGGATTCAGTAAGTGTGGAAAGACAGAATGTTAAATGGCAAGTAGCAGGTATGCCAAAATTGGATGTTGGGTGATACACAATGAGTGTATGAAGAATGCTTGTTGAATACTAAAAGGTCAGTGTTCAAAGAGTGGTTGTTGGATTTTTCAGCTTTATTGAGGTATAACGGATAAAATTATAAGATATTTTAACTGTAAATGTGATGATTAGATATACGTATACATTATAAAAAGAATCCCCCCATCTAGTTAAACACATCCATCATTTCATGTAGTTACTTTTTTTGTGTGAGAATCTTTAGGTTCTATTAGAAAATTCAATTATACAATACAGTGTTATCAACTATAGTCACCATGTTATACATTAAATCCACAGACCTAGATACCACTTCACCCTGGTCACAGTGGCTAAAATGGACAAATCAGGAGACTATGGATGCTGGCGAGGATGTGGAGAAACGGGCACCCTCCTACACTGTTGGTGGGAATGTAAACTGGGGCAGCCGCTCTGGAAAACAGTGTGGAGTTTCCTCAAAAAATTAACAATAGAACTCCCCTAGGACCCAGCAATAGCACTGCTAGGAATTTACCCAAGGGACACAGGAGTGCTGATGCATAGGGGCACATGGACCCCAATGTTCACAGCAGCACTGTCCACAACAGCCAAATCATGGAAAGAGCCTAAGTGTCCATCAACTGATGAATGGATCAAGAAGACGTGGTCTATATATACAATGGAGTACTACATGGCAATGAGAAAGAATGAAGTCTGGTCATGTGTAGCAACGTGGATGGAACTCAAGTGTGTTATCCTAAGTGAAATAAGTCAGACAGAGAAGGACAGATGCCATACATTTTCACATAATAAGTGGAACAGAGGAAACTTAACAGAGAACCTTAGGGGAGGGGGAGGGGAAAAATAGTTAAGGAGAGGGAGGGAGACAAACCATGAGAGACTCTTGAATGCTGAGAACACACTGAGGGCTGATGGGGGGGAGGGGGGAAGGGGAAGGGGGTGATGGGCATGGAGGAGGGCACTTGTGGGGATGAGCACTGGGTGTTATGTGGAAACCAACTTGACAATAAACTATAAAATAGAAATAAATCCACAGACCTTATTCGTCCTATAGCTTAAAGCTTGTAAACTTTCGTCAACTTCTCCCTATTTCCACAGCAACCACTGTTCTATTGTCTTCTCCTTTGAGTTCAACTTTTGCAGATACTACATATAAGTGAGATCATACAGTATTTATCTTTTTATGTCTGGCTTGTTTCACTTAGCACAATGCCCTCCAGGTTCATTTATGTTGTTTTAAATGGCAGGATATCTTTTTTTACTTTTTTTTTGGCTAGCATTCAATTGTGTGTGTATGTATGTATATGTATATATGTGTATACGTATATATGTATACACATGCACATGCATGTGTATATATATACATAACACCGTATGTCTTCATTATCCATTCATCCATTGACAGACACATTGTTTCTGTATCTAGGCTATTGTGGGTAATACTGTCGTGAACATGGAATTACAGACATGTCTGTAAGATAATGATTTCCTTCCCTTTAGATAGATACCCAGAAGTGGAACTGCTGGATTATCTGATGATTCTATTTTTAATTTCTTGAGGAAGTCCCATGTTTCCATAGTGGCTGGACCAGTTTACATTCCCACCAACAGTGTCCAAGTGTTCCCAGTTCTCCACATCCTAACCCGCATTTGTCATCTCTTGTCTTTTTTAATGTGGTTGTTGATTAGCACACAGAAATTGTGCAAGGAGTGACTGTGAAATAGCGCAAGATGTGCAAAAGGGGAAATTGGAGGAAAATTACTCTGCACAGAGTGGTCGATGTGTTCAAAGAGTGGCTGGTGGGTGGCAGATGAGTGTGCCGTATGGATGTTAGATGGTGCAGGCTAGCGTTCAAAGAATGGTTGCTAACTGTCAACAGTGCGTTTACAGACAATGCCTGTTAAATGCAGACACAGTGTGCCAAATGTGACGTTGATGTCTCAAAATTGTGTGTGCCAAGAGCAGAAGTTGGCTGGTACAGAATGAGGGTACAGAGAGTGGTTATAGAATCACACTTCCAAAGGATGACTGTTGAATAACACAAAACGGATGTACAAAGTGGGAATTTAGATGCTGCAAAATCTATGGCAAGATGGGTTGTGCAACAGCACATTGTGAGTACTGGCATTGAGAAAATTATCCACAGCACTTGTTAATGATGATAAGGATGATTCTTTTCAAGGGGGGACTATGGCATAGGTATCAGGGCCACTGCAGTGGGGTGCTGGAATGGGGGAGAGAGATGGGCTCAACTCTGAATACAACAAGGACAAGTGGAGCTTCTAGCTAAGGAGCGGGGGGAGGAGGGGGTCAACTGAAAAATTACTAAAAGGCAACACCCGGAGAAAGGGGAGATTCTGGCTAAACCCACCCAGCAGGATTCTTGCTCAAGGCAGGCCAAGGTGTTTAGACATCCCCTAGGGGATGGTTGGGGGTGAGGGACCTGATCCATTAGATACTGAAGGTGAGGGGGTCTGGTTAAAATGATTTATTTAGGAGGATTCTTGCTAAAGTTAGACGGGGCAGAGAGGAACAGGAAGCCCAAATGTCAGGCCTAGTTTTAAAAAAAGCTCAGAGACTGAGTAGAGTTTCTTGAAGGAGCTGCTCTTTGTCAGTCCATCCCTCACAAAAAGGGTTTTTAACTTAAACAGTTTCCTTTTTTCTTGTTACTTTATAAGAAATTACTTGTTAAGAAGTAAACTCAGCAATGGGACACCTGGTTGGATCAGTGGATTAAGCGTCCACCCAACGCTCAGGTCATGGTCTCCTGGTTTGTGAGTTTCAGCCAGGCGTGGGGCTCTGTGCTGACAGCTCAGAGCCTGGAGCCCGCTTTGGGTTCTGTGTCTCCTTCTCTGTCCGCCCCTCCCCCATTCACGTCTTGTATCTGTCTCTCAAAATTGAATAAGCATTTTTAAAAAAATCAAAAAAAGAAGTAAACTCTGCATTTCATGTGAGTAAAATTTCATGTAAGCCCTCACGTCTCCAATATTTTCTCCTACATTGATTAAAACATTCAAGTTGAGTATGATGGAGGCAGGCCTACTTCCAAATGGATCTGAACCAGAACAATGGAATTCCATTGAGGAGGAGGAGGGACAGAACCTCACGAGGCCCTGCCCCACCCACACACCCTCTCCCTCTCAGTTCCTCACAGCCTTGAGGCCAGGTCCCGCCCACACAGGCCACGCCCCTTGGGGCCCCGCCCCTCAGTCCCCACCCCATCGAGCCAGGCCCCGCCCACACCACTTTGAGGCCAGGCCCCGCCTCACTCTCTCACCTTTTCTTTCCTACAGGGAAGCACTTCCAGAAGAGTTCTTTCAGGTAAAGGAGTTTCCTTCTTTCCACTGCAAATCTGGCTTTCCAGGTACCTCCCTTCCGACGTCCTGCACGCCTGGCATGTCTTTAGGGGAGTTGGGGTGGGAGTTCGCTATAAACATTACAGTCCCATCCTGAGACGCTTTCCCCTAGCAAGTCACCCCTCTGCGGGTCCCAATTTGAATCCATTTCTGTTAAAATCCCAACCAAACTGGTCTTCCTAACTTTGGCGCACGTCAGCCGCTGCTTGCTGCCTGGCTATCCTGCTTGAAAACCTCAACATGGGGCGCCTGGGTGGCTTAGTCGGTTAAGTGTCCGACTTTCACTTAGGTCATGATCTCGCGGTTCGTGGGTTCGAGCCCCGCATCGGGCTCTGTGCTGACTGCCAGCTCAGAGCCTGGAGCCTGTTTCAGTCTGTGACTCCCTCTCTCTCTGACCCTCCCCTGCTCACGCTGTCTCTCTCTCTCTCTCCTAGAAATAAATAAAACATTTAAAAAAAATTTTTTTTTAAAAGAAAACCTCAACATGTTCCCTTCCGCCCTTTCCCCTCAAGCCTTCACTCTAGAGGTGGATTCCCTCCTGGGCCCCAGCCTCTTCCCTCGGGGCTCTGGAGGGCAACAGGAGGCCGCTGAGCCGTCTTCTTTGCTGCGATTCTGCGGAGCTCCGTTCTCTCCTAAGACCGCACCCCACCTCCCCCCACAGACAGGCCGTGCCGATCCCTGGCATACCCCTTCACTGCCATCTGAGAGAGAGGATCCTGGACCCTGGACGACGGGAGATGACTGGTTCCTGTTCCCTGACACCACGGGTTCTATCCCCAAACCCATCCAACCGGCTGTACCTACCAGGGTGTGTTTATGTTCCCATTGGCCTTCCTGGGTAAAGGACATCTTTCTTCCATCTCTGCGAAGGCCCAGAAAGAGCGGGTGATGAAAAAAGAGACAAAGAAGAACCAGGGAAATGGAGTTGAGTAAAGGAGAGCTGGGTTCCAAACAGATGGTAAAATAGAGGGTGGGGGATGGGTTGGGTGCAGATGACTTGGAAACATCCAGTAAGAGTGGCACAGAATGACCTGGGAAAGAAGCAGAGGGAGATATGAAAGCAGACAAATCAGCATAGAGAGGGAGTGGGGCAGAATACGGAAGGGGGCCCTGACCATCAGTAGCAATGTGGCAACAGAAGGGTAGATCCAGGGGCGCCTGGGTGGCTTAGTCGGTTGAGCGTCCGACTTTCGCTTGGGTCAGGATCTCGCGGTTCGTGGGTTCGGGCCCCGCGTCGGGCTCTGTGCTGGCTGTCGGCTCGGAGCCTGGAGCCTGTTTCAGTCTGTGGCTCCCTCTCTCTCTGACCCTCCCCTGCTCACGCTGTCTCTCTCTCTCTCCTAGAAATAAATAAAACGTTAAAAAAAAAAAAAGAAGAAGAAGGGTAGATCCAAACTGAGTAGATGCTGTGATGGTTAATTTTATGTGTCAGCTGACTTGGCTTAAGGGGTGCCCGGAGAGCCGACAGCCCTTTAATTCTGGGTGTATCTCTGAGAACGTTTCCAGAAGAGATTAGCAGTTGGAGCAGTAGATTGAGAAAGAAGATCACCATTCCTCACGAGGCTGGGCAACATCCAATCCACTGAGAGCCTTAATAGAACAAAAGAACAGGAGAAGGGCAAATGTGCCCTGTGCTTGGCCTGGGGTATCCGTCCACGCCTGCTCTTGGACATTAATGCTGCTGGTTTTCAGGCCTCTGGACTCAGAACTTAACACCACTGACTCCTCTGGTTCTCAGGTGTGAAAGTTGGGACTAAAAACATACCGTTGGCTTTCCTGGGCCTCCAGCTTGCAGACGGCAGATTGTGGGACTTCCTTCTTGGCTTCCATTATTGTGTAAACCAATCCCACCTAATCTCTTTCTGGATACCTGTCTATATCCTCTTGGCCCTGTTTCCCCGGAGAACACTGACTAGTTCGGATGCTTTGAGCATTTCCAAATCACTTCCTCCTTTACATTTATTTTGTCGGATTCAGAGTGAGCTCTCAATGCTTCTTCAGTCTTTTTCACGTATTGAAAATACAGGCATACCCTGGAGATATTGCAGGTTTTGTTCCCTCCCACTGCGTTAAGGCAAATATTGCAGGAAGGCAAAGTCAAGTGGTGTTTTTGTTCTCCTGGTGAATATTAAGTTTATGTCTAAAACAATGTACATGCCTTAATTAAAAGATAATTTATTGCTAACAAATGCTAACCATCATTTGAGCTTTCAGTGATCACAGATCACTGTAACAAATACCATAAATGAAGAAGTTTGAAATATTGTGAGAATTCCCAAAATGTGACAAAGGGACATGCAGTCAGCAAATGCTGTTGGAAAAAATGGCACCGAAAGACTTGTGTGACAGGGTTGCCAGAAATCTTCAATTCAGAAAAACAAAAACAGAAGCAAAAACATAGTAACTGCAAAGTGCAATAAAGTGAAGTGCAATAAAACAAAATATGCTTGCATTCTTTTGTTCTTAGTAATTTTACACTACTTCAGATTGGTAAGGATATTAATGTCTTTTATATTGGCAAACAAAACTTGATTTGACCAGTTAGTCTAGTAGCCAACAGATTTTCATCCTTGTGTGATCTGTTAAACTGGTGGGCTATGAACTAAAGTCCCCAACTAAGTATATGTTCTGTTCAAGTTCCCTTTGTCAACAGATGTTTGTTGTTTGACAGAGTCGAGTATATGGCACTTCCCTCATAGTTCCCCACACGTGTTTTCAAACACTGCTACCTACCTAGTGAAACAATGATGGATTCCCCACTGTATTCTATGACAGAGTTGAGTATATGGCACTTTTCTCATACTTCCCTGCATGTGTTTTCAAACACTACTAACTTAGTGAAACATGATGTTAGTTGAATGATGTATCCTCCACAGTGCTGTTTGACAGTTGTCGGGAGCCATTTCTGAACTCATTAGTTGAGAAAACTCCTTCCTTCCCCATAGGATAAGCATCTAAATCCCCTACCTCAATCACTATTGATAAAGGTTATGCATGAGTCTTCTACAAATTTATGTCCTGGGAAATTCTTACCTATCAAAGAAATTTATCATCAGAAATCATTGTCTAAGGCAAATGCCACTTCTGTGCCATCCCCCAAGCATTTAATTATAAAATAAAGTTGAAAGTCAGTCAGAGCAGAGATGTCTGTCTGGTGACCAGAAAGATTTTTGTGGCTCTCATCCCTTCCTCGCTGACACCGTCCATGCTTCAGGGACCCTGGACCGGCTGGAGCTGGACTCCGGCAGACAGGGTTGAGTATTTGGCATTTCCCACATAGTCCCCCCTACATGTTTTCATACACTACTAATTTAGTTGATGTTGAAGGTTGAACTGGATTAACGTGGACTTTTTTTTTTCTTTTTAAATGTTTTATTTATTTCTAGGAGAGAGAGAGAGAGAGACAGCATGAGCAGGGGAGTATCAGAGAGAGAGAGAGTCACAGACTGAAACAGGCTCCAGGCTCTGAGCTGGCAGCCAGCACAGAGCCCGACGTGGGGCTCGAACCCACGAACTGCAAGATCATGACCTAAGTGAAAGTCGGACACTCACCTGACTAAGCCACCCAGGCGCCCCTAACATGGACTTTTAATCTAACATAGATCATCTGTTCATGGTGAATAAATTGCTCAGAGTTATTTCCATAGATAGCCCTCTTTCACGTTTTCCAGTGCCAATAATTAGGTCTTCTCAATTTCATAGTTTTCATGGTCTAGTATGGCTTTCTGGAAAAGAGGAATTGAGATTAATGTAACTAAAAGCTGGAAAGCAAAGTCTATCTTGCTCAGGAGTATGAAATATGATATGGAATCTCTAGCCAGTGCTGGTTACTCTGATGGCTTTTCCTACTCACTTCCTTGCCTGCTCACCTGAATACACATACAGAACGTCACAAGTCAGCTGGTAAGAGAGACAGACAATTCCCCTCCTTCATCTTTTCTTATTGCAGTGAAAGAAACAGGGCAAAATTTACCATCTTATTTACCGTCTTCGAAATTGTTAATAATTTTAGTTCAGTGGTGGTAAATCCATTCAGAACGCTGGGCAGCCATCACCACCATCCGTCTCTAGAACTCTTGTAAAACTGAGACCCTATATCCATTGAACAGAAGCTACCTATTCTTCCCAGTCCTCAGCCTCTGGCAACCAGTGTTTACTTTCTGTCTTTACGGTTTTGACTCTTCTAAATATTTCATAGAAGTGGAAAAATACATCATTTGTTTTTTTGTGTGACTGGTTTATCTCACTTAGCATAATTTTCTCCAGGTTCATCCGTGCTGTAGCCTAACTTCCTTCTTCTTCAAGACAGGAAAATATTCTGTATGTATAGACCACATTTTGGTTATCCATTCATCCGTAGATGGACGTTTGGGTTGCTTCCACATTTTAATTATTGTGAACTGTGCTACTATGAATGTGGGTGTAATTGATTTAAAATCTATTTTATCTGATACTATAACCACCCCTGTTCTTTTGGGGTGCTATTTGTATAAAATATCTTTTCCATGCTTTCCTTTTAATTCTATTTGTCTTTTGATCTAAAATGAGTCTCTTGTAGACAGCAGATACTTAAGTCGTATTTTTAAATCCATTCTGACAATCTCTGCTTTTTGACTGGAGAGTTTAATCCACTTTTCTTTGAAGTAATTGCTGGTAAGGAGGGATTTGTTTCTATCACTTTGCTGTTTCCTTTCTGTGTGCTTTGTAGCATTGTTGGTTGGTTGGTTGGTCTCTTATTTCCTGTATTACTGTCTTCTATCGTGTTTAGTTGAGTTTTTCTAGTGAAATGTTTAAATTCTTTTCTCTCTTTTTTTTTTTTTGTATATAGCTGCTTTCTTTGTGGTTATCATGGGAAGTACATTTAACATTCTAAGTTATAATACTCTAATGTCTACTTATACTAGCTTAACTTCAATAACCTGGGAACACTCTTCTCCTTTACAGCTCTGACCCCACCTCTTTTCAGTATTTGGTGTCAGAAGATTATATATTTTGGGATTGAGAGTCAAAAACATAGAGGAATATTTCTTTTAAAATATACATTAGTCCCCTAATGTAGAAAGGAAAAAGTAGAGCAGCAAGTTAGTCACAATTATACTAGCTTTTTGTTTCAATATATTTTTGTCAAATCTCTCTAACATTTTCCTTAAAGGAAACCATAACAGAGTGGCTGCACCACTTTGCATTCCAACCTGTAGTGCAAGAGTGTTCCCCTGTCTCTATATCTTCACCAACAACGGATGTCTCTTCTCTTGTTGATTTTAGCCATTCTAGCAGGTGTGAGGTGGTATCTCATTACGGTTTTGCTTTGCACTTCCTAATGATGAGTGATGTTGAGCATCTTTCCATGTGTCTGTTGGCCATCTGGAAATCTTCTGTGGAAAAGCATCTATTCATGTCTTCTGCCCATTTCATTACTGGGGTGTTTGAATTTTGGGTGTTGATTATGATTAGTCGTCTCTAGATTTTGTTTTTTGTTGTTGTTGTTGTTGTTTTAATGTTTTATTTATTTTTAGGAGAGAGAGAGAGACAGCGTGAGCAGGGGAGGGTCAGAGAGAGAGGGGGCCACAGACTGAAACAGGCTCCAGGCTCTGAGCTGGCAGTCAGCACAGAGCCCGACGCGGGGCTCGAACCCACGAACCGCGAGATCATGACCTAAGCGAAAGTCGGACGCTTAACCGACTAAGCCACCCAGGCGCCCCTGTTGTTGTTGTTTTTAATGTTTTATTTATTTCCAGGAGAGAGAGAGAGAGACAGCGTGAGCAGGGGAGGGTCAGAGAGAGAGGGAGTCAGACTGAAACAGGCTCCAGGCTCCGAGCTGGCAGTGGAGCCTGCACGTGTGACATGGCCCTTCTTCCAGCCCTGACAGGTCCGAAGGCACCTGAGACAGGTCCCTGAGATGGCCAGGGGGTGGGGGAGGGAGGTGCTCTTGTGAGTCTGGGGGGCTTCTTCCTTTCTTTTCCTTTTTTTCTTTTTTAAATTTTTAAATTTTTATTTATTTCTAGGAGAGTGAGAGAGAGACAGCGTGAGCCGGGGAGGGTCAGAGAGAGAGGGAGACACAGAAACTGAAACAGGCTCCAGGCTCTGAGCTGGCAGTCAGTACAGAGCCCGACTTGGGGCCCGAACTCAGGAACCTGGAGCTCATGACCTAAGGAAAGTCAGCAGCTCAACCTACTAAGCCACCCAGGCGCCCCTGAGCTTCTTCCTTTCTGGAGGCTGGAACCCCCCCTCTCCCCCAGCACTGGCCCAGGGAGAAGCAGGAAGATTTAGTTTTATTTTTAAACTAAAGAGGACTTTCAAAGAGTCCAGTAAGCATTTCACACAATGGGTCTCAGTAGCTGTCATTTGCATAACAAGTGTGGAAATCACCAATAATGGGGAGGAAATGGCAAATCAAAGGAGCAGAGCCTGTTGTGGAAGCAGAGGCTTTGAGTAGCTATTGCAAGTCACATCCAGACAGTGACAAGGCTCCAAGGGTTTGGGGGAGAAGGGGGTGGGAAGCAGCCTGGGGTGTGGCTGGGGACTGGGGCAGATGCACACCTTGTGGGCCTAGAGTTTAGAATTTATATATTTGTGGGTGGGCGGCCCTCTTTCAGACAAAGAGCCAGGAATGATGTGTCAGATCTAAGAAGGGCCACACAAGTGAGCGCCCTGAGGCTGCAGCCTCTGTGGCTCCAGAGGAAACCTGCCTGTGGTGGTGCTTCCCACCAGGGGGTTGTAGCAGGAAGCCCTTTGTCCCCAGGGCTGCTGTGCCTCAGTAGCCTGTGTGACCTTGACCCTGCCACCTGTCCTCCCTGGATGGACTCATTTGAAGGACCTGTTCCTGCATAAGAAAGAGAGGGCAGCAAAGCTGGGATTTCTCCTTGGGGAGACAGAAACAGCACAAGGCTTTGGAAACACTCCAAACAGGCTGCTGCTGGCTGTTTAAATGCTGTTTTAATTCCTGCACCCATGAAGCTACTCTAGCTGCCTGCTGGGGTCTCCTTTAGTCTTGTTTCAAAGCTAACTTCATATGTACAAAGTTGCAAATAGTGTGGTAAAGCCGCCTGTTGGACTAGAGCAGACCTTCCTCTCCGTGGACTGCAAGTCCTTTCCCCCACCCCCATGATCCACACTCTTCTGGCCTGTGAGTGTGATTTCTGCATGCACACTCTTGGGGTTCCTCTCTCTGGGGTCCTCTTCCCTCCATAGTTTATGTTGAACACACAGACATGCACAAACATCAGTGCTCAAGCTAGTGTGTTGCTTTGCTGGCTTGGGTCCTAGCTCCATTGCGGTCCACTGCCATCCAGATCCAGTGAGCGTCAGGTCCGGGTGGACCCAGGGACCCACATTGTGTCATCAGGAGTTATTGTCGCTCTCTGCCTTCCATGTTGGCCTCCGTGTCTAGTCAGTTTGTTGCAGGGAGCAGCCCCGACAGCTCCCCAAGGGAAGAGAGCGTCTCCTTCACAACAGTTCAGTTGCAGGGCCTGGCATGGGTTTGCCAGGCCAGGTCACATGTCCAGCCTCGATCCGGTGACCGAAACAAAGGGCATGAAATCCACTGATTGGCCAGATCTAGGTTACGTGCTCACCTTTCGGTTCTGTAGAGAGTTAACATTCTCCAAATTATATAGACTCAGAAAAGCTGACGGGGCAAGATCTTCAAAGGAAAAAAGATGGATTATTGGCATAAGATGAAGAAACAGAGGGCAGGAGGCAGGAAGGAAAAATAGTCACTAATGTCTACTGTCCTGTCCAAGACAGTGGAACATCCTGGGATCTGAAGGGATAAGTTCACCCCACAACTGTTAGAAAGCCCAACTCTAAACGCCTAAGAGCCACGCATAACCCCAGGTGTCCTTGAGCCTGGAGTTAAGAACCAGATGACAGGAAGAGTTGGAAACAAGCTTAGGCCTTCCTGCTGGGGCTGCTGCCTCCGGGGCTCAGGGATGTGCAAGGACACTGGTGCCCAGAGGGGATGTCAGTAGGGAACATGGACAGTGGTAAGACACAGCGTGCAGGTGGTCATGAGGATGAGAATTCCGGAGGGTGTATCCTTCGAGTTTCTTAGAAATAAGGCATTTTTTTTTTGAGTCAGAGAGAGAGGAGAGTGTGAGCAAGAGAGGGGCAGAGGGAGAGAGAGAGAGAAAAATCTTAAAGCAGGCTCCATGCTGAGCACAGAGCCTGATGTAGGGCTTGATTTCATAATCACCAGATCATGACCTGAGTTGAAATTAAGAGTTCGATGCTAACTGACCAAGACAGCCAGGTGTCCCAGAAACACAGCATCTTTTTTTTTTTTAATTTCTTTTTAAATGTTTTATTTACTTCTGAGAGAGCGAGCGAGAGAGAGACAGTACTAGCAGGGGAGGGTCACAGAGAGAGGGAGTCACAGACTGAAACAGGCTCCAGGCTCTGAGCTGGCAGTCAGCACAGAGCCCGACGCGGGGCTCGAACCCACAACCGCGAGATCATGACCCAAGCGAAAGTCGGACGCTTAACCGACTAAGCCACCCAGGCGCCCCTCGATCTTTTTTTAAATGTTTATTTATTTTTGAGAGACAGAGTGTGAGTGGGAGAGAGGCAGAGAGAGAAGGAGACACAGGACATGTGCAGGCTCCAGGCTCTGAGCTGTCAGCGCCCTGGCTCCGCGCCCTGCGGGTCCCAGCGCATCCGCGGGGCGGGGCAGTCGGCGGCGGCGGCGGCGGCGCGGAGAGCGCATGCGCGGAAGCGCGGGAGGGGGGCGGGCGCCGGCGGAGCCGGGAGCCCAGGCGGGGCCTCGCCAGCCCTGCGCCGTCGCGTCTCCCGGGCCGAGCCCCGCAATTCCCCGCGCCGCCGTCCACGCCATCGTCCACGCCATCGTCCACGCCGCGCAGCCACGGCCGCCCCGCCGCCCGCGGGCCTGAGGCGGGGACCCTGGCCGGCACCGCCGAGCCCTCGGCAGGGCGGCCCAAGTAAGTACCCGCAGCAGCTCACCCGGATCGTCTCGGCGCAGCAGGAGCTGCTGGCGCGCCGGCGGCGGCGCATGGAGGGGCCGGAACGCCAGGGGGCGCAGCTGAGCCGCGAGGACGCCGTCCCGCTGTAGCCGCACCGGGGACGCCTGGACTGGAGCGCTCGCCGCCCGCCCCCCGACCCGGCCCCGCAGCCGCTGAGCGTCACCCCGGAGGTCGGCTGCCACCGCGACAGGTAAGCGGGCGCAGGGTCGGGGGGCGGGCGTGTGGAGGGCGCACGAACTTCTTGGGGTCCAGAGCTCCCCTCGGGTTGGGCGGAGAGTTTGGCGGAGGCGGGGAGGCTACTCGAGTAGAGGGCGCGCCTGGGGACCCCCGACGGGTGGCTGGACCTCGGGCAGGGCCCGGGCTCCCTAGGAAAGGGGTCCTGGGGCGCTGCCTGAAACAGACCCCTTCCTCCCCACGTGTGAGCTGGCGGGCGGCCTGTGCTCCGGGCTGAATGGAAGAGCCCTCCACCGGGGGCTGCGCCTCTGGGGCCTGGGAGCTGCGCCCTCCCCGGCCACGCGGCAGGCTGAGCGAGACCCACGCTGGGGCCTCGGGTATTTTCCACGGTGGAGGCGCCGTCTCGGGCAGTGGCCTACGTGTGGTCTCGGGCGCACGGGGAGGTCGAGGGCCGTGGGGTTGGGATGCAGCGCGGTCACTGCTCATGTCCCGTTTGCCACGTGCGGTTTGAGAATGAAAATTGCGACGTGATGCGCGCGCAAGCCTGGGTTTGGAGACGGGCTCTGTCCGGAAGAGCTGGGCGAGTTTCCTCATCTGGAAAGGGGTCCACCGATAGGGACCGGGGCTGCCCCCGTGGGACAGAGCCAGGGGGTCCAGCAGGGCCGGAGCAGTCCACAGCTACTGCCGCCTGGGAACCTGGGGGAGGAACGGTATAAGGGGCCTTAGAGGCGAGAAGCAGGTGAGGATGGGGTGTCTGAGCCGCACAGCTGCCCCCAGTATCTGCTTTCCCTCTTGTTCTTTACCGTGGAAACTTCCGTTGTGCGTGTGTAGTCGTTTTGTTTTATTTTCTTCTTGTTTCTTTTATTTATTTCTGAGAGGGAGAGACAGCGTGAGCAGGGGAGGGTCAGAGAGAGAGGGAGACACAGAATCCAAAGCAGGCTCCAGGCTCTGAGCTGTCAGCACAGCGCGACGTGGGGCTCAAACCACAAACGGTGAGATCGTGACCTGAGCCCAAGTCAGACACTTAACGGATTGAGCCAAACAGGCGCCCCAGCGTTTTGCTTTTAACATAGCCACGAGGCCGATCAGAATCCAGACTGCATTTCTGAGCCTCCCTGGTACTGAGAGTGGGCCAGGGGCCGCTCTTCCGTCCAAAAAGAGGGAAGCGTAAAGTGTGGTGTCTTTAAAAGGAAAGAGTGGGTCTTTTGCACCTTCCTCCTTCCTCTTGGCTGAAATAAGAATGTGATGGCTGGTGCTTAGGCAGCCCTTCTGGATTGTGAGGGCAAGGGTCCCACCACAGGGATGCAGTGAGCCGAGGGAGCCTGAGCCCCTGATAACCAGGGGGACCCGCGGGCACAGCCTGGCCTGCCTGCCTGAGGCTCTCACATGAGAGGACAGAACCATGTGTGTCGGCCCATGTTAGTCCGTTGGGTTTTGGCCTCTCTTCGTCAGTCCTTCCCATGAGGTTGGTTTTACAGCTGTGATTTGAAGACGTTTGACCACATCTCTGGGAGCCCGAAGCTTCAGAGTCTGAGTCATGGGGAATGGAGGTGGGTCCCCCGGGGACCCTAGTGTTAGGGTAGTTGCTAAATTTAATCTTATTCAGGGGATGAAGGCCATTACTTCATACAGTATGAGTCACTGAGGCAGAGGATGGGCTGATGTCCGCGCCCCCTGACGCTAGTGGGTGGTGGCACCCAGTGGGAAGTGATGGGGGCCGGCGGGGTTCTCTGAGGGGAAGACTCGGTGGGTTAGCCGGGTAGCCGCTGCCCAGGCCAAGAGGGGCAAGAAGACAGAGCTTCTGGAAAGGGGGAAGGTGGAAGGTGGGCAGATGGACAGGCCTTCTGAGAGGAGGAGGGGCCGCACCGCCGCCTGCTGGGGGAGAAGCAGAGGGACTGACAGATCTTGGTGGGTGTGTGGGGTTTAGAAACAGAGACAGAGGGAGACCCAGGGAGAGGCGGCGACTGAGCGATGTGTCGGCATCCACAGGTCTGAGACCGTCCTTCTCGCGCAGCCTTCCTTTCTTCCCAGATGTGTTGAATTAGTCATTGATTTATTCATTCATTCCTTCACTTAGCCAGCACTTGCCTGCCCTCCTAAGTTGCAGCGCCCAGGGGGATGCCCCCTGGTGTGAGGGAGGAGGAAGAGGGGAGGGGGAGGGCGCTGTGCAGCCACCAGAACATGCCTCTGAGCTCCTCCTGGAGGTCCTTTGGGCCCGAAGATCTGAGACTAATTAGAATCCTTGTAAGAGTTGGGTTAAAAGTGGGACTGAGTCACAGGTGCAGGAGTGTGGACGGGGGGGAGGGGGTGCATTTGCACCGTCAGCTCCCAGCCGCACCCCTTCCCTGTGCCCCGGGTCTGCCCCACCACCTCTGCCTCTCTCCTGGTCCTTACACAGCAAACCAGAGGCTGTCCAGGGGCAGAGAGGAGACTTCCTGGCTTTAAAACCAATTTCAGTTTTAGAAGAGGAGTTGTGACAGGCCGTAGGGAGGTGTGTTGGGGCACAAAGCCTGAACCCTGAGAGCAGAGGAGGGTGCGGCCTCAGCTGCAGGCATAGGGATGTCCAGTTTGCAGCCTGGCCTCCTGGGGTCCCCCTGGTGTGCCGGACAAGCGCCTGGTTTAGAGGCAAGGCTCAGTGTTGGCGCTGTTTTTATCCACTCCAGCAAATATTTTGATCTCGGTGATGCTGCACGAAGGCGAGTTGTGCTGGCTCCTGCACGCCGGCCTCCGGGGTCGACAGACTGGGGGCACGGACTGAATTCAGGGGAGGGCTAGAAGGACCTCCCCGTCCACACCCAAACACAGGCAGGCAGAGAACTCGGCCAGAGTCGCCAGCTTGTGTGTGCCAAGCCTGGGGTTCTTGTCTCTCTGTCCTGAGTGGGAAGGTGGGGGTGGGGTGCTGGCCGGAACCCCATTAGTTGAGCACTTCCTATGTGCCAGGTACTTTTCTTGTCCAGAGGAGTGTTGTTTGTTTTAAATATTGTTTTGTGTTTTTAAATGTTTACTTCTTTATTTTGAGAGAGTGAGAAGGTGCTGGGGAGGGGCAGAAGGAGAGGGACAGAGAGAGAGAGAGAGATGGAGAGGGAGAGAGAGAGAGGAGAGAGAGAGAGGAGAGAGAGAGAGAGAGAGAGAGAGAAGACAATCCCAAGCAGGCTCCACACCATCAGTGCAGAGACCAATGTAGGGCTTAGTCTCACACAGTGTGAGATCATGACCCGAACCCCAGTTAAAACAGTGGGATGCTTAACCCACTTAACTAACCAATAGCTGCCCAGGGACCCCTAGTTTTAAAAGCTATGGCCAATACAGGTTACATAAAACTTCTCTTTTGTAACCGTTTTTCGGTGTCCCATTCAGTGGCATTAAGTACGCACACAGCGTTGTACAGCCATCCTCACCAGCGGTCTCCAGAACTCCTTCCATTTGTAAAACTAAAACTCTATGTCCATTAATCACGAGCTCCCCACTCCTCCTTCCCTGGCACCCCTACCCTACTTTTATGTCTCTACGTGCCGGGAGCCTCACTGGCCACCCTGGATGGCAGTCACAGCAAGGAGATGGTAGTGTTTGCACAGCTCCAGCCATGAGAAATGAAAACTGGTATGTCTTTCTGCTACTGCTGGCTCATGTTGGATATAAGCCTGCTGGTATTGACCAGGCCTCACAATATTCCATATGAGACCCATATTCTGAATACAGATACCTCCTAAGGTAAAGCATATTCCTGCCTTTAGGTAAGAGATTTTAGATGAAAAAAAAAAAAAAAAGATTTTAGATGAAAGCTCTGTGGGCGATTGTCAAAAGGCTCTTCTTATGGGCCTTGCAGTTCCCAGACTGAGGGGGTTAAGAACACAAGAATTACAACTGAGCCTGGCCCTGAGACAAAGGGCCTATTTTGGGGTTAAGGGCAGAACACAGTTACTACTTGTATCTTTGCTAATTGGTGAAGCATAGCAGTCCCTTCTTCAAGGCGTACATTCCACAAACACCCTCTCTTCCACTGGCAGCTCGGATGAGGATAGAGAAGAGTAGCTAAAACAGAAACCCAGGTGCAAAGACTGACACATTTAGGGCCCCCAGGTTAGTTTCCACAAACAAACCAATTCAGAAACATTGATCCTGTTGAGAGCCAGACAGAAGGACTCCTAGGTGATCTATGTACAATGTATCCTGTATGTTCTCTTGTTTTTCACTAAGAGCATCCTGGTATTTCCTTGGTCGTAAATTCACTATGACTGGGATAATTCTGCACTTGATATCACAAAAGGCCTCTCCTTGTAAGAAATTCCTTTTCTCTGACCTCATATTGTTGTTGAACCTTTATAAATAAAGACCCCAAAACCAACAGGACAGAGATGCCTGCCAGGTGATCAGAAAGAATCTCGGGGCTCTCTCTCTCTCTCTCGCCGACACAGTCCATCCTTCAGGGACCCCTGGACCTGCTGGAGCCCGCTCGGCCTCCGACAGTTTAAAAAAAACATTAGGTGGGGCGCCTGGGTGGCTTAGTCGCTTAAGGGTCCGAGTTTTGCTTAGGTCATGATCTCGCGGTTTGTGGGTTCGGGCCCCGCGTCAGGCTCTGTGCTGACTGCCAGCTCAGAGCCTGGAGCCTGTTTCGGTCTGTGACTCCCTCTCTCTCTCTGACCCTCCCCTGCTCATGCTGTCTCTCTCTCTCTGTCTCCTAGAAATAAATAAAAACATTTAAAAAAATGAGGTTTATTTATTATGAGGACAGAGCACAAGGAGGGGAGGGGCAGAGAGAGAGAGAGAGAGAGAGGGAGAGACAGAATCCCAAGCAGGCTCTGCAGGATGGGCTCAGAGCCTGTTGCTTGAACTCACGAACTGTGAGATCATGACCTGAGCCGAGGTCAGGAGTCAGATCTTAACTGACTGCGCCACCTGGGCAGAGATCTCTTTGGAGATTTTACTAAGGGCAGTAGATGCCAGCCACCAGCATACCTTCCCCCTGTTTCATCACACACGGCGTCCCCTCAGCCTGGCACAGCCGTCGTCCTACGGGAACACACTATTCATGGAGCACTGCTCACTGAACACACGTTTACCCCACATCTGCCGGGCACCATTGCTACAGTGGCAAGCACTGGAATTTACCCAGGGGCGCCAAGGACTCATTGCTAGTAAACTGGGAGCCGGAGGGGTCACAAGCATTATTTAGGCCAGGCAAAGGGCAGCAGTCAGGGAGGAACTCCCTGTGCAAAGGCCCTGAGGTGGTCAGTTTGAGGCACTCCGATCCGTCCACCTGAGTTCAGGATGAGGACAGTGGCCATCCTGCCAAACCCTGCCCTGCCCACCCCAGCATCCTTCCTGGGCTGACTTTGTAGTTGGGGACCTTGAGTGTGAATGCTGCTGTGTCCCTGCTCATAGCTGTGTGACCTGGGGCCGTGGCTTCGGCTCATGATGCCTCAGGTCCCTTCTCTGTGAAATGGGAGAGAGGCTGTGCAAGTAATAGGCTTTGCAGAAGCCTAGGTGAGTAGTTAACGTACCCCAGAAGGGACTGTGATCAGTGGTCAATGTGCACTGCTATCTTCTATCATTGTGGTCATCAGCACCCATTCTGTTTGAAGCAGATAAGAATCTGGAGGTACTGGCCAGTGGGTAAGGTCACAGACTTTGCCTTTAAATTTGGGAGCCAGGTTAAGTGTCGGCTCCTCCACTTGCCTGCTGTGTGACCTTGGGGGAGTCACTCAACCTCTCTGAACTGCATTTTCCTCCTCCATAGCATGGGGGGGATGATGCTAAGAGAGCCTCCCCATATGCACTTGCACACGTGGGCCTATATGTGCAGACCGTGTCCCTGAACCAGTCTCCTTGGCTGGGTCAGGGGAGTGCCGTAGACAGGCATGGAAGGGGGAGAGTGGCGGCACAGGGCACACTGTGGACGTGCTCTTCCACACCTCTGGACGGTTCCGTTTGCTCCAGTGAGCGTGTGTTCCTTCTGCAGTTAGAACAGAGAAGCCCTAGAGAGCAGTGACGTTAAGTGAAGTCCAGGTACCGCCTGCCTCCTGGGACATCACGAGGCTTAAATGAGTCAGTGGGTGTATGGTGATTGGAGTGGGGCGTGGTCTGCGGGACTGGCTGAGCGAATGTTAGTTGTCACAATAGTAATAATAATAAAGGAACATTTAAAACCAAGAATTATTACCTCTAGAATGATTCCTTTTCAAGGGATTTTGCAACATCACGAACATCAGTCATGTAACTTCAGAAGTGGGGCTCCGTTTCGTAGTGTGGGGCGTGGAGGATCCCATTCTCGGGAGGAAGGTGAGAAGCCCCAAGGTGGCCCTGGGCAGGGTGCAAGCTCCCTGGGCAGCCCCCATGCTCTGGTCTACTACTGTCAGGCCTGGGGGCTCCGGAGTGCCAGCGTGAGGAGGGCAGATGCGTCCCTTCAGTCTGGGATGCCCTTGACAGTCTGGGAAGACTTCAGGGGCACTGAGGGGATGAAGGCGTGGAACCCGAGTCAGGGTCAAGCAGTGGAGCCTGCACGTGTGACATGGTCCTTCTTCCAGCCCTGACAGGTCCGAAGGCACCTGAGACAGGTCCCTGAGATGGCCAGGGGGTGGGGGAGGGAGGTGCTCTTGTGAGTCTGGGGGGCTTCTTCCTTTCTTTTCCTTTTTTTCTTTTTTAAATTTTTAAATTTTTATTTATTTCTAGGAGAGTGAAAGAGAGAAAGCGTGAGCCGGGGAGGGTCAGAGAGAGAGGGAGACACAGAAACTGAAACAGGCTCTAGGCTCTGAGCTGCCAGTCAGTACAGAGCCCGACATGGGGCCCGAACCCAGGAACCTGGAGCTCATGACCTAAGGAAAGTCAGCATCTCAACCTACTAAGCCACCCAGGCGTCCCTGAGCTTCTTCCTTTCTGGAGGCTGGAACTCCCCCTCCCCCAGCACTGGCCCAGGGAGAAGCAGGAAGATTTAGTTTTATTTTTAAACTAAAGAGGACTTTCAAAGAGTCCAGTAAGCATTTCACACAATGGGTCTCAGTAGATCCCATTTGCATAACAAGTGTGGAAATCACCAATAATGGGGAGGAAATGGCAAATCAAAGGAGCAGAGCCTGTTGTGGAAGCAGAGGCTTTGAGTAGCTATTGCAAGTCACATCCAGACAGTGACAAGGCTCCAAGGGTTTGGGGGAGAAGGGGGTGGGAAACAGCCTGGAGTGTGGCTGGGGACTGGGGCAGATGTACACCTTGTGGGCCTAGAGTTTAGAATTTATATATTTGTGGGTGGGCGGCCCTCTTTCAGACAAAGAGCCAGGAATGATGTGTCAGATCTAAGAAGGGCCACAGAAGTGAGCGCCCTGAGGCTGCAGCCTCTGTGGCTCCAGAGGAAACCGGCCTGTGGTGGTGCTTCCCACCAGGGGGTTGTAGCAGGAAGCCCTTTGTCCCCAGGGCTGCTGTGCCTCAGTAGCCTGTGTGACCTTGACCCTGCCACCTGTCCTCCCTGGGTGGACTCATTTGAAGGACCTGTTCCTGCATAAGAAAGAGAGGGCAGCAAAGCTGCGATTTCTCCTTGGGGAGACAGAAACAGCACAAGGCTTTGGAAAGACTCCAAACAGGCTGCTGCTGGCTGTTTAAATGCTGTTTTAATTCCTGCACCCATGAAGCTACTCTAGCTGCCTGCTGGGGTCTCCTTTAGTCTTGTTTCAAAGCTAACTTCATATGTACAAAGTTGCAAATAGTGTGGTAAAGCCGCCTGTTGGACTAGAGCAGACCTTCCTCTCCGTGGACTGCAAGTCCTTTCCCCCCACCCCCATGATCCACACTCTTCTGGC
Source organism: Proteles cristata cristata (assembly GCA_017311185.1). Lineage (NCBI taxonomy): Eukaryota > Metazoa > Chordata > Mammalia > Carnivora > Hyaenidae > Proteles > Proteles cristata. The sequence continues at coordinate 33,163 of JAESUZ010002582.1, forward strand.
CTGTGAGTGTGATTTCTGCGTGCACACTCTTGGGGTTCCTCTCTCTGGGGTCCTCTTCCCTCCATAGTTTATGTTGAACACACAGACATGCAGAAACATCAGTGCTCAAGCTAGTGTGTTGCTTTGCTGGCTTGGGTCCTAGCTCCATTGCGGTCCACTGCCATCCAGATCCACTGAGCGTCAGGTCCGGGTGGACCCGGGGACCCACATTGTGTCATCAGGAGTTCTTGTCGCTCTCTGCCTATCATATTGGCCTCACTGTCTAGTCAATTTGTTGCAGGGAGCAGCCCCGACAGCTCCCCAAGGCAAGAGAGCGTCTCCTTCACAACAGTTCAGTTGCAGGGCCTGGCATGGGTTTGCCGGGCCAGGTCACATGTCCAGCCTCGATCCGGTGACCGAAACAAAGGGCATGAAATCCACTGATTGGCCAGATCTAGGTTATGTGCTCACCTTTCGGTTCTGTAGAGAGTTAACATTCTCCAAATTATATAGACTAGGAAAGCTGACGGGGCAAGGTCTTCAAAGGAAAAAAGATGAGTTATTGGGAGGACCAGCGCCCTGACGTATGTGACGTGTGTGACGTATGTGACGTGTGTGACGTATGTGACGTATGTGACCGCCGTGTCCCTGCGTGGCTGCATAGGGTTTAATCCCCAGATGGGCACTTCTTGGCTCAGGCACCGAAGTTTGGCTTCCTTCAGGTACATTGGGACATGGGCCTTCTTTGGCTGCCTTGGCCGCTCCCCTCCGATGCTCAGGGCAGCCAGGGGCTTGTGTGTTCTCCGAGCGGTTTCGTGTCCCTCGTTTTGCGTGGATGGGCCCCGTTCACCTGTTTTCCTGCCGAGACACAGGAGGCCTCTTCCAGCTCAGGGCTCAGGGAGCACATCACTTGGGCCAAGTCAGTGCAGGATTATTTATAACCTCGGTACTGAGATTTTGTTGTCTCGTTGCTTCAGTGAATGAATAGGCTGCTCCCGTGATGGGCTGGATGACTCTGGGTGCTGGGTTGTCCATCCTTGATGGCCTCGATTCCATTGTGTGTGGGTGATGTGTGGCCGTATCAGTACCTTGTGGGTCGTACGTTTTACGGCCTGCTACTTAGTTTCAGTCAGGTCTTTTGTCAGATTGCTGCGGGGACCCTGACGGCAGGAGATGGTGTCTGGTCCGTGCTTTAGAGGAACCACAGCCCTGAGGGGGTTCACTGTGGTCAGGCCCTCCCAGCTCTGTTCCAGAGCACTTGTTTGTCCCCACCCAGGGGCCTCAGGTCTTCACCTTTCCCTCTCTGCCTGCTGAGTCTGGGATTTTCCTATCATAAAGTCATGTGTCTACTGGTGTTTGTACCTAGGAGCAGAGTTGTGGGTCCAAGGATACACTGACCTTCCGGGTAACAACGTCTCTCCTACCACTGAGCACTTACATGCACCCTGTGATGAGCCAGAGACACAGGGAGCATTATTGAGGGGCCATTATTTGTGGACATCTGGGCAGTAGACTGAGCCCCGCCGTGAGTGAGGGAAGGCGGTGTGTGTGTGTGTGTGTGTGTGTGTGTGTAGGTCACTACTCACTGTAGTATAGACACCTTTCTTCACCACACGAATCCACACGTGGGGCCCCCAGCAGCCCTGCGGCCACGCGATGTTCCCCGCCAGCACCTGGTCTCTGGGGCAGGACTGTGCCCTGATGTATGTGACCGCCGTGTCCCTGCGTGGCTGCATATGGTTTAATTCCCAGGGGGGCACTTCTTAGCTCAGGCACTGAAGTTTGGCTTCATTCAGGCACATCGGGACATAGGCCTTCTTTGGCTGCCTTCGCTGCTCCCCTCTGATGCTTAGGGCAGCCGGGGCTTGTGTGTTCTCCGGGCCGTTTCGTGTCCCTCGTTTTGTGTGGATGGGTCCCGTTCACCCGTTTTCCTGCCGAGACACAAGAGGCCTCTTCCAGCTCAGGGCTCAGGGAGCACTTCTCTCGGGCCAAGTCAGTGCAGGGTTATTTATAACCTCAGTACTGAGATTTTGTTGTGTCGCTGCTTCGAAAAATGAGGAGGGTGCTCCCATGATGGGCTGGATCATTCTGGGAGCTTGGTTGTCCATTCCCGATGGCCTTGACTTCATTGTGTGGAGTTATGGGAGCAGATCGGGTGATCCCTGTGGCCTTGATCTCTTTGACTTGCTGACCGGTAGATCAATGGGACTAATGATGGATTTGGGGCAGCAAACCCCTGCCACGTTATGCTGAACCTGGCCCTGGGGACGTGGGGGCGCCGATGTGGACGAGCTTCCGACCTCACATGGCCTGGATCCACAGATGGCCTTTCCAAAATCCTGGAGTGTCAGGCTTCTTATATGTATGAAAGGTTGCTGGGAGCTTTATGGAGGGAGCTGTGCAGAGTAACAGCTCTCTGCCCACCAGGCCTTTTGTTTCACTCGGCGCCCCATGCAGGGAGGACCCTGTGCCCTGCAGCCATCGTGAGGGAACTTGGCGATGCCCCCGGCCTGGCCACGGGCCAGGAGTCACTGCTGTGGACACGGCTGTGCTCTCCCTGGCATCCGGGGCAGGCCAGGCGAGGCCCCCTCCCTCTCCCAGGCCTGTTGATGTCGAGGCTGGAGGAGAGGGCTGTGTGGACACTCAGTGGTCCGTTTCTGTGGTGGACGGAAAGCCCCGGATGCTTGGGTCCCTGGGCAGCACAAGTGATGTGCAGGGGCTGCACCTGCCCGCCTCCTGGACCAGGGCTGTGGCTCAGGTGAGCTCACACAGCTACACGTCTGGGGACGGTTAAACAGTGGCGTCGTGGTGACCTCGAGGCTACCTCGTATGTGCGGGAAGGTGCCTGTCGGGTATCCCTGTGAACCGTAATCTCTCTGGCGAGTTGCATTTTGGCAGCCAGCGGGGAAGGCGCGGGGTTTGCAGCCTCGCCCTGCACTGGGAAGGTACGGGTGTGGTGTGGCCGAGACCTTCCTCTGGTCTGGGTAGGACTAGGGGACTGGTGTGTGACGTCTTCTGCGTGTGGCTTGCGTTTTGGTTTATCCCTTATGGGAGGGTATTTGCTCTCCGCTCCGTCCTTCCTGCGGGCCTACCCGCTACATCCCCTGCCCCCCGCCACCTGTGCACGGAAGATTCGTGTGGACGCGGCAGGCCTGCCCATCCAGGTGCAAGGGCGGGGAGGCAGGTGGCTGCCAGCTCCGAGCTGGAACTTTAGCAGCCGTTCCAGCAGCAGGCGGCCGGAGAGAGAGGAAGAACTCCCAGTCAGGTGTGGGAAGGCCTCAGAGGAGGTGATCCTTGGTGTCGAGTCGGAACGTCTCTGATAGAGGGCCAGGAGGCCCCAGAAGGAGCAGGAGAGGAGGGGGAGGGGCTGCAGGAGGGATGGAAGGGGCAGTGGGAGGAGCCAGGAGGGCAGCCCTGTCCCGGGAGCACAGCTGCCTGTGCAGATTCTTATCAAAGTGCCCTAAAGGGACACCAGGAGCCGGCCGGGAGCTGCGGCCACCCCACCCGGGAGGCTCTGGCCAGGAGGGGCCGTGACACCGGGCTGACCCACGCAGACCTCAGGTGGATGGCAGTCCCAGGGAGGGACTGTTCCAGGCTGTTTGTGTAGACCCCGTGTCCCGCCTCATTGCCTCTGTGTCCCGCACACACCGGCCGTGATCCAGTTGGATCTGTCTAGAACATTGCCGACTCGCCGGCCTTTTCAGCCCAGAAACTGGTTTGCCTGAGCTGCTGCCGCAAGGTCTCCCCTAAGCTGTGTGACTCACTTGTTAGATGCGCAGGGGACAATACTGCTGCTACTGTCACTACTCACAGCCCCTGTCGGTCAGAATCTTGGTGTGCAGGGCTCTGTTCTCTCATTTAATCTTTACGACAATCTCGGCCAGAGGGTTCAATTATCCCTGCTTGCACAGATGAGAAAACCGAGGCTCAGAGAGGTTAAGGAACCTGCCCCTGGGGTCGCCCAGCACAAACGCGGCACAGGCAGCGCTCGGGTTCTGGGTCGCCTGAGACCAAAGCCAGTGCTCTCAGTCTCCCTCAGGGCCTCGCGCAGGGCGCAAAATGGGTCCCTGCTGAAGCCCGGAGGCTCTCAGGGGTCCTGTGGGATGTGGTGGGTGCTCTGGGCACAAGAGGAGATGTGGCCATGCGGGAAGACATTCCAGGAGGAGAGAAGTTCAAGGGCAAAGGCCTGGAGGCGTGGCAGCTCTGTGTGAGTTGAGAGTGGCTTCCTAGCAGGACTGGAGTGGTAGCAGAGCCCTGGGCGCCCGTCTGGCCCTCAGGGATGTGCTGAGGGGATCAGTCCTTCCTTTGGGGCCCGTGGAGAGCCAAGGAGAGGGCCCCATCCACTGGCCCCGGGTT
>JAESUZ010002583.1:0-245318 GCA_017311185.1 Proteles cristata cristata
ATATAAATGTTAGGAAAAAAATCCTGATATTTGTGTGAAGAATTCAAATTGTTCATCTCTTTATAGTCTTTCCTTCACAACTAGTATCTGTTGAAAATTGTCTGTATTTTTTTCCACGCACATTTTGTCTATAAATATTTAAATTACACTATATGCATAAATAGACCCTGCATTAGATATTTTTAGCAACTTGCTTTTCACAGTCTCTCCATTGTCAGTGTATGAATTTTATCTTAATAGCTTCATTGTAATGGCTGCATAGTAATCTGCACATTGATTGACTACAATTCAATCAGTACCTTGTTACAAATAATGTTGAAAATAACATCTTTATATATTTATTTATTTATTTATTTATTTATTTATTTATTTTTATAGGAGAGAGAGAGAGAGAGAGCGTGAGCAGGGGAGGGTCAGAGAGAGAGAGGGAGTCACAGACTGAAAGAGGCTCCAGGCTCCGAGCTGGCAGTCAGCACAGAGCCCGACGCGGGGCTCGAACTCACGAACCGCGAGATCATGACCTGAGCGAAAGTCAGATGCTTAACCGACTAAGCCACCCGGGTGCCCCAGAACATCTTTATATATTTAAAGGTTGATCTATTTATGATGGTATATTAGCAGAGATCTTGACTTTGAAGGAAGTTGTGTGGGATTTGGTTATGAGACTGTACATATAACTGAGAATCAGTTTAGAAATTAGTTTGAAATTTGAAGATGTTATAAGTTTTGATAGATATCACTCAGTTTCTCTCAAGAATAGTTTTCTATTTTATAGTATTTCACACAGTGCTATAGACCAAAATCATTGAACAAATTGTAGATTAATAATATAATTATTTTAATATTTTCTAATCTGAAATACTTATTTTTTAATTATAGAAAAATTGAGAAACTTTTCACAGCTTAACAACTTCTGAAATTTGTTTCCATGAGTTGCTTATTCAAAGTTTTGAATTTTTCCTAAAGGCTATAATCTTTTTCTTATTATTCAGAATTATTTGCGTAGTAAGTATATCACTTCTTTTTCAAAAGAGTTATAATTTTATGGTGATTTTATTTTGCCTTAGTTTAAAGACATTGTATAGTGAAAGTTATCACTCTTACATTGACAGTTAATGATGAATAGAATACTGTTATAGTTATTAAAGTAATACATGTGCATTATATAGAAGCCCAAATATTACCAAAAGCTTATAGCAAAATATAGCAGTTTCTCTTCCAATACTCCACATATCCCCCAGTTGTTCTGAAAGGTGGATTTCATTTTTTTTTTTTTTACAAATAGTTTATTGTCAAGTTGGTTTCCATATAACACCCAGTGCTCATCCCCACAAGTGCCCTCCTCCATGCCCATCTCACCCCCACACACCCATGAGTTCTCAGTTTGTTCTCAGCATTCAAGAGTCTCTCATGGTTTGCCTCTCTCCCTCTCCCCCACCATTTCCCCCCTTCTTCTCCCCCATGGTCCTCTGTTAAGTTCCTCCTAATCCTCCTCTACGTGCAAACATATGATATTTGTCCTTCTCTGCCTGACTTATTTCGCTCAGCACAACACCCTCAAGGGCAGATTTCACTTTTTATTGTATTTACACATCTCTATATTTCTAGTTAACATCATTATTCTGTTCCACTTTTAATCATTATTTTTGTAAGTCTTCTATAAGCTACTGCTTATAGCTATTTAAAAATTTTGATTCTTAACATTGTTGCACACCATGCTTACCTTTATTTCGTGTTATCTGCTTTTCTTTTGTTTTCATTTTTTCTAATATTGAGGTGAAATTCATGTAACATAGAATTAATGATTATAAAGAGTGTAATTCAGTGGTTTTGCTACAGTCACAAGGTTGTGCAACCACCACCTTTTTCTAATTCCAAAACATTTTATCACCTCAAAAGAAAATCCTGTACCCATAAAGCAGTTAATCTGCATCCCCCTTTCCTGAAGCTACCAGGGACTACAAATCTGCTTCTCTCTATGGATTTATCTCTTCCATATATTTCATGTAAAGAGAATCATCTAATATGTGATCTTTTGTATCTCAGTTCTTTCATTTAGCATAATGTCTTTGCAGTTTATCCATGTTGTGTCATATATCAGTCCTTTATCCCTTTTTATGAGGCAGAAATATTCTATTGTATGTATGTATCACATTCTGTTTATGCATTCAGCTGCTGATAGGCACTTGGGTTGTTTCTGCCTATTGGCTATTGTGAACAGTACATCTATAAACATTCACATACAGGACTCTGTTTGAGTTCCTGTTTGTAATTCTTTTTAGGACATATTAACAATAGGATTGTTGGGTCACATGGAGATTCCATGTTTAACTTTTTGAGGAACTGTCAAGCATTTTTTTTTGTAGTAACTTCCCCGTTTTTATATTCCCGTCAGTAATATATGAGGATTCCAATTTCTCCACATTCTAACACTTAGGGTTTTTTTTTTTTTCATTTTTTTTCATAATAGTCATCCCAATAGGTGCGTATTCTTATTAAAGTCAATAATTTTTTGTTTGTTTTCCTTTGTTATTTTTCATTGTTACTTCTTCCCCTATTTCCAATTGTTTCTCAGAAATTTTCCTCAAGGAAATATCATCAGACTATTTAATAATTCTGTTTTCCTTTTTTTTTTTTTTTTTTTTACTTTTTAAAAAATGTTTATTTTTGAAGGAGACAGAGATACAGAGTGTGATCTGGGGAGAGAAGCAGAGAGAGAGAGGAAGACACAGAATCTGAAGCAGGCTCCAGGCTCTGAGCTTTCAGCACAGAGACTGACAGGAGGCTTGAATTCAAGAGCTGTGAGATCATGACCTGAGCTGAAGTCAGACCCTTAACCAACTGAGTCACTCAGGCACTCCTATTGGTTCCATATTCTTTAAGTCATCTTCCTGAAAAGCTCCATTCTCCTTTTATACACTTCTGTTGCTCTCTAGGCCTGTTACAAAATAAGTTGTCATAAGATTTCCTTCACTGTCATTCCAGAGGAATTTCCTATATCTTTTCCCTAAGTTGTATTTTGTTTTGTTTTGTTTTCCAGATCTTAATGCTCTCCATTGTCTTTATTTATTCCTTTGTTTTGGTGAACACAAAATGTAGTGGCCTCATTATGTTACAAATAAGACATCATGATAAAAAACAAGGTGAAGATACTCCTTGGCATATCTGTCTTATGAGAAATATATCTAAACTGAGCAGGTCTATGCTTGTTTAAAAACTATAATGCTCTCCTTCAGTAATCATCCTAGAGATCCTTCTTTTCTATCCTTTCTTTTGGTAGACCTCTTAATTCCTTGAAATTCCTGGAATAATATGTCTTTTGATTCTGAGATTTTTCTTGTGAATAATTTGGCATGATATAAAGTCCCTCCTTGTGGGAGGTATTCTCAGCCTGGTGACCTTCTTTCCTTAACTCTCCTGGGAATAAACATTTAGAGTTCTACTACAATGGTAGAGGTAAAACCAACCAGATGGGATCTAAGCATTTAAGTTTTTAAATAGGTTTCAAGCATTCATCCTCATTTTAGGGCTCTATGTCCCTTAAGAATCATCTAGAGATATCAGTCCAAACCTGTTTAGGTTTCTCATTTGAAGAAAAAATTCATTGTTGATTTGTCTCATACTTAGTTTAGAATTTATATTTCTCAAGTCTTCTTAGTTAGCTAAAATTCCTCCATCTGTTTTCCAGCCTCTAATAAGATATTGCTATTTGTTCCTCTCTTGTTCTATTCGTGCAATATTGAAGCATACTTTGTGTCAGATGATGGTTAGACAACTCTCTATTTTGAATCTTTTTTCATACCCCAAATGTATTTTTCTGTCATTTCATACACTGTATTTTAATTTCTACAAAACCCATTCCATTCACTAAAGACTTCTGGGGAATTCTAGAATGCTTTTTGCTTTTGGTTCCACACAAAATATTTTATTCCCAGGTCTTCCTGGTTTCCTTTGTCTAGTTGTCTTATTTCTGGGATCAGCTGTTATTCCAATTCTGCAGATTGGGGGTCATCTAACATTCATGCCACTTCTTCTTCATCTTTTCTTAAGGAATATCTGATTTCCTTAGTTAAACATTGAATTGCATTTCATGGGAGGCCATTCCCACCCTCAGATCCAGAAGATAAAACCTAATAGATGAGACAGGAGGATAAATTTGCTAAAGAAACTTTGCCTCTGAGGGCTGAGCTGACATGCTGAGAATGACAGAGAGATCAAATGCTTCTCAGCCATTGAACTTACGAACTCTCGTGCCTTTTTACTTAAGTATTTATTGTTATGTGAGAAAATAATATCTTTATGCTAAACACCTTACCGGGAGTGCAGTTCAAAGTGTCCTAACAAATAAAACACTTGGTTGTATTTGTCTTTTCAAATTATTATATTAATAGACCATAATGTCAATGGAGAATATTTTCACTCAGTTCAGTAATTTTTAAAAAGCGAGTCAAGAATAAATTGCTGAGGTTTATGGCTTGCAGATTCTAGACTGAGATGGCATATATGAATTTTCTTGGGGGTTCTTACTCCTGTGTGCTCATATCAAACCCAGGGTCATTCTTTTTTGTGTTAAAGAGATTTTGCCTTCTGTAGTTATTGTTTAGTGATTTTTCTTTTCTTTTTTTTTTTAAGACTTTATTCATTGAGTGAATTTTGTTTTGTTTTTTTTTAATTTTTTTTTTTTATTTATTTCTAGGAGAGAGATAGAGACAGCATGAGCAGGGGAGGGTCAGAGAGAGAGGGAATCACAGACTCTGAAACAGGCTCCAGGCTCTGAGCTGGCAGTCAGCACAGAGCCCGATGCGGGGCTCCAACCCACGAACTGCGAGATCATGACCCAAGCGAAAGTCGGACGCTTAACCGACTAAGTCACCCAGGCGCCCCTATTTTTCAATTAGCAAAATTATGCTACATGTAGAAAACATTTGATCAGGTAGAATAAATATAATTTTTAAGTATATTGATTTTTAAAGGTTCTAAAGAGGTATTCAAAAATATTTCTCTAGGGGCTCCTGGGTGGCTCACTTGGTTAAGTGTCCGATTTTGGCTTAGGTCATGATCTCATGATTTGGCTCATAAGTTCAAGCCCCATGTTGGGCTCTGTGCCGACAGCTCTGAGCCTGGAACCTGCTTTGGATTCTGTGTCTCCCTCTTTCTCTAACCCCTCCCATGCCTGCACACTCTCTCTCATTAAAAACATGAATTAACATTAAAAAATAAAAGAAAATATTGCTCTGTAACCATATTATCTTGTAACATTTTTAGTGTGATAATCGATTCCATTCAATAGCTAGACATATACATATGAGTATAATGGAATATATAAATAATATTTCAACTTCTTTAGAAGTTAGGCATCCTAACTTCTAAATCTTAAACTTGGGCATTCCACCATCTGCTGTCTCCTCTCCTAGCTCTTTTGGCATTTCCTGTTCTCATTTATGTATAGTTTGATTGCATTGGGATTTTAAGTCTCACTATTCTTCATTTTCCTTCAGTTTATTAGTCATGGCCTTGGTTTCTTATTTGTCCTACTTGTAAACCTTAGGTGAGTACTTATTTTTTCTTCCTCTTTTTCAAATCCCCCAACTCCCTCATAATTTTGCCGAATATGCTTTATAAATTCTGTAGCCTGAATCAATCAAATTTCCATTTCTCTGTTCCTATCCTGAAACTGTTGAGCTAAAGAAAACTACTGACTTCTAAACAGAAATGATGAGTCACTACCTCTCAAAAAAGCTCTCTTTTCTTTCTTTACTTTTACATTCTTTTCATATATCCTTTACTTTCATGTTTCCCTCAACTCAAGAAATATGTTCAAGTCTCCCATATCCTTCAAAGAAAGCAAAGAAAGAATAAAATAAAAAACACCTTGAATAAAAACCTGTCCTCAGTCAGCTGATGCCAAATCTATGTATTTTCAGTCTAAACCCAGCCTCTTGAAAGTATAGTACAATTTTGTTTCTTTACTTCCTCCAGATGCTTTCACCAAAATTATAGCAATTCATCCTTTTCCTGTTATAGGAATTTTTAAAAAATTATCTTAAATTGCTTCTTGTAGCTGCTTTTCCAAATGGTGAGAAGCATAGTTTGACTGCGAGTGATGACCGCACTTGATTTGGAAAATACATTATTGAACTTTTTGTATATGTAAAGAACATAATCTGGTCTGACAGATAGATGGTGAGGCATCCAGAATCAAATAATGTAAAGAGAGGTCTTGCTGAGTGTGTCATTGCTAAGGTGATAACTGATTCATAGATTTATCTAATATTTGAGCCTCTGGGAAGAGGGATGTGAGAAAGAGGTTCTGAACTGAGAGGGAGCAGGACTCAACAGAATGTCATAGATGAGAGCAATTTGAGGGAAGGGGAGAAACCTACTGGACTGGACATGTCCAACAGATTTTAGGAGCAGTGATGTCTGAGACATAATAATTATCATGGGTTATAATTCCGCTTCCCAAACTTCAGTAACACTCTATCACTCTGTCGATGTTGGGACTGAGGCTGTGAGGTTGTCTTCCCTGTCTTTTTTCAGCAATGAGGAAGTTGCACTGTTGCAAGAGAGAGTAGAAAATTTGAGAGAAGGATTCTGAGCTGTAGTTAAGAACAATTGGGAGATGGTAGGCACTGGATTACTGATTTGAAGGTTAAAAGTGTTTTCTCTGTGACTATTGAAAGAAAGAAAAGTATTGACCAAAACGTTGTAAAACTGCTTTTTAAAATATCTATTTATCTATAAATACGATTTTAAAAATACTTTCGTTAACTGAAATTTAATATTTAATTTTAGAGTAGAGAGAACAAGTTGGGGAGAGGAGAAGAAGAGGAGAGAAAGATAGAGAGAACACCCTAAGCAGTCTCATATGCTCAGCACAGAGCTTGATGCAAGGCTGATCACATGACTCTGGGATCATGACCTGAGCTGAAATCAAGAATTAAATACTTAACCTACTGAACCATCCAGGTGGCCAAAAATAAAATTTTTAATTAATTTTCAATATTATTTAATTTCTTTTTTAGAAATTAATTGTTTAGGGGCGCCTGGGTGGCTTAGTCTGTTAAACCATCAGACTTTTACTTAGGTCATGATCTCCCAGTTCGTGGGTTCGAGCCCCGCGTCGGGCTCTGTGCTGACTGCCAGCTCGGAGCCTGGAGCCTGTTTCAGTCTGTGACTCCCTCTCTCTCTGACCCTCCCCTGCTCACGCTCTCTCTCTCTCTCCTAGAAATAAACATTAAAAAAAAAGAAATTAATTGTTTAAATGGTAAGAATTTCTCTTTGAATTAAACTAGCCAATGCTGAGTTTAGATTACTGAGAGTAAACAGTTCTAAGAGAGAAATTGGTTTCTGGAGTTAGACAATTTCAGGATTTTGGAAAAGATTAAGCCAAAATGAATGAAGAGTGAAAATCCCCACATCCCATAAGAAATAAAATTGCACAGCAGCTGTATTCTTGGACTTTGAATTCAGTAAATCTGGGTTTTACTTTGCTTTCAGTACTGATATAGTAATGAACTATCCCAGCGTGCCTGGGAAGGTCTCAATTTTAGTACTGAAAGAGTCCCATGTTCTAAGAAACCTCACAGTCCTGGGTAAACATGGATGGTTAGTCACCATAGTCTTGGATAAACCAAAGTTCCTTTTTTTGAAAAGTGGCACATTTATTGTCCCCATGTAAGGTAAACTGAATTAGCTCATTTTACATATTTATATTACACAGCACCAACTCTGCAGTCAGTAGGTCGCTTATTGTTATAATTATTATTTTCTTGGACTAGAAAAATTGTATTTCATGCTACAAAAGTAAAGTTAGTTGGTAAAATGGACATCGTTCTATGTTTGGTATTTGATACTGACCAGCCACTGGGGTTGAAATTCTATGAGAATGGGCTACTTTGTGTGGCTGTTGCAGGTGTGCCGGAGAATAGACACAAAGGATCTGAAAGACGACAAAAGAAAACAGGTTGAGTGGGTATATACCTTTGTTGAGAGGTCATTTTATGTCTATAATTGGGGATCCATGACTGCTGAAGTTAAAAATATCATGTTTGCTGAGTTGTGAAAGGTGCATTTGCCAGTAAGAAATTTTTCTGCATTAGCAATGTAAATATGTCTATGTTGGAAAAGTCAGGGGAACTGAGGATATCTTCTGTTCTCTATATTCTAGCTTAGCATCCCCAGTTTTGTGCCTCCCTCCTGATAATCAGGAGCAGCCTTCTATGAAAAATGAGCTCTATTTCACATTTAAGTATCTTATTATCCATCGTTTAAAGGTAAAATAAAGGAAACTACTTTTAAACTAGAATATTAGACAATAAGTAGAACTTACAGGCCTGTTGCTTAAAGCCAGAAGAGAAACAAAATCCAAATTTAGGTATCAGTACACCATTTCTTTCTTTACATAGTATGTAGTCAATTCCTTCAAATGAAATCCTAATAAATTAATTCATAGCCAAGTAAGAACTGTATTTCCAGGGGAACCTGGGTGGCTCAGTTGGTTAAGAGTCTGACTCTTGGTTTTGGCTCAGGTCATAATCTCAAAGTTCACAAGTTTGAGACCTACATTGGGCTCTGCACTGGTAGTGTGGAGCTTGCCTGGGATTCTTCCTCCCTATCTTTCTGCCCCTCCCCTGCCTACTCTCTCCATCTCTCTCAAAATAAATAAATAACCTTTTTTTTTTTTTTTAAAGAACTGCATTTTCAGAAATTCCCTATGACTGTCAAAGGGGAACTTGGTATTTTTCAGCTTCTAAGGCACTCTCACTATCTCTTTACTTTCTCCAAAGGAAAAGAATGAAGACAATCTGGAAGCTCAACAGATCTATAACTAAAGAGCAATGAGCTGCTACACAGGAAGGAGAAAGTGGTAATTCTAAGGAAGTGAATTAACTTACTTTATTCATAAAGTGCTAGTATACAGGCATATAAAGAATGCCTCGGGATCTCTTGAGTTAGAGTAACATATAGGCCATTGCAGAGTTTCTCTTAAAGTTTGTAATGCACATGTCAGGAATCTGCTCTGAGAAGATTTGAAGAGCTGGGCTTCTTTGGGTTTCGATCCAAAATGGAAAATCTCTCAAGCTTGACAGACCTTTTACATGTTGGCTGAGAGTTCCCAAGGTACACATTTTGAAAAAGCAAGAAAGTGTCACATGAAAGCTTTACCACTTTTGACCTATCCTCTCAAATAATGTTGTATCATTTTGGTTTCATTCTTTCAGTCAGAGAGTTGTAAAGGGACATCCATATTCAAGAAAGGGAACATAGACATTACATGCTGATGGAAGAGTCTTAATTTTACATTATAGAGAAAACATGCAGGGTGGGATCTACATTGACAGCCATTTAGAAAAATACAATCTGCCAAAGAAAACTTTCCCAGAATGATTTTCATATAAAAAGAATAAGAAATTGATAATGGATATGAAGGGTCCTTATGCCGTTTGTTTTGGATTCTTCTTGTTCCTGAGGCATAATTTTATGTCTGCCATTCTCCCACTGGATTTTTATAAGCTTCTTGCCCAATGTAGTTCATGCACCTTATAGGGTTTTCACTAATTCAACTCCCTAATCCCCATCTTGAATACCCTGATTTTAAATACCTAGTGTCCTCTTAGACATCCATCTGTTTTTACACAGAAACTGAAAATCCAACTCATCCCAGACTAAATTCACCATCTTTCCCTTACACCTACTTTTCTTCTTGCCTTCCTTCTCTTGGTAAAATTACCTTATTTTTTTTAAATTAAGACTCCAGCAGTGGATGACATTAATTGACTTATCATCTTGATACCACTACCAACTTCCAAAACATCAGCCACTACTTTTCTATTTAAAATTTTTATAGTATGTGTCTTGGCTACATTTGGTTGATTACAGGTATACTTGATATATATTTGACAGTGATTTTTGCCAAAAACTTTAACTTAGAAGCAATGACAACAACCAAAAAAAGATAAAGAAAGAAAGAAAGAAAGAAAGAAAGAAAGAAAGAAAGAAATGAAGGAAGGAAGGAAGGAAGAAAGAAAGAAAAAGGAAAAAGTAACTTTTTTTCAAGGGAATATATTTGAATGGATAATAATGATGCCATCAGCTGAACTACAGGATGAAGAGATAATTTTCAGAAGAAAATTTTAAACTTAGTTATGAATTCCTTGAGCTTTGGATCTCTGTGTTATAACTATGTTAAAATATTCAATAAGAACTTCTCAAAGTCAATTAGAAGGGGACAAACAAAAAGAAAAAAATGTAAAACAAAGGTAACAATAATATGGAATTCAAGTGGTAAAAATTAGAATGTTGTCTATCTGAGTGATATCATTTTTAGTAACATATTTCCTTTTTACATTGTTCTCCAAGTGCAGATTCCAACCATTTTAATGTTATGCTCCAATAAACCCATAGATGGGCATATTAACAACATTTAAAATACACAATTCATAAAGATAAATAGACAAATAACTTTCTGTTTTGATAAAAATAACTTTTTATTATGACTGGAGTCTGTTTATCTTGAGGGCATTTCAACTCTAGCTAATAGGAGGCCCATATTTGTTCAACATGGTGTTGGTTCTATTTATTGTGCAGTAAAATAGCCTGCTATGCTGCTTCCCATGTAACCCATATTAAGCAGTAATTTTACCCCCCAGAACTACAGTAGGACCTTGAGAGACCCCTAACTATGTCACTTAATTCCTGAGAACATTGCCCTCGTGGGCCTGTCTGAGGAGGAGAAGGTAAGGAGACAGAAGCTCTTGCTTTCACTCTGTCAAGCCAGGAATATTGAGGTAGAAGACCATGTCAGGGATAAAAACAGACATGGAAAATAAGAAAACATTAAAGGAACATATAACTGAAAAAATAAAGGGAGATTTTAAGAAACTGAACTAAAGAGGCAGATATTTAGAGTAACATTTCTGAAGTCCAGCTTATATGCATGTAATTGAGTATCAATTTACTTCCTGCCTAGGTTAAAGATTTGATAATGCACTTCAAAGGTTCTCCATGAAGGCATTTCAGTTTCTTTTAAGTTCAAAAGAGCACTACAACTTCATCTGTGTAAATATTTCATAATCATAAAATTCACATATCAGAAATAGTTACAAAATAAACACAAAACCATAGAACAGGCACAAATTAAGGTCTTACTTTTTTCCAAAATCATATTTTGGAGAAAATGATAAAATTTTACCTATCTCATGTCTAAAATATTTTTTTATGTCAATGAATGGACAGTCTTCTGTCACAGAGTGTAGAAAAATATCCTAATTTATAAAGATTTCCATGAAGGACAAGATTCTTAAACTGAAAAATTCAATGAATATAGGAAAGTTGCCATGAACAAATTTCATGGGACTTAAAGACAGAACACATATTTAATAATGAAAACTCTAAAGAATAAGTGTAAATAAACACCAGAAGAAGAGGAGAGTAGTTACATATTGAAAAAAAATTCACATTGGGGAAAAAAAGACAAAATTATTTTTATTATTATTGACCCTTTGTGAAGGGCAAATAATTAATTAAAGTTTGCCCACGGAAAAGGTAGTCTCCTGATCTCTGAGTAAGAGATCATTAAGTTATGGTTAATATATAGGAGACACTAAGATTATACAAAATTGGGAGGGAATATATTAAAAAATAGCAAAATTCAATTAAGTTTTCCTTAAAAGCACCATAACACACATGGTTGAGAAACATTACTGTGTGGCACTATTCTACAAAAAGAAAAATTGGCCAGTAAAAATTTCAACTTTGACTTTTCCATTTAAAAAACTGCCAAAAAAATTAAAAGGAAACAATGACAAATAACAAAATGATCAAAAATATAATAATGAGGTCCTAATCACAAGCATGAAAGGACTTGTTTCCTTAGTCTAAAGGAAAATAAAATAGTCTTTTAATAAAATTAGGGTTAATTTGATTGCACATAAGCTTTTTTTCTCGCCTTTTAACCAACAATCATTCAATCAGTTACTGTGGTCAGTTGTGGCGTTTTTCTGCTTGAAGATACTCAGAAAGAGGCTAGAAGAATAATTGCATAAAGTATTTCAGATGTTTACCTGACTAGAGGCAGGCAGCTTGAACAGAAGATTTTTCAAGGACCTTATAGATCTATTATCTTATAATTCTATGATTTCATGGTAATTCAAATCACTTCATACTTTCAATAGTCTCCATTTATGTGAAAAGATATCAACTCCTGTATCTTATTTCATTTAAAGGACAAGAGCTTGAAAAGCACCTTCAGATAGCAATTTGTACATGACCTGATATATTTTCATGGTCTTGTAAGCGTGAAAGATTTAAAAGAACTGTACCCAAGGCTGCATTATTTATAAAGGGAAGGTATGAAGCAGCATGCTATAAAAAAATTAAAACAGAAGAGCAGTAGAATGCTCCTAAAAGCCTTCATTGTTTATAGCATTTTCAGTTCAAACACAAGTCCAAACTTTGAGGATTGTGGTGGACAATAATGAACCTCTTCCAGTAACTGCTAAGAAAATTTCTTTTCTACAATAGCGAATGAGATCGTATGATACAACCAGAAACTTTGCCTTATTTTTATTTAGGCACATACTGAAGACTTAACAAATTAGATATGGCTTGGACTTTTCCTTATACTTCTCATAAAAAACACATTGACAAACACAAAAGAACATTTATTAACATTTACTGAAAGAGTAACCTCCATGTGTGCCCATTTCCTTACCTGTGATGTAGAAAATAATAATGGAAACTACTTGATATGGTTGAGAAAATTAGGTGAGTTAATATATTTGAAGGCTCATAAATTCTTGCTTATGTTAATTATTATTATTATTATAGTAAAGAGTTTCTTAACTGATCACTATCTAATAAATCCACCAAAATCTCTCTCCTTTTCTCTCTGCCCCCCCACTCTCTCAAATAAATAAACATTAAATACATACATACATACATAAAACCTGCAACTAGAACAAGTTTGAGTTACTGCAAGATTCAGAATAGATATGTCTTCCACAGTGCCACAGTGTGGAGTATCTTTTATCAAAGTTACATCTGGGAGGATAATAAGAAGTCAGAGATAAGATTGAATGCTTTCGTCATTAGAAGAGATAAGGACACAAAACACAGGTTCCAACACAGGTTGTTAAATGGTTAAAATCTATGAAGGCCATTTGGTAGAAACAGTAGATTCTCCTTGCTTCCTCTCTCCTTGTAACTGGCCCAAGTCCTTTCATCTTATTTCTCTTTAGTATCTCTGAATCTGTATCTTTTTATCCAACTGCATAAGAAGTACTTAGCTCAAGCACTCATATTTCACTTGGGCTATAACTATTATTCTCTTATTATGTTCTTGCTTCTAATTTCTCCACTGTTGTAATCTTCCTAAAATATAAATATCATGGAATCATTTCCCTACATTAAAACTATTCCATAACCTGTAGGCCTCACAGAACAAAAAAATCCAAGCCCTCAGTATGGCATCTATGTTTGGTCATGATACAGATTTTACTAAGGAACAGATACATAATTTGTAAGCTCAGTGAAAAATGAAAATGTGGGGCCTCTTGTTTATAAATTATTAATAATTTAAAGATGGCAATGAAAGCACTAAACCTGGTATAGAGTTTTCAAAGCATGAGGCCTTTTGCAACTACATAAGCAGCACACACATGAATCTATTTTTGACCTCACTTACCTCCTACCACATCATTTTCTGACATCTTTTCACACTTACAAATGTCCTCAGGTTTAGGAATACCTAATTAATTATAGATCCTGAAATACATATTGTGCTTTGCCCTTTCAAGCTACTACAATGCCATTCATCTGTTTGTCTGGAAAGTCTTCCTTAGATCTGCTTGGGAAAAAATATTTATTTTTCTCTTAAGAACTCAATTCTTATCTCTAAATATATGTAACTTCCTCTGCAAAATTTAATAGTTTGATCACTGTTTTCTGGATGACACTATCATGCTTAGCATATATTTATGTTTGCATTTATTGCACAATTACAGATTTTACTTATACATTTTTCTCTAAACCTGGATTAGCCCCAAGAGGGGGGTTCATATTTTAATTATCTTTTAATCTCTCATTCTTGGTTCAGTGCCTGGTAGGTATTCAACACACAATAAATGTTTTTTGAATGATTTATGTATTATAATAATTATAATTTTTTTGAAATTATAGCCACTAATATTTTGTTTGCACTGCTTATGAAACTTTAGTGATGCAATTTACTATAAGTAGGTCAAATTAACAGTTTGCTTGGGTGGCAAATTTTGTGCTTAAAAATTTTTTTTTAGTATAGTTGACATATAATATTACATTAGTTTTAGGTGCACAATATAGTAATACAACTTCTCTATGCATTATGCTATACTCACCACAAGTATAGTTACCAAATATCACCATACAATACTATTATAATATTCCCTACACTGTGCCTTTTGGTTTGCACATTTTGGAAACATTTGAAATCATTTTGTATTTGTAATATTTGGAATCATCAAAGTGGTGTTTAAAAGAATTCTATCAAGGGGTGCCTGTGTGGCTCAGTTGGTTGATCATCTGACTTTGGCTCAGGGGTTGTGATTTTGAGCCCTGGGTTAGGATCTGGACTGACAGCTCAGAGTCTGGAGCCTGCTTCGGATTCTGTGTCTCCCTCTCTCTCTGTCCCTTCCTCACTCACACTCTGTCTCTCTTTCAAGGATAGATAGTCATTAAAAAAATTTTTAATAAAGTGTTCTATTAGATAAATCAGGCATAGTGTGAAAATCACCTTCAAAATGCACATTGAATGTATTAATTCCTTGCCTCTATCTAGGGGTGAGGAACCAACTGATGTTTTTATATTTTTACTGACATATATTTTTAATGGTCTTATTTATTTTTGAAAGAGAGAGAGCATGAGTGGGGTGAGTGGTGGACAGAGAGTGAGGGAGGCAGAGGATCCAAAGTCGGCTCCATGCTGATAGCAGAGACCCCAATGAGGGGGCTTGAACTCTCAAACTGTGAGATCACGATCTGAGCTGAAGTTAGACACTTAACTGAGACACCCACGTGCTCCATTTACTGGTATTTTGCACAGACTGCTTTATCTCTATCATTATTTCTGCTTAAATTAGAAGTTTTTGGTACTGTATGAATGAATTATCACTGTGAAGCATAAATAAAATATCAGAGAAAATAAGTTTGAGCATTAAATGGTTAAACAATGAGAGATGTCACATGATTACTTATAAGCTCCTCTAAAGAAGATGTTATAGGAATTAGAAGGACCAATAGCATTTAAGAAAATATATAATAGTGGTTATAATAACTTGGGGAAGATGGCAGAGTAGGAGGATCCTAACTCACCTCTTCCCATGGATATAACTAGATAACACTCACATCAGTGTAAATCACCCAGAAAACAACCTGAAGATTGGAGAACAGATTATCCATAGAACAATATAGAGAAGAGTCCAAAGAACATGGAAAGAAGGGTGAAGATATGTTTGGGAGCCAAGCTGATGCTCAAGACAGTCTGTGGGAGGGAGGAACACCACAGGCACAAAAAAGGGAGAGAAGCAGACCCCATACTGGACACCTTTGGCACAGGGAACTACATTAGAAAGGAGAATCCTTATAATATCTGGCTTTGAAATCCACAAGGGCTTAACTTTGTCAGACAATAAGTGGGGCTTAACACCTGGAAGCAGCTCTGATCTGGAAGAACAGGAGGGCAATATGAAATTGAGGCCCTGCCCTGAAAGAGATGGCATAACAAACATCCCTGTTTAGATACAGCATGGAAGCAACAGTTTGAAAACTGCCTGTCATAGAAAGGAAGGAGATTTATTTACTAATCTCAGAAAATGTGCTGGAGGGGCAGGGATCTTTTGGAGACTTCTTAAAGAAAAAAGGTTGATGGATGTCATTTCCTTCCAGCCCAGTTACACAGAAACCTGTGGGAACAAGCACAATAGGAATACTCCACCTAGGTTGCTAACATTCTGTCCAGCCTTTGAGTTCTCCTGCAGATCCACCCCCTCCAACTTGCCCTCAGCAGGAATCCATCCAAAGCAGTACCACAAGCCTGGCATTGTGCAAGCAGCCTCAACAGGGGCCAGTGCCATTCTAGAGTGACTTCTGCCCCAGGAAATGGGGAAGATAACCATAAACACCAATCCAACTATAGCCCCAGAAGTGGGCTGGGGGCAGATGAATGGTCTGATTGCAGGCCTCAACCATCAATGAAAGCCCCTGAGGTACAACACAGGGAAAGTTCCCTACAGTTCCCTGCAACCACAGCTCTAGCAAATGCTTTATCCGACCCAACTCAAGCCTAGGGCAGCCCAGACTGGCCCATTAATAACACAGGGACTAAACCTTGCCCACACTGGCAAAGAAAGCCATCATAGATGCTTGGACTGAAGGCAAACATGACTCAGCCACAGTGGTCAGCATGCAACACATAAAGGAGACACCCCTGAAATGCCAGGTTTTAGTGAACAAGGGACGTTGCACTTTAATGCACTATAGGATCTCCTCTTTATAAGACCACTACTCTCAAGAATAGAATACATAGCTGATTTTCCCAAAATATAGGAATAGACACAAAGAATTAGACAAAATGAGACAAAGGAATATGTCCCGAATGAAACAATAGGAAAAAACAACAGCAAGAGAACTAAATAAAATGGAGATAAGTAGGCTTGATAGAGAATTTAAAGTAATAGTCATAAAGATATTCACTGGACTTGAGGAAAGAGTAAAAGACCTCAGTGAGATCCTCAATAAAGAGATAGAAAGCATAAAAAAGAACAAGAGATGAAGAACTCAATAAATAACAAATTTATCGAAATTAAAAATATACTAGATATAAAAACTAGTAGATTAGAGGAAGCAGAAGAATGAATCAGCGACTTAGAGAACAGAGTAATGGAAAACAAACTGAACAGGAGAAAGAAAAAAAGGTTAATGAAAAATGAGAATAGATTATGTGAACTCAGCAATATCATCAAGTGTAGCTACATTCACATTATAAGAGTCCTAGAAGGAGAAGAGAAAGTGTAACTATATTCACATTATAAGAATCCTAGAAGGAGAAGAGAGAGAAAAAGGGGCAGATAACTTATTTGAAGAAATAATAACTGAAAACTGCCTTAATCTAGGGAAGGAAATAAAAATCCAGGTCTAGGAGGCAGAGAAAGCACCCAACAAAATTTACCCAAGGAATTCAACAGGAAGACACATAATGATTGACATGGCAAAACACAGTGATAAAGAGAATTTTAAAAGCAGCAAGGGAAAAGAAAACAGTTACATACAAAGGAAAATCCATAAGGCTATCTGCTGTTTTCTAAGCAGAAATTATGCATGCCTGAAGGGAAGGCAAGTTACATTATTTAAAGTGCTAAAAGAAAAAAACTTGCAACCGAAATTACTCTAATCAGCAAGGCTATCATTCAGAATAGAAGGAAAGATAAAGAGTTTCCCAGATAAACAAAAGCTAAAGAAATTCATCACCACGAAACAACCCTTACAAGAAATGTTAAGAGGCATTCTTATGTGGAAAGGAAAGACCAAAACAAGAATAAGAAAAGGAGCAAGAACAAAAGCAGTGAAATTAAGTGTGTGTGTATCTATCTATATCTATGCCTATATACATATATATCTTATGTATATAGATATATCAGTTGAGGGATATATATCAGTTGAGGGATTCACAAAATAAAGGTTGTAAAGTATAACACTATATACCTAAAATATGATGGAGAGAAAAGCAAAAATTTAGTGCTTATATTTATATATATATTTATGTAAATTTTATTTCTTTCTTAAAGTTCATGCATAGTTATTTTGAGAGACAGAGATAGTATGATTGTGGGAAGGGCAGAAAGAGAGGAAGACAGAAAATCTCAAGCAGACTCGGTGCTGTTAGCACAGAACTTGATGCAAGACTTCAAACTCATGAAACTGTGAGATGATGACCTGAGATGAAACCAAGAGTCGCATGCTTAGCCAACTGAGTCATCCAGGCCTCCAATTTAGTGGTTTCAGAATGGATTCAAACTATCCATAACATGTTGTATATGAATGTAATGGTAACTACAAATCAAAAACTGGTAATAGAATGCAAAAAAAAATAAAAGGCATCAAGCATATCTCTAAGGAAACCCAACAAACCTCAACAGAAGAAAGCAAGAAAAGAAAGGAACAGAGAATACAACAGCCATAAAATAAACAAAATGGCAATAAGTACATACCTACCAATGATTACTTTGAATGTAAATGGGCTAAATGGCCCAATCAAAAGGCATTAAAAAGAAAGTCCCACTTATGTGCTACCTACAAGAGACTCATTCAGACCCACAAAAACATGCAGAATGAAAGTAAAGAGATAAAAAAAAAATGTGCAAATGGAAGTGGGAAGAAAGCCAAGGTAGCAATCCTTATATCAGAAAAATAGGATTTAAAACAAACACTGTAACAAGAGACAAAGAAGGACACTATATAATCATAGAGGGATAATCCAACGAGAAGATATAACAAAGGTCAATATTTATGCACCCACATGGGAGCAACCACTACAAAAATCCACTATTAACAAATATTAAGGGGCGCCTAGGTGGCTCACTTGGTTGAGCTTCAGACTTCCACTCAGGTCATGATTTCGTGGTTCATGAGTTGGAGCCCCACACTGGGCTCCTTGCTGTCAGTGCAGAGCCTGCTTTTGATCCTCTGTCCTCCCTCACACTGTTCCTCCCCAACTTGTGCTCTCTCTTTCTCTCCCTCTCTATCTCTCAAAAATAAATAAAAACACACACACACACACACACAACAAACATAAGGCATAAATTGATACTTACAGAATAGTAGTAGGGAACTTTAACACCCCACTTACATCAATGAATAGTTCATACAAACAGAAAATCAACTAGGAAACAGTGGCTTTGAATTACAGATGGATCTAATAGATTATTCAGAACACTCCATCCTAAAACAACAGAATACACATTCTTTTCAAGTGCACATGGGACATCCTCCAGAATATATCACAAAACAAGTCTCAGGAAATTCACAAGTATCAAAGTCATACCATGCAACTTTTCTGACTAAAATACTATGAAACTATAAATTAACTACACACAAAAAAATTTGGAAAGACTACAAATACATGATGTTCAATAACATGTTACTACACAATGAATGTCTTAACCAGGAAATCAAACAATATATGGAGACAAATGAAAATGAAAGTACAATGGTCCAAAATCTTTGAGATGCAATAAAAGCTCTTCTAAGATTATAGCAATACAGGCTTACCTTAAGAAGAAAAAATAATCTCAAATAAACAATTAAACATTACACCTATAGGAGCTAAAATAAAGTACAAACAAAACCCAAAACCAAAGGAAGGAAGGAAATAATAAAGATTAGAGTAGAAATAAATAAAATAGAAAGTAAAAAGAAAAACAAAACAAAACAATAGCACAGATCAATGAAACAAGTAGTTTCTTCCTTGAAAAGATAAACAAAATTGATAAATCTTTGGCCAGACTCATCAAAAGTGGGGGGGGGGGCTCAAAATCAAAAATGGAGCAGAGAAATAAAAATCGACCCCTCAGAAATCTAAAGGATTATAAGAGAATATGCCAACAACTGGGCAAACTAAAAGAAGTTGATAAATTCCTAGAAATATATAACTTACCAAACTGAAGCAGGAATAAATAGAAAATTTGAACACTCTGATTACTAGCAAAGAAACTGAATAAGCAATAAAAAAAACTCCCAACAAACAAAAAGGCAAGACCAAGTGGCCTTACATGTGAATTCCCCCAAACATTAAAAATAGTTAATACTTATTCTTTAAAACTATTTTAAAAATAGTAATGGATGATAAGCCCCTAAATTCATTTCATGAAGCCAGCATTACCATGATATTAAAACCAGATAAAAACACTACAAAAAAAAAAAAAAGAATTACAGGCCAATACCTCTGATGAACATATATACAGAAGTCCTCAACCCAATATTAGCAAACTGAATCCAACAATACATCAAAAATATCATACACTACAGTTAAGTGGGATTTATTCCTGTGATGCAAGAGGTTTAAAATTCACAAATCAACATGATACATCATATCAACAAGAGAAAGGATACAAACAACATGATCATTTCAATAGATGCAATTGACAAAGTACATCATTGACATTTGACAACATAAATCCATTCATGATAAAAAAAAAAAAAACCCTCAGCAAGTAGGTTTAGAAGGAACATACCTCAACATAATAAAAGCCTTATATGAAAAACCAACAGCTAATATCATACTCAATCATGAGAAACTGAAAGTGCTTTCTTTAAGATCAGGAACAAGTCTCTCTTGCCACTTTTATTCAACTGGAATAAAAGTACTAGAAGTCTTAGCTACAGCAATCAGACAAGAAAATTAAATAAAAGGCATCCAAATTGGTAAGAAATAAGTAAAACTCTCACTATTTGCAGATGACATGATAAACTATAGAAAATCCTAAAGATTCCACCAAAAACAACTAGAACTCATAAATGGATTCAGTAAAGCTGCAGGGTACAAAATCAGTATGTAGAAATATGTTGCATTTTCATACACTAATAATGAAGTAGCAGGAAGAGAAATTAAGAAAACAGTCCCATTTACAATTGCACCAAAAAGAATAAAATATTTAGAAATAAACTTAACCAAGAAGGTGAAAGACCAGGAATCTGAAAACTAAAAACATTGATGAAAGAAATTGAAGATGTCACAAACCAATGGAAAGATATTCCATACTCACGGATTTGAAGAACAAATGTTGTTAAAATGTCTATACTACCCAAAGATATATACAGATTTAATGCAATCACTATTAAAATACCAACATCATTTTGCACAGAACTACAGGAAGTAATAAAAAAATTTGTATGGAATCATAAAAGACCCTGAATAGCCAAAGGCATCTTGAAAAAAAATAAAATTAAAAGTATCTCAGATTTCTAAATATACTACAAAGCTATAGTAATCAAGACAGTATGCTACTGATACAAAAACAGACACATAGATCAAGAGAACAAAACAGAGAAATAAATCCATGATTTTATGGACTATTAATCTTTGACAAAGAAAGGAAAAAAATACCATGGGAAAAATACAGTGTCTTCAACAAATGATGTTGAGAAAATTAGCTACGTGCAAATGAATGAAACTGGACCGTTTTCTTACATCATAAACAAAAATAAACTTGAAATGGATTATAAAGTATTTAATGTGAGGACTGAATCCATAAAAATCCTAGAAGATAATACAGGCAGTATTTGAAATCAACTTTAAAAAACATTAAAAAAAAATTTTTTTTAAGTTTTTTATTTATTTTGACAGAGACAATGTGAGCAGGGAAGGGGCATGGAGAGAGAGGGAGAGAAACAATCCCAAGGCTCTATGCTGTTAGTACAGAGGCCGATGTTGTGTTCGATCTCACAAACACTGATATCATGGCCTGAGCCAAGAGCATAATTCAGATGCTTAACCGACTGGGCCACCCAGGTGCCCCCGTAACAATATTTTTTTAGATATGTCTCCTAAGGGAAACAAAAACAAAAATAAATTGTTGGGACTCTAGAAAAATAAAAAGCTTCTGTACAATGAAGGAAACAATGAACAAAACTAAAAGACAACTTACTTAATGGGAGAAAATATTTGTAAATGATATATTTCATAAGGAGTTAGTATCTGAAATATATAAAGAACTTCTACAACTCAACACTGAAAAGCAAATAATCCAATTAAGCAGACAATATGAACAGACATTTCAAAGGTCAAAGAAGGCCTTTCAGAAGGCCAACAGGAACATGAAAAGATGGTCAACATACTAATCATCAGGGAAATACAAATTAAAACCACAATGAGATCACCTCATACCTGTCAGAATGACTAGAATCAAAGACACAAGAAGCAAGTGTTGGTGAGGATGTGGAAAAAAGGAAACATCATGCACTGTTGATGGGAATGCAATTAGGTAAAGCCACTGTGGAAAACAGTATGGAGGTTCCTCAAAAAATTAAAAATATAATTACATTATGATCTAGTAATTCCCCTACTGTGTATACCCAAAGAATATGAAAACACAATCTAAAAAGATAAATGCATCCTTATTTTTATGCGGCATTATTTACTATAGTCAAAATATGGAAGCAATACAAGTGTCTATCATTAGATGAATGGAAAAAGAAGGTGTTATTATCAATACACACACACACACACACAAACACACACACACACACACACAGAGGAATATGACTCAGCCCTAAAATATAATGAAATCTTGTCCCTTGAAATAACATGGATGGATCTGGAGGGTATAATGCTAAGAGAAATAAGTCAGTCAGAGAAAGACAGATACCAGATAATATCACTCATATGTAGAATTTAAGAAACAAAACAAATGAACAAACAAACAAAAAGCCAAATGAAAAAACATACTTTTAACTATAGGGAACAAACTAACGGTTACCAGATGAGTGGTGGGAAGGGGAAATGGGTAAAATAGGTGAAGGGGATTAAGAGTACATTTTTCATGATGAACATTGAGCAAAGTATAGATTTGTTGAATCACTATATTGTTTACCTGAAACTAATATAACTGCATATTAATTATACTGAAATTAAAAATTAATAAAAATTATGATAACAATGATTGAAAAGTTATACATCTATAAATTTTTACACAGGCCATTTCAGAATCATGTGTAATTTTGCCTTTGTGAATTTGTAAATATATTGAGTAAAATTCTCTTTGCTTATATTGTGGTTTGAATGTTTTTTTTTTTAATTTATTTCTAGGGGAGAGAGAGAGAGAGAGAGAGACAGTGTGAGCAGGGAGGGTCAGAGAGAAAGGGAGTCACAGACTCTGAAACAGGCTCCAGGCTCTGAGCTGGCAGTCAGCACAGAGCCCGACACAGGGCTCGAACCCATAAACCACAAGATCATGACCTAAGCAAAAGTTGGACGCTTAACCGACTAAGCCACCCAGGCTCCCCTATTGTGGTTTGAATGTATGTGTTTCTCCAAAATTCGTATGTTGAAACCCTAACGTACAATGTGATGATATTAGGAAGTATGAACTTTAGTGAATTCCTAAGTCATGAGAGTGGAGCCTTTGTGAATGGGGTTTGTGCTCTAATAAAAGAGATTCTAGAAAGTTCTCTAGCTGGTTTCACCAACATGTGGGCACAGAAGGAGATGAGGGCTGTGGACAGGAAAAGGATCCTCACCAGAACATGACCATATTATCATCCTGATCTTGGACTTCCCAGCCTCCAGAACTGTGAGATATAAATTTCTCGGTTATAAGTCATCCAGTCTGTAGCATTTGTTATAAAAGCCCAAATGTACTAAGCCATCTTATATATACTATAAAATGCATAGAAAATAGGCCGTGCTTTGCAAACAAGTTTAAGATGGCAAAAAAAGTTTTATTTCATAGGTTTAAAAAAAACTTTTTTTTAATGTATTTCTAGGAGAGAGAGAGAGAGAGAGAGACAGCGTGAGCAGGGAAGGGTCAGAGAGAGAGGGAGTCACAGACTGAAACAGGCTCAGGCTCTGAGCTGGCAGTCAGCACAGAGCCCGACGCGGGGCTCGAACCCACGAACCGCGAGATCATGACCTAAGCGAAAGTCGGACGCTTAACCGACTAAGCCACCCAGGCGCCCCTATTTCATAGGTTTTTAAAAAGCAAAACTAAGCTTCCCATTTTGTTTCATTTTTACATTTAATTTAATGAGTCAAAGCATGATATGTAATTTAAATATGCCAGGGACTTAGATGCCAGAAATTTCATTTTAAAATTTTTGGTCCTCTAAAAACTCTTATGGAAGACATTTTTTCTCCTTTTTATGATACAGGGCCCTAATAAATATAAACTAACAAAAAAAGAATAAAAAGGAAATTCAGTTGTCCAATATAACTATAGTAGTAGGAATTTATATGAATTCATTAGTAGGAAGCTTGTCTGCAGGAAGAACTAGAATTGTAAGGTAATTGGGCAGACCATTATAGTGATTCCAAGTGAATAACAAAACAATTAATAATCCATGCTGAAATCCCCAGTTTCTTATGAGTTGGCAGTTTTAATAACTGATTAGAGTATCCTTGAGATTCCTAGGAATGCTGGTCCAGCAATGGTCCCATTTTCCAAAGCCTGGAATAATTCCATTATAATACAAGGAGTTTTTCATTGTTTTATCCTAGAAAGAAAAGATTATTAAAAGTTTTTAATCTTATCATCCCTAAACTTTGAAACTTATAGTAGAACAAATAGTATGAATTACATAGAAATTCATACAACAAAATTCATACAACAAAAAAATAGCTTTTTTTAAACTTTAAAAAGAATTTTACCTAAGCAAATCTATAAAAATATAATTTATACAGTTTTCTATAAAATAAAACTCAACATTCATATCTACAAATTAGTTCTTAAAAATTTTAAAAAAGATTTGAGGAGAAATTATAACTTTTAATTTATAAAACATGTTTTTTTTCCCTAAGATCCTTTAATTCTATGTACTCTCATTTAGTTTCTCTTCCCATTACTGCTACAAGACAGCAAGGAATTATATGCCGTATAATTTTCATTTGCCAAGATAATACATTCTTGTAATAATTGAAATAGTTTATATTATCATGTAAATATTTTATGCCTCTCTTTAAAATCTCTTCATGAGTAACTCTCTTTGGTGTCCCTTCTTAGAAGAGGCTTAGACCTCTCTGAAGCCAGAAGTGGCCATGTAACTTGCTTTGTTCAATATAGTGAGAGAAGACAGGAGGTGTTGCATCCCAAGAACAAGCTTCAGACACCATTGAGTGTTTTTTACATGGCCCCTTTTGTGTTCCATGTGAGAGAAACACTGAGTCCTACTGAAATGCAGACATGCAGTCAACCTATGTTGGGCGAGTAGGTAAGAAATGAACCTTTGCTGCTGGAAGTCATTGAGGGCTTGGGGGTCATTTGTACCATGCCAAAATTTAGCATAATCTGGAGCACAGCATTAATATTTTAAAAACATCTAATTCTACATTTGGTTTTATTCATATTGACTTTATTTATGAAAACAGAGAATGAAATAAAAGTCATAGGGAGTAAGTGATATTTATAAATAAGTAAAGGGAATGCATTTGTGTTGATTGTCTACTATGTCTCATTTAACTCTCACAGCAACCCTGAAAAATAGAGAATGTTTGGTTGGTTTTTAGATAAGGACACTAAGGCAATTTTAATAAAGAATCTTAGTTGACTTTCAGGGCTGATGTGAATAGTGACATAACGTTGCTTAAATATATATAATGATAAAATTCTTGGAACATAAATATTTTATAGCTATTAATCAAATAATCCATAAAGCAACTGTGCAATCTATAATATTCAAGTTGACATTAATTTAATTTGAAAGATCATATAGTAAAGCTAAAACAATATCAGGCCTCAGAAATTAAATATGGTACTTGTTGTAGCATAACATTTTGTTTTTGTTTTTAGGTCAGATGCTTATACTATTGTGTGCAGCATATTAATTTAATTTGTATACCACATTTCTTCTTGTGAAGGATTAAAAACTTTTATGCCCACTTAACATCCTGCAATTATTTCCATTCATTTGGTACAAAGAAAAAATTACATATTAAAGTCATTAACTTTTTTCGTAAAATTTGGGTAATTGAAACAGTACTAATTAGAAGCAGAGAATGAATCTCAGGGCATTAAACAGATAATTAAAAGTCATCAACCAAATTGTTCAGGATATATTTATATTAATTTTTCTATTAATGCTGAAGGTAACAAGCTGCACTAATATATAGATTTATAATAAAAATAAGAAATATGTGATATCCTATGAATTGTTCCATTGAGATCTGAACATATGTAACACAGGGAAACAGTGTTCCATAGATCAAGAAGTCCCAAATTAAGGCTTGGAGATATTAAATAACCTGTGAGTCAAACAGCTCAAAAGTGGTAAAGCCCAGATTTGAATCCAATTCAGTCTTCTTTTTATGTTACAAAAAAATAAAAGTACTAAATATAGCATTATCCCATTTATGTAAATAGTTAAAAACAAACCTCACAAACTTAGGATCTTATCATAATGACTGAAAAGTAAAAAGGAAGAGTGTTAAAAGTATAGCAGAATGTCAGGGAAATATATAAATATGAAGAACATAAATCACAGAAATCTTTGTTGCTAGAAGCAGATACCAACAGATATAATATTTTAATGGAAATCAGTGCCAAGCTGTTTTAAGTTTGTGTCACAATAAAAAATGGAATGAAAATGAGGACGATCAATAAAGCCAGGTAAAAGATAATTCATAGGACAAAAAGAAAATAAAACCAAAGTAAGAATACTTTTTAAATAGGAAGTTGCTGCATTTTAGCACTAAACATAATTATGACTTTGCAGGCTATTGGCTTAAGATGGTATTTTATAAATTTGGTGGCTCCTATTTCCAAAGAAAATAAATCTATTACTCAAAGTACTGTTAGACACCATTGATGCTAAGATAGAGCATACATTTAATAACATGTTTTTTGGGGGGAGGGTGGGGGGGAAGTAAACTCATTCAATGGCCCTAAAATTTAATCTACCATAGAGTAGAAAAAAGTAACAACTATTTTTCTGTTAGATTTAATCTAAAACTCCAAAATTCACACTCTGGACTTATGGGAAATTGGATTTTGTCACTCTCAGATATCACTTCCATTCTATTCAGAATAGTGTACATGTTGTGGATCTAATAAATTTAAGCCTTTAAAGAAGAACATCTGATCTCTCTGGATGGTCACAAATGGCATGCTGTGCTTTAAACCCACTGGGTGATGCTGACACTTGTGAGACAATGCTGGTGCACCACACAACTGTTCTCTCTGAAGTATGCCATCTCAGTGGGTAAAAGTAGAGGAGCTGGCACAGATCTTCTTTCTTGTGGAACATATAAAATTCTAATTTCTTTTTTTAATTTTTTAAATGTTTTATTTATTTCTAAGAGAGAAGGAGAGAGACAGAGAGAGAAAGAGAGAGCATGAGCGGGGAGGGTCAGAGAGAGAGGGAAACACAGAATCTAAAACAGGCTCCAGGCTTTGAGCTAGCTGTCAGAACAGAGCCTGACACGGGGCTCAAACCCACAGACTGTGAGATCATGACCTGAGCCGAAGTAGGACGTTTTACCGACTGACCACCCAGGCACCCCAAAATTCTAATTTCTTTGGAAATTTTTCAAGAAGCTCTTCAAATACCCCTCTGTTCTTTCAATGTCCACCAACCACATGGAAACCATGCTCTGTATCTTCTCTTCCTTTGGATTGATCATAAATATTTCTTCATTAAACCCACAGTGGAGCTGGGTTATGGAAAATAGGTGTTAGCAGCATTCATTTTGTTATTTTTATTCTTACTAATTTACTTTGTTAGATATATATTATTTAAAGGGTAAAGTCTTAGGAATATTCAAAGTTACATTTTGTTGATTTATTGGTTGTTCTTATATTAGACTTGGTAATACAAGATGTTACTGCTTATTCAATTTAGGTCATTAAGTTTTCATTAACAAACACAGAGAAGATGGAAAAATTTTTAAAAATGTACTTTTCTTCAAAATTAGGGAATTAGAATATGCTCTAATATGTTTTCATTTGTTTATGCCTTTATTCTCTCTCTTCTCAGTATATGCAAAATATACATAACATAATATTTACCATTTTAACCCTCTTAAATGTACGGCTTAGTGGCATTAGGTGCATTTATGTTGTTGTATAACTATCACCAATATCCATCCTCAAAAGTTTTTTATCATCTGAAACTGAAACTGAAACTGCAACCATTAAACAATAACTTCCCATTCTGCTTACCCTCAAGCCCCAGGTACCCACTATACTAACTTCTATCTCTATAAATCTAAAACAAAATTTTACTGTTCCAGGCACCTTATATAAATCTAATCAGGCAATATTGATGTCCTTTTGTGTCTAGCTTATTTCAATTAGCATAATGTCTTCAAGTTTCATCTGTGTTGTAGCATGTATCAGAAACTGATTGTCTCTTACAGTATTTTTCTTTATCTGGGTATAATGACCATAATATGAAAAAGGTGAGAAAGGAATTGGAGTTAATGAGTTTAGTGGACAATAAATTAAAGAGAGAAATTCTGGAGAGCTAAAAAAGAAAATGCAGAAGCTGATATTACAGTGCTTGTACTTTTTCCATTGCAATAGAAGATTAATTTGAACACATTTCAGCACTTCTTCAGTTACACTGGACATAGAGCTTTCAAATTTATTGCTTGGTTTGCAAATGGGCAAAAACTTTTTAACAGCCTCCCTATCCATACTCGTCTTCCCAAATCTTATGAAATCCAGAAGGTTCCTCTATTAAAAACCTAGTCATGCGAATCATGTAAGATGTCATTGCTATAAAACAATGCAAGAAACAGTGAGGACAAAGACTGCCAAGTTAAACACAAAGGATGAAATCTGTCTGCATATTCCCACACCCTTAAACACATATTCCAGTGTGAACTGCCTGTCAGGTTCTGATGACAGAACTTGGCCCACGAGGCAATCATTCTCAGAAGGACTCAGCTCTCTCCAGAAATTGCATTTATATTTCCCAGATGATTATGTCTTTTATCAAAAGCAGCAGTTGAAAAATGGTCAAGCTCAGTATCAGAAAAGTGGTCCAGCTATGAAGACTAGTTTCACCTACAGATAAATATGGGAAAGGGTAGGAGAGCAAGGCAGTTGATGGGTTTGGGTTCACAAGAATAACATTAAGTTGATGTAGACAAATATGGGAAAAAGCAGTGATCATCAGGGGCAATGATTTTTTCTTCAGGAAATTAATTTTTTTATAAACTTAGCCTATGTTTTCTACCTTTGAAATATGTGAGGCAAATGTATCAAGTGCATAGTGCTCAGGACAAAATTAAAACACACAAATGTGTGCATATAATTATAGCTATATATATGCCTCTATGTGTGAGTTCATAAATATATGTATATTCTTTAATTGATGTTTGTGAATCCCACATACACCTTTCTTGCATTACAAGGTTTTGTTATGAAATTTATTTTATCTGCAAATATTTTCTCCCATTCTATACATTGGTTTTTCATTTTGTTGATGGTTTCCTTGGCTGTGCAGAAGCTTTTTACTTGGATACAGTCCACTTAATTATGTTGCTTATGTTGTCTTGGTTTTTGTTGTCAAATCCAAAAAATCATTGTGAAGATTAACTCAAGGAGCTTACTCTTTATATCTTCCAGGAGTTTCATGGCTCAGATCTTATGTAAAGTCTTTATTCTGTGTTGATCTTTGTGTATCATGTAAGATAGTGGTCCAGGTTCATGGTTTTTGCATGTGGCCATCTAGCTTTCCCTACACCATTTATTGAAAAGCCTGTCTTTTCCTCATTGTATATTCTTGTCTCCTTTGTCATAAATTAACTGAGCATATACATGTGGGCTTATTTCTAGGCTCTTTATTCTGTTCTATTAATCTGTGTGTTTGTTTTTATACCAATATCTACCATTTGATTACTATCATTCTGTTGTAGTAGGAAATCAAGAAGGGCAATGCCCCCAGCCTTCTTTCTTCTAAAGATTGCTTTGACTATTTGGGATCTTTCATTATTTCATACATTTTGAGATTGTTTGTTCTATTTCTGTGAAAATGCTATTGGAATCTTGATAAGAATTGCATTGAGTCTGTAGATTGCTTTGGGTAAACTAGACATTTTAACAGTTTTAATTCTTCCAGTATAAATGCAGGAATATATTTCCATTTATTTGTATTTTCTGCAGTATTTTTTTATCAATGTCTTATGGATTTCAGTGTACAAATATTTCATGTCCTTGGTTAAATTTATTTCTAAGTATTCTATTCTTTGAATGTAATTATAAATGACATGTTTTCTTAATTTATCTTTCTGATAGTTCATTATTAGTGTATGCAAATGAAACTAAGTTTTATATATTGATTTTGTATCCTACAAATTAACTGAATTTGTTGATTACATCTAACCAATTTTTGGTGGAGTCTTTGAGGTTTTCTGTATATGTCATTGTACCTGCTGATACAGGCATTTTTATTTTCTTTTTTTTTGCAATTTAGATGCCTTTTATTTCTTTGCAAATCAGATATCTGATCAAATATTCAAAATTATAAAGAACAACTCAATAACAAAAAAGCAATCAGATTAAAAAATGAAAAGGGGAACTGCATAGACATTTTTTCCAAAAAAGATGTAGCATGTACAAAGCCATATGAAAAGATACCAAACATCACTAATCATTAGGAAAGCAAATCAAAACTTCACTAGGAATCATCACACACCCGTTAGAATAGCTATCATCAAAAATACAAGGGTTAATAAATTTTTCCAGGATATGGAGAAAAAGGAATCTTTGGGCATTCATGGTGGGGATATGGATTGGTTCAACCACTCTGACAAACAATATATAAATTCCTCGGGGGTGCCTGGGTGGCTCAGTTGGTTAAGCATCTGACTGTAGCTCAGGTCATGATCTCACAGTCTGTGAATTCAAGCCCCACATCTGGCTCTGTGCTGACAGTTCAGAGCCTGTAGCCTGCTTCTGATTCTATGTCTCCCACTCTCTCTACCCCTTCCCCATTCATGCTCTGTCTCTCTCTTAAAAATGAGTAAATGTTAATAAAAAAAAAAAGAAATTCCTCATTAAATTAAAATCAGAACTACTCCATGATTGGTGATCTCACCTCTAGGTATATTTCCAAAGGAAATGAAAACAAGATATCAAAGGGATATATGCACTCCCATATTCACTTTAGTATTATTCATAATAGCCAGACGTGGAAACAATTTAACAACTTAATAATCCATCAACAGATAAGTGGATAAAGAAGATGTGGTATGTATATACAATGTAATATTATTCAGCCATGAAAGAGAAGAAAATCTGTCATTTGTGACAACATGGATGGACCTTGAGGGCATTCAGCTAAGTGAGATAAATCAGACAGAGGAAGACAAATACTGTGTATCATTTATATGTGAAATCTAAAAAAAAAAAAATCAAACTAATAGAAAAGTTGTTGCTGGGGGAGAAAGAAGGAGAGCTTGGTAAAAGGGTACAAACTTTTAGCTATAAGATGAATAAGTTCTGAGGATAAATGTATGATATGCTAACTACAGTTGACAACACCTTATTGTATAATTGTCATATGCTAAAAGAGTAGAATTTAAATGTTCTCTCACACACATGAAAAGATAAATATGTGAGGGGATGGGAATATTAACTAGATAGGGGAATTCCTTCATAATGTATATATATATCAAATCACCATGATATACATTTTAAAGATCTTAAATTTTATGTGTCAATTATACCTCAATAGTGTTGAAACCAAAAAGAAAATTAGAAATTTGAAGACTACCTAGCAGACTTAGTCTCCTGCTATAATTACCAGTCCATATATAATCCTGACTTTATAAAGTGGTACCTACCAACTTTGTGTCTTTTATGGATTACATGGGTATCTCAGTACATCATGAGGATGAGATGAGAAAGTCCTTTTGTTGTCATGTGAATACTCTGTTGGAGCTATTTTGTGGACCTACTTCTCTTTTCTGGTATCTGAGATATTATTGTGAATTGCAGAGACCAAACTCATTTCCAACTCTTTACTTGAAGGTATACATTTTGAATTTTATTTATTTTTTAATTTAAAAAAATGTTTTATTTATTTCTGAGAGAGAGAGACAGCATGAGCAGGGGAGGGTCAGAGAGAGAGGGAGATCCAGAATCTGAAACAGGCTCCAGGCTCTGAGCTAACTGTCAGCACAGAGCCCGACGTGGGGCTCTAACCCATGATCTGTGAGATCATGATCTGAGCCAACGTCGGACACTTAATCGACTAAGCCACCCAGGCACCCATACATGTTGAATTTTAAACTGTAAGTTGTGCCTATCAGGAGAATCCATTTGTGGCTGTCTTAGCCTTCCTCAAGCAGAATCTTGCATATATATAAAATAATATATTTTATATGATTTATACACATATAAATATATTTATATTTTATATGATTGATTTGTATATAAATATGATTTATATACATAAATATATATTATATGTGATGTAATTTATATATACAAAATATATATATTATATATATGTATGTATCTGTCCATTTTTCCCTCCTACTCTATGTTTGGTTTGGATTTCTTAATAAAACACAACCAACCAAATAACGAATGCCAAAATGTTGTCTCCCTACATGGCCTTTAAGTCTTTTCTTTCACTGGGGCTTTATATACTGGCGTCTTTCTTCAAGACTTGTGATAATGGCATGCTCTCCATTTTGGATGAAGTGCTGTAGCTGTAACTGATTTGGCTGTTCTGCCTTGCTGTCCTGTATCTCATCCCTGAATTTTTAATTCTCCTACCACTGATAAATGGACAACTAGGTCTTTGAACATAATATTTACAATTGGCCTATGTACAATTTAGACAGATGCTATATCATTAGCCACTGTTTTAAACTACTTTTGAATTACAATTGGCCTGAAGAAATATGTATATTTTTATATCAAGAATCATGGATATTGCCTGGGTTTTACATTAAAGAAAGAGTCACAGAACTGTATATATACAAGATAAGACATTAGAATATAATACACAAAATTAACATTATATCTGACTTCACTTTTTTCCGGAAAAAAAGAAAAATAAGGAATTATAATTGCATCCTTTAGAACACTTTGAATTATATTAACCACTGCACAAATTCTACATCATGTATTAAAACTTAAAATAAATTCTCAACTCTGAAAGCAAAGGCCTCATAATAGCTAGCAACTTCCACATTTCAGAAGTGTTGCAAAATAACAAAGGAGCAATTCAAATTAGAAAGGTTTTGAGGAGGAGCCAAGATGGCGCAACAGTATGGAAGTCTTTTTTCCATCTTGCATACATGAAATACAGCCAGATTAACACCAAACCATCCTGCACACCCAGAAAACTGATTTGAGGATTAACACAACAATCTGCACAACCTGAAGCACAGAATTCAGCAGGTATGTGGGCAGAGAGGTAAACTGGGGGGGAGAGAGAAGCCTCGGAGGGCAGGGAGCTGTTTTGCTTGAGGAGAAAGGATGGAGATGGGCAGAGAGTACAGGAAAAGCACCCCCGACAGAAGCAGCTGGAGAGAAAGTGGAAAAGTGGAAACAGATGCAGGGACTGAAAAGGGAGAAAGAAGAAAGGAGAGGGTTTAAATTCCATTAAGACTCTATAAACAGGGGGAGCGCAGAGTCTGAAAGTCTGCAGCTCTATACCTGGTAGTGCTCTGGTGGGAAGGTCGAATCCCAAGGAGCAGAGTGAGTCCAGGAGGTCCTTGGGCCACACGTGTTTTCCATAATCCCTGAAACGCTGCTGCTACATGATCACATGGTATTTTTCTGGGGTGGGCTAGCACCCAGCTGCAGTATCTGGACAGTGGCAGTAGCACGGTCCCAGGAATGTTCCTGGGTGTGGCAGGAACCTGGCCATTGCTCATTGAGACCCTCCCCCCAGAGGTTGTGACTGGGTCAAAGCTGCAGTCTCTCAGTGAGGGGTCATGAAACAAAGCCACATCTGAGATAAAACTCAGGTGGGAGGTACCGCCTGGCAACCTGACAGCGTGGTCACAGGTAGTGTAGAAGCGGGGAGTGGATGGAAGCAGAGGCAAAGGATGGGTGCTCAGTTACTGGTTGGGGAGAGAACAGAGTTCTGATACTAGAGACTGGGTGGGTGAATGATGCCATATTCACCATGCCCACACATGCCACACACACCTACAGGCACTGCAACAATCCATCCCAGTAAACTAAGTAGTGCCACCTAGTGGAGAATGGAGCCGTTATACTAAGCCCCGCCCAATTGGGCCAACCTTACTCTTCAGGAACACCACAAATCTCTCCACCTGCTTAGCTTATGGGCTATAAAGTGCTTCATTGTTTGACTTCTAGGGGAAAACAATGTACTATCAATCATATTTCAGTCTGTTCCCTGGTCCATGTATTCAAATATTTTTCTTTTTTTTTTCTTTTTCATTTCTTTTCATTTGCTTGAAAACAGAAAGAGAAAATTTTATTTTTATTTTCAAGTTTTATTAGAAAGATTTTTCTTTATTTTTCCATAAATTTTTGTTTTTTTGTAAATTTTTAAAATTCTATTTAACTTCCATCATTTCAAGTTATTATATTTTATTGTATTCATTTTCTCATATTTTCAAACATTTTCCTGTTTTTTTTTCCCCTCTAATCAGTCAAGCGCCTTTGATTAACCAGACCAAAACACACCTAGGACCTAGGATCATTTGTGTGTGTGTGTGTGTGTGTGTGTGTGTGTCTTTGTAATTTTTTAATTTTGATTTTTCTCCTTTTTACTCTAATCAATCAAACTCCTTTCAATAACCAGACCAAAACACACTTAGGATCTGGCATCATTTATTTGATTTTGTGTGTCTGTGTGTGTGTTGCTTTTAATTTTTTAATGATAATTTTTTTTACCTCATTAGTTCCTTTTCTTCTCTCAAAATGATGAAACAAAGTAAATCACCCCAAAAGAAAGAGCAAGAAGAAACAACAGCCAGGGGCTTAACCAACACAGGTAAAAACAAGGTGTCTGAACAAGAATTTAGAAATTTGGAATGACGATAATAATAATAATACCAGTTAGGGTAAAAAATAGATTAGAATCCCTCTCTATGGAGATAAAAGAAGTAAAAGCTAGTCAGGATGAAATAAAAAATGCTATAACTGAGCTGCAATCTCAAGTGGATGCCATGATGGGAAGGATGAATGAGGCAGAACAGTGAATCAGTGAGACAGAGGACAAATTTACAGAGAATAGTGAAGCAGAAAAAAAAAGGGAGACTAAAGGAAAAGAGCATGATTTAAGAATAAGAGAAATCAGTTACTCATTAAAAAGGAACAACATCAGAATCATAGGGATCCCAGAAGATGAAGAGAGAGAAAAATGGTTATGTGAGCAAATCATAGCAGAAAACTTCCTAACCTGGGGAAAGACACAGACATCAAAATCCAGGAACCACAGAGGACTTCCACAAGATTCAATAAAAAACAACCATCAACAAGGCATAACATAGTCAAAATCACAAGATACTCAGACAAGAAAAGAATCATGAAAGTAGCAAGAAAAAATATCTTTAACCTACAACGGAAGACAGATCAGGTTTGCAGCAGACATATCCACAGAAACATGGCAGGCAAGAAAGGAGTGTTGGGATATATTCAATGTGCTGAAACAGAAAAAATATGCAGCCAATAATTTTTATCCAGCAAGGCTGTCATTCAAAATAGGAGAGATTAAAAGTTTCCCAACAAACAAAAATTAAAGGAGTTCTTGACCAATAAACAAGCACTACAAGAAATTTTACGGGGGACTATCTGAGGTTAGAAAAGATGAAAAGAGAGAAAGAGAGAGAGAGAGAGAGACCAAAAGCAACAACGACTAGAAAAGACCAAAGAACACAAATCAGAAACTCCAACTCTACAAGAAACATAATGGCAATAAACTCCTATCTTTTAGTACTCACCCTAAACATCAGTGGACAAAATGTTCCAATCAAAATACATACAGTAACAGAATGGATAAGAAAACAAGATCCATCAACATGCTGTTTACAAGAGACCCACTTTAGACCTAAAGATACCTCCAGATTGAAAGTAAGGGGATGGAGAACCATCTATCATGCTAATGGTCGACAAAAGAAAGCTGGAGTAGTTATACTTATATCAGACAATCTAGACTTTAAAATAAAGACTGTAATGAGAGATGAAGAAGGGCATTATATTAATTAAGGGGCCTATCCACCAAGAAGACATAACAATTATAAACATTTATGCTCCAAATGTGAAAACACCCAAATATATAAATCGATTAATCACAAAGAAACTCCTTGATAATAATACCATAATAGTAGAGGACTTCAACTCCCCACTTAAAGCAATGGACAGATCCTCTAAACAGAAAATCAACAAGGAAACAATGGCTTTGAATGATGCACTGTACCAGATGGACTTAAAATATATATTCAGAACATTTCATCCTAAAGAAGCAGACTATACAGTCTTCTCCAGTGCACATGGAACATTTTCCAGAATAGATCATATACTGGGACACAAATCAGCCCTCAACAAGTTCAAAAAGATAAAGATTATACCATGCATATTTTCAGATCACAACGCTATGCAACTTGAAATCAACCGCAAGAAAAAATTTGGAAAGATAACAAATACTTGGAGACTAAAGAACACTGTACTAAAGAATGAATGGTCTAACCAAGAAGTTAAAAAAGAAATTAAAAATTACAAGGAAACCAATGAAAATGATAACACCAAAACCTCTGGGATGCAGCAAAGGAAGTCAAAAGCGCGAAGTATATAAAAATCCAGGCTTTTTTAAAGAAGAAAGATCTAAGATACACAACCTAACCTTAGACCTCAAAGAGCTGGAAAAAGAACAGCAAATAAAATCCCAAACCAGCAGAAGACAGGAAATAATAAAGATTAGAGCAGAAATCACTGCTAGAAACCAAAAAGCCAGTAGAACAGATCAATGAAACCAAAGCCTAGTTCTTTGAAAGAATTAACAAAATAGTTAAATCACTAGCCAGTTTGATCAAAAAGGAAAAGGAAAGGACTGAAATAAATAAAATCAAGAATGTAAGAGGAGAGATCACAACCAACACAGCAGAAGTAAAAACAATGAGAGAATATTATGAACAATTATATGCCAGTGGGCAATCTGGAAGATATGGACAAATTCTTAGAAACATATAAACTACCAAAATTGAAGCAGGAATAAATAGAAAATTTGAACACACCCATAACCAGTAAAGGAATAGAATTAATAATCAAAAATCTCCCAAAAAACAGGAGTCCTGGGCTAGATGGCTTTCCAGGGGAATTCTACCAAACATTTAAGGAAGAATTAACACCTATTCTCTTAAAGCTATTAAAAAAAAAAATGAAAGGAAAACTTCCTAACTCTTTCTATGCAGCCAACATTACCTTGATCCCAAAACCAAAGACCCCACTAAAAAGGAAATATATAGACCAATTTCCCTAATGAACACAGATGCAAAAATCCCTAACAAGATATTAGCCAACTGGATCCAACAATACATTAAAAAATTATTCACCATGACCAAGTGGAATTTCTACCTGGGATGCAGGGCTGGTTCAATATCTACAAAACAATCAATGTATGAATCACATCAATAAAAGAAAGGACAAGAACCATATGATCCTCTCAATAGATGCAGAGAAAGCATTCGACAAAATACAGCATCTTTTCTTGATAAAAACCCTTACAAGGGTGAAGCGTTCCCAGCTCCCGGTGAAGCAGCGGCCATGTGTGATGGCGGCTGGCTGAAGCAGCAGTGGCACGCACGGTGGCAGCGACCCGGTGAAGCGGTGCTGACACCTGATGGCGGTGCATGCGACAGTGGCATGCTGAAGAGGCGGCTCTCCCTGAGGCGATGCGGACTCTGTGGACCTGAAGTTGCTACGTTCCCCGAATGCATTCGGGTTATCACTGCTTGACCCCGGCGGATCTGAGGCTGCGACACTTCCCCCACCCCCCACTCAACACCAGCAACAGGGAAGCAGCAACCTGCGGGACTGTTCAGGGTGGTATAACAAAGCCCACAGACTGGGACCTGGAAACGAGGTGAGGCATGGGGCATAGAACTCAGCCCACCATGGCTACATCCTCAGCACAGGGAGATTGACCCGAAGAAGTGATTTGCAACGCTTGGTTGAGAAGGGACTGGGGCGACGCCATTCTTCTCCCCTCAATCACCAAGGCGGACACAGCGGAGACAGGACGTGCCTACACCAAACGACGCCCATCCCCTCCAGATAGCTGTTTTGTTGTTGTTGCAGCTGTTTTTACCTGAGCCTGGGTTTGCGTGTTTATTGGTTTTGTCTGTGCATTTGTGTACCTGTGTTCATTCTGTGGTTGTCTGTTTTCTTTTCCAGGGCTGCCTCAAGAAACAAGCCAAACTACACATGGTGGAGAGTCCCAAATACCACTACCAGTAGGGAAACAAAATAACCAAACGCTCAACAAGAGAAACCAAGAGACAGCATCCAAAGAATACTTCCTGAACAGACAGGCTCTAAACAGTCAAAAAGTCCTCTCTAACAGCAGAACTTGCAGAGACAGAGAACACAACAAGCCTTTAAATTTAACAAGAAATAGAAAGCTAACCAAAATGATGAAACAGAAGAACTCTCCTCCAAAGAAACTCCAGGAAGAAATGACAGCTAGAGAACTCCTCAAAACAGATATAAGCAACATAACTGAACAAGACTTTAGAAGAATAATTGTAAAATTAATTGCCGGGCTTGAAAAAAACATGGAGGACATCAGAGAAACTATGGCTACAAATAATATGGAGCTTAAAAATAGTTATGGTGAATTAAAAACTGTGATAAATGAGATACATAATAAACTGGAGGCATCCAATGCGTGGATTGAAGAGGTAGAAAGGAGAATAAGTGATTTAGAAGACACTATTATAGAAAAAACAAGAAGCTGAGAAAAAGAGAGATAAACTGATCTAGGAACATGAAAGAAGAGTTTGAGAGCTCAGTGATACAATCAAACGGAACAATATCCATATCATAGGAATTCCAGAAGAGGAAGAGAGAGGAAAAGGTGCTGAAGGAGTCCTGGAACAAATTATAGCAGAGAATTTCCCTAACCTGGGGAGGGAAGTAGAAGTTGAAATTCAAGAGACACAGAGAACTCCCCTCAGACGTAACTTGAATCGATCTTCTGCACGACATATCATAGTGAAACTGGCAAAATATAAGGACACAGAGAAAATTTTGAAAGCAGCTAGGGAGAAAAGGGCCCTAACACATAAAGGGAAACCTATCAGAGTGGTGACAGACTTATCTACTGAAACTTGGCAGGCCACAAAGGAATGGCAGGAGAGAGATCTTCAATGTGATGAACAGAAAAAATATGCAGCCAAGAATCCTCTATCCAACAAGCCCGTCATTCAGAATAGAAGGAGAGATAAAAGTCTTTCCAAATAAACAAATATTGAAAGAATTTGTCACCACTAAGCCAGCCCTACAATAAATCCTGAGGGGGATTCTCTGAGGGAAATGTTTCAAGGAATGCAGGATACCACAGACACCACCACAAGCATAAATCCCACAAGGGACACAATGACTCTAAACCCACATGTTTCAATAATAACACTGAATGTAAATGGGCTGAATGCTCCAATCAAAAGACATAGGGTAGCAGAATGGATTAAAAAAAACCAAAATCCATCTATTTGCTGTCTACAAGAAACACATTTTAGACTGGAAAATACCTTTAGATAAAAGAAAGGGGATGGAGAAATATATATCATGCTACGGGAAGTCAAAAGAAAGCTGGAGTAGCTATACTTATATAAGACAAACTGGACTTTAAATTAAAGACAATAACAAGGGATGAAGAAGGGCATTATATAATAATTAAAGGGTCTATCCATCAGGAAGAACTAACAATTATAAATGTCTATGCATCGAATATGGAAGCATCTAAATATTTAAAACAATTAATCACATACAGAAAGAAGCTTATAGATAAGAATGTGCTAATAGCAGGGGACTTTATTACTCCACTTACAGCAATGGATAGGTCAACCAGACAGAAAATCACTAAAGAAACAAGAGACTTGAATGACACATTGGACCAGATGGATCTGACAGATATATTTAGAACTCTGCATCCTGAGGCCAGGGAATTCACTTTCTTCTCAAGTGCGCATGGCACATTCTCCAAGATAGATCATAAACTGGGACATAAAGCAGCTCTCAATAAATATAAATGAATTGAGATCATACCATGCATACTTTCAGATCATAATGCTTTGAAACTGGAAATCATTCACAGGAAGAAGTCTGGAAAACCTCCAAAAACATGGAGGTTAAAGAACGCCCTACTAAAGAATGAATGGGTCAATCAGGCAGTTAGAGAAGAAATTAAAAAAT
Organism: Proteles cristata cristata; assembly: GCA_017311185.1. NCBI lineage: Eukaryota > Metazoa > Chordata > Mammalia > Carnivora > Hyaenidae > Proteles > Proteles cristata. The sequence goes on from JAESUZ010002583.1 coordinate 40,095, forward strand.
ATATGGAAACAAATGAAAACACAACAATCCAAAATTATGGGATGCGGCAAAGGCAGTCCTAAGAGGAAAGTACATTGCACTCCAGGCCCATTTCAAGAAATTAGAAAAAGTGCAAGTACAAAAATCTAACAGCTCGCCTAAAGGAACTAGAGGGAGAGCAACAAGAGCACCCCAAGCCCAGTAGAAGAGAAATGGTAAAAATCAGATTAGAAATAAACAGCATAGAGACCAAAGAAACAATTGAGCAGATCAATGAAACTAAGAGTTGGTTTCTTGAAAAAACAAACAAAATTGAGAAACCTCTAGCCAGGCTTCTCAAAAAGAAAAGAGAGAGCACCCAAATAAACAAAATCATGAATGAAAACGGACTTATTACAACCAATCCCTCAGAAATGGAAGCAATTATCAAGGAATACTATGAAAAGTTATATGCCAACAAATTGGACAACTGAGAAGAAATGGACAAATTCCTACACACACTCAGTACCAAAATTCACAAGGGAGGAGATAGAAAATCTGAACAGACCCATAACTAGTGAAGAAATAGAATCAGTTATCAAAAATCTCCCAACAAATAAGAGCCCTGGACCTGATGGCTTCCCATGGGAATTCTACCAGACATTTAAAACAGAATTAATACCAATTCTTCTCAAGCTATTCCAAAAAATAGAAATTGAAGGAAAACTTCCAGACTCATTTTATGAAGCCAGGATCACTCTGATTCCCAAGCCAGACAGAGATCCAGCAAAAAAAGAGAACTACAGGCCAATATCCTTGATGAATACGAATGCAAAAATTCTCAACAAGATCCTTGCAAATCGAATCCAGCAGCATATAAAAAGAATCATCCACCAAGATCAAGTGGGATTCATTCCTGGGTTACAGGGCTGGTTCAATATTCACAAATCAATCAATGTGATACATCACATCAACAAAAGAAAAGATAAAAACCATATGATCCTGTTGATAGATGCAGAAAAAGCATTTGACAAAATACAGCATCCCTTCTTAATAAAGACCCTAGAGAAAGTTGGGATAGAAGGAACTTACTTAAACATAAAAGCCATTTATGAGAAGCCCTCAGCTAACATCATCCTAAATGGGGAAAAACTGAGAGCTTTCCCCCTGAGATCAGATTTCCTATCTCTTCCCATGTGAATTTTGGTAGTGAGTGTGTGTTTAGGAATTTGTCCAGTTCTCTCCACTGTTGGTGGGAATGTAAACTGGTACAGCCCCTCTGGAAAACAGTGTGGAGGTTCCTCAGGAAATTAACAATAAAACTCCCCTATGACCCAGCAATAGCACTGCTAGGAATTTACCCCAGGGATACAGAAATGCTGATGCATAGGAGCACATGGACCCCAATATTCATAGTACACTCTCAACAATAGTCAAAACATGGAAAGAGCCTAAGTGTCCATCAGCGGACCAATGGATCAAGAAGATGTGGTTTATCTATACGATGGAATACTATATGGCAATGAGAAAGAATGAAATCTGGCCATGTGTAGCAACATGGATGGACCTTGAGGGTGTTATGCTGAATGAAATAAGTCAGGCAGAGAAGGACAGATACCATATATTTGCACATATAGGAGGGTTAGGAGGAACTTGATGGAGGACCATGGGGAAGAAGAAGGGGAGAAATAATGGGGGAGGTGGACAGAGGTAAACCATGAGAGACTCTTGAATGCTGAGAACAAACTGAGGACTGATGGGTGGGGGGTAGGGGGGAGATGGGCTTGGAGGAGGGCACTTGTGGGGATGATCACTGGGTGTTATATGGAAACCAACTTGACAATAAACTATTTGAAAAAAAAAAGAAGAAGAATGATTCAAAATAATAGCATGAACTATACCAGCAGTCACTGAATCCCTCACTGCCACATGCTTGCGATTTTTAAAAAGCCAAAAAAATTAATTTTCTTCTCAACCTTCTGACCCTGAATACACTGCAAAGGACATATCAGATAAAGGGTTATTATCCAAAATCTATAAAGAGCTTATCAAACTCAACACCCAAAAAACAAATAACCCAGTGAAGAAATGGGCTAAAGACATGAACAGACACTTCTACAAAGAAGATATCCAGATGGCCAACAGACACATGAAACGATGCTCAGGAAACATTTGGGTACAAATTGCTACTAGTCAAAGATTTTTGTTTTGTTTTGTTTTGCTGGAGGGAGGTCGGTAGTTTTTTAAACATTGATTAACACACTATAGTGTGTAAAAATATATTTTCCATACACTTTCCAATTGGTTTTTATTTCAAGTTTTTATGAACCAAACAGAAAATGTCTATAGAATACCTATACTTCTTAAGGCTGCTAGACTAGAAAGCATGAACATGAAAACTCACAATCTGTTCTTGATAATACATGTATAATGCCTATAAATATGAAATCTGACATGTTCATTCTCATGAAGTTTTTAAAAATGCTTAGGTGTTTCAATATTCCTTGATGTATATGCTACAGGAAAGGAAGTTAAAGTTGAGTTCCATGACAACTCCTTAGCTTTAGAATAGACATCCTGATAAGACCAATAATCAAATGATGGGTAACAGGACATTTTTAAGAATTCCTGTGTGTGGTAGATACATCTGCACAGTTAGCAAATAATCTAGATTTTAGTATTTGGGACAAGAGTGACAAGCATAAGGTACAACAACTCTGTGGATTGCTCTTCATAAATTGTTCCTGGGACAACTTTAATAAATCTGAGATTCTGATATATTTAGACAGAAGTTTATGAATCATTTCTTAATTATGTGATGAAAGTGTGTCTGACAGCACAAAATCTTTAAAGAAACAGTAGTTGGAATGAAGGGCCTGGAGCTCCCAGATTTTTCAGGGATTGCTCCATTGTAGATTTTGGAAGATACCAGCAAAGTTACGGCACCTTTATTCTGAGCCATTTCAACCAGAAAAGCATCTCTGGTAGTATGTTTATTATTCATTAATTCATTTATTCTTTATAATTATTGTGTTCTCATCATGTAACAGGCACTGTGCTTGTCAATGTCTCTCCCTTATTAAAACTATAACCTAGCTGTGAAACTGACAATAATTGGTTACAGATCGGTACAGGTAAAGGTGTTTCAGACAACACAGAGAATGGCCTTTTAGGGATATGAAAGAAATTCAGTAGGGCAGCTTTTGACAGGGGCAAAATTCTTTAAGAAGCACATGCAAATCTTTAATCATAGATTTGGATTTCTTAAGGAAAATTGGGAAAGTGTTAACTATTTATTTTTGTCTATAAGATTAAAGAAATAAGATTTTATTTTGGAGAAGACCCGAATTTAAAAGGAAATATGCCTGATTTTTAGTTAATTATAATATTTGAAGCATTGCAAATACCAGTGGGAGCTAAACCAGTGCTCACTGACTGACAAGAATATGAACAAACTCATAAGAATCAGCTTATCAAGAACACAAGAGTTAGAATTCATCATTGCAGATGGCTATGGAAAGTAGTACTTTGATGTGGGAATTCACTCCACACTCTTTGCCTCACTGTTCTTGTCTTAATAGAAATAAATATTTGGAAAGTTTTTCTGACATACTTGGTCTTATAGATGGGTCAGTGCTCCCACCCTACTCTACATGCCTACAACATACAGGAGAAACACCTTTGGGTTTGAGGTCACGTAGTAGTGCAACACTTACCTATAGTATTCCAGATTCAAAGCCTAACACTGACCTGCTTGAAAATCTTTACCCCTTATCCTGTTTATTTCTTATTTCTATAAAATAGGAAAAAACAATAACTGTACTTAAAGAGATCAAATGACACATCATTGAAGGTTTTTTTTAATAAAATCACCTACTTAAAATTTCTGCCTGTCATTTTTACTTTCTATTTCTTATGTAGTATCTCATACCACATTAATGTATCATGTTAGCCAGAAAAATAGAGAAGTTGTTACTTTAAAAGGTGACCCATTGTCTTATTTCCTTATGTTTCAAAATTTTCTTCATGTTTTAGAGACTAAGTGACTCAGCAGTCCCACAATCTCCAGAGTTATCCCGCCACTTTTTTTTTTGTTTCTGAACTTGCTTAAAGAGCCACACAAATGAGATATTTAAAGGGTTTCACCCATTGTTGGATAAGCAGTGGTGGAGATAGTGGTGATAAGGATGGTGATAATAATGATAATGATTCTGGCAGTCAAGTTTTTAAGTGCTAAAAGACTGGATTAATTCCATAGCAATGTGGAAATAACCATAATCACTAAGTTTTCCTCTGGCATATATATCACAAAATAAAGACAGTTTTATCCTCACATGCCAACTGCATGCTATCGCTCTTACAGAAGAACCATAAAATTAAAAATAACTCATTGTTTTTGGATTGGGCAAACTGGAGTTGTAATACTGTCAGTTATCTTAGCTATCTGTGTTATCTAAACAAGTTCTTTAATCTCTACAGTCCTTAAATTCCTCTACCATAAAATAAGAAAATCAATAACTATAGTTAAGGAGGTTAAACTATACAGCAGCATATATAAACTGCTTAGCCCACAGTAGGGTCCTTAAAGCATATTCTTCCCTCTAAATTTGGAAAAATATTAAATTACTACAAATTAATTTTACATGTTTCTTACAAGATAGTACTAAGCTCTAAAGAATTAAACAATATTTTTTCAGTAGAAATGTTTTTTTAAATCCATTATTATCATTATTTTCTTTAATGTTCGTACTCTTTGAAAAAGTTTTCACTAATGTAATATAGGTTGCCATAAGGAAAGAAAGATTAGTTATTCTATGTATTTTGTTTTAATATATAGTACTATACCTTGAAATTTTTCCATTCCATTTTTTGTTCCCTTTCCAAATATACATTTTTTACATCCTCCTAGGAGAAAACAAGATTAGATTGATTAAATGAGCTAATACTTTTCCCCAGTTATTTAGCATTATGTACTGTGATTCAAACTGTTAGATGTAAAATCAAAGTAAACCTTGAACATGTATAACTGAGCAGATAGAAAATAATAGCAGAGGAGTTGAACAAGCAGATGATAAAGAGATGGGATAATGTATTGAGCAAAGCATCAGATATGAAGACAGACTCAGATTTTCAAGGACAAACAGGGTCTTGAAATAAAGTTCTTTTGGTAGCTTATAATTGATAATTTTTGAACACATAAATTAATTATATATATTTAAAAGCGACACACATACACATTCTTTCCAGGTATTTTTGTATCTTCATAACACTTTCATTTTATAAAATAGAAAACAACGAAGAAACAGAAGGATGAAATTAGGACTGCTTGCATTTTTAAAATGCAAGATTTGCTCAGCATGATTTCTGTAGTGCTATGTCACACTAAAATTATCATTTTTTTCTGCTATACCATCATTTTTGTTTTTATTGTTTTTAAACTCAAATTGTGAACATGATGAGTGACTATAGGTCTACATTTATGTTGAATAAATGCTTATATAAAATGTATATAAAAATTAAAAATCAGCAACTATCTTATAGTCTCCCAGAAAGCTTCTAATTATCAAATGCAAAAGGATATTTTTATATTTTAGAAGGACATGAGTCTTGTCTCTTATATTGTATATAATTTAGAAGGACACAAACATATGAATATAAAAATAGATTTCTAGGCAGAACAAAAGAATACACCACTTAACATTTCAGCTATTCATATCAAAACCTGTAGTAGTACCTTATGGCCTATGTATAGTCAAAAAAATCCAAATGATAATGAATTTGGTTTCATACACTATATCACATAATAAAAATATTAAAGACATGATATACAACAGCTTACTTCTCTTCTGGCATATGGTTTTTCACATAAAATAGTAAGTTTCCATTTTTTCTACATAATGGACAATAACATGTCACAGTTAATAAAATAATCAAATAAACAATGTAATAGAGAATAAGTCACATAGATTATTCATTTTCACCAAACATATACCTTCAAACTACACTAAATATAATTTAAACCTTGTGAATTCAGCAGGCATTCAAGTATCTTACTTTGTTCACTACTTTTGTTTTTACTTTCATATTCAGATTTTATCAATTTACAGTGATTACCAGGTGATAAGTGCTGTATAAAACTACTTTTATTTTTATTTGGAGATTTTTGGTAGTTCACTTTTGGAATCATGCTTTAATGACTCCCAGTGTAAAGCAACCTTTAGGATTAACTGCAGTGACTATAGCTTTCCTGACATCATTATCCCTCATACAAGGATAATCTGCTGGATAGCTTCACACTCTAGAATAACTAATGATCCCATTCTCTTTTTGGCAGTCTGATTGAGACATCTTCCAATGAAAACAAAAAAACAGATGTTCAACATTAGCAGATGTCCAGGGTGATACACTAAACATATGCAGGGAGTGGAAACCCTAGATTCTCTCATATATGTAAGAAACGCTGACTAGGGTGTGTAAGATTTCCTAGCAGCATCATTTGGTTTTGTAAGCGTAGAACTTTGGTCATACATTAGGTAATGATATCCTCCCACGTTCCAATCTCTACTTGCTGCCAGAACTACTTTTTTGAAAATAATAGTAATGATCCATTAGATTTCAAAACTATAATTAGTTTTATTATTTTCATACTATTTTCTACAGAACAAAATAAAAGACTATAATATGCAAAGATAATTTATCTGCACTATTCAAATAAATTCTTTATCTCTTTTGCACAAAAATTCCATGTGGCTTTCTCTATCATTCATTTCTAGCCTACTCAAATATCATATTCTCAGTGTCTTTGCAGTGAAGCTGTCTTCTTACCTGTGAATGTCCTCACCCTGTTCAGGCTCCAGTACTAGTGCTTGGTAACACTCTAGGCAGGTATCCTCCTTACCATGCTAAGCTCCAAAACATTGTGCAGAATTTCTGGACCCTTCTGAGAAGACCTGTCCTGAGCCTCTTGTGCTCTCATGCCCTGCATGGGGTAGCCCTGCCAACCTGGCAACGTTTTCAAACTGCTCAGGCTAGGCCACTCAGTAGTGAATCCTACCCCCTCATCCTTAATCTGAGCATGCTCTGACAGTCTGTGTCTACTTGCCCTCTATATGGATGCCCTCATCAGCTGCCTCAGTCTCCAGTATCACATGCCACGCAACCCTACTAGGCAAATGCCACCTTGTTCTACCTGGGCCTCCAAACCCTGTTCTGGAGGCTGCCCTTCCTTGCTGGCACTGCCCCCACCTCACGGCTTCAGGACAAAATTGTACAGGAAGGGAAGGAAATAGAAGGAGAAGATAAAGAGGAAGCACCCCTACAATATACCCCCACATATATACTCATGTATATAGAATACATATGTATATATTTTTATACATAAACACATGTATGTATAAATATACACTATTTGCAACTGGGCTCTTTGTTTCAGATCCTACATTTTAGCACAAATCTAATTATTCTGCTCTGAGTATCTGCAAATAACCTAAATCTAACTGTTTAACTCAGAAAATAAGATTTTTTAAATGTATTTGTGATGGTCCTAAGTTATTTAAATTGCTTACTTATTTAACTATTTCTTGAAATTTGTTTCTAGTCATAAAAAAATTGTTTTGTAAATATAAAATAAAACAAATTTTCACAGAGCCAAAGAAAAAGATATATCCTGAATCACTAAGAAAGCTGAGATGTACTTAAAAGACAAGTAAATCAGTTGGTTCATGACCCAATGATAAAGAAAGCACATTTTATCTCTTAACACTTGAAAAAAGTGTATTTCTATCTTCTGAATCCTTTTACAATTTAGGAGGTGTTATTTCGTATCTGACCAACATATTAATCTATTCTGCTAGGAATCTATTTGGGTAAAACTTAATTATTTTTAACTTTCCTCTACATTTGGAATTAAATATAGCATATGTATATACACAATAATAAAATAAAAATAAGTAATAATAAATATATATTTAGATGTAATAAATAAATATTTAGGAAATATTTATTTTTAGAATTTTTCTATTATTAGAAAATTTTAAATGTAGAATCCCAAATTTTTGTTTTTATACATTTCTTCAACTTTTTTTTTAATGTTTTATTTATTTCTGAGAGAGAGAGAGAGACAGTGTGAGCAGGGGAGGGTCAGAGAGAGAGACACACACACACAGAATCTGAAGCAGGCTCCAGGCTCTGAGCTGTCAGCACGGAGTCTGATGCGGGGCTCGAACCCACAAACCATGAGATCATGACCAGAGCCAAAGTCAGACACTTAACCAACTGAGCCACCCAGGCGCCTCTTCTTCAACTTTTTAAAAATCCTTCCTGTGTTATCTCCCCTCTCTCTCTGTTTTTCCCTTCCTACTTTTTTCACAATTCCCTTCCCCTTCATCCTTTTCCTAGGTTATTCATCAAGCAGATATATAAAGACTGATGTCACAGCATTTGACACAATTGCAATTGGATTTAATTTTAAAAACTAAGAAAGTATTTTTTATGGTTTAGTACAACATGGGAATTACTAGTAACCACCTAGCTTTGTACATATTAGTAGAATCATCAGGTGTGTGCTTACTATTGCCACCTGTTCACATGACCATGTCCTTGGTAACCACAGAGCATGTTGCCTCACTAATACAATGAAATGAGCTTTTGTGATCATTCTATTATTATTGTACCTTTATGCCTATTGCAAATGCTATCTAGCCTGGGAAGTATCTAAGGTTGATAGTCCAATACTTTCTTGTATTCATCTGCTGCTTTTAGTTGTCATTTGATTGGTTTCTGGGCTCTTAATTAATTACTTAATCAAATGAATTATGTGTATTTCCCATCTATATCAGAAGCCAAAAAGGACACTGACGAATGAGATTTTTGGTTTCAGTTCTTGAAGAATTCTCAAGAATTCAAGAAATACAAAGTTGCTTTATGCTTTACCATAGTGTTCAATAAAAACTCTACCTTAACTTATTTCTACTACAAACGATAGGCTAATAGACACAACAATCTACACTGTTTATTTTCTTGCTCCTGTGATATTCCAATGTAGAGATGGGTGGTGGTACTGCTTTACATAGATATTCAGGACCCAGGCTCTTTCCATCTGTGGCTTTTCAGTTTCAAAGGCTTCAGAGTCCTCCTCTAGATCATCTGCATCCAGATTCAAACAGGGGGAGATGGAGAATGAAGGATCATGAGAGGGAGAATATGGAAACTACAAGGAAATCTGAAAAACGTAGTCTAGCTGTGTGTCTAGGAGGAAAGTGAAAAGATTTTGGTAAGCAACTAGCTAGTTTCTGTCACAACATTACTTTCAAATCTTTGTCAACTGCAGGGATACTCTATGGTTGATCACTTCACATAATGGAAATTTAAATCATGGAAAAATGATAAAGAAATTCTAACCAATATTTAGATTTTTAAAGTAACAAATCTCTCTCTCTCTCTCTTTCCTGGCAGTTGATATATTGTAATACATTTGTTTGGATTTTATTATAAGTAGTTTTTTACATAAGAAAGTTCTATATAGTATGCATTTTCTCTGATTCTTATTTAAATAGTCCTTAGGGAACCATCCAATTATGGTGCTGTTAGAAACAGGAGACTGATGAGATAATCTACAGGTGAAGAAATCGAAGATTCTACAGGTAAGTAGCATATATTAGCTAACTCGTTTTACTCCTTTCTACTTAAATTGTCCTAACCATCCATTTAAGCTTTCAAACATATCACTAAGTACACTCTGTTGTTTTTTTTTTTTTAACGCACCTTAGGTAAAAGAAAGAGAATACTTCATAACTATTGCATATACACTTTTTAAAATTCACAGTAATTGGTAAATTTTAATCACAAGAGGGTTAGATTCTTATAATCTAAACTAGTATTTATGCTCCAAGAAAGCAGTAACATTGTCTGACAGACTGAAAAAGCAAAATAGGGCTGCCTGGGTGGCTCAGTCGGTTAAGTGTCTGACTTCGGCTTCTGCCATGATCTCACGGTTCCTGGGTTCAAGCCTCAAGTCCCGCATCTGGCTCTGTGCTGACAGCTAGCTCAGAGCCTGGAGCCTGCTTCAGATTCTGTATCTCCCTCTCTCTCTAACCCTCCCCTGCTCATGCTGTCTCTCTTAGAAATAAATAAAAAACATTAAAACTTTTTTAAAAAGCATAAATAATGAATGAATTATATTGTACTATTTTTTAACATTAAAAAGAAATTCATTTAGCGTATTGTTAATGAATGAGGGATTACTTAAACAAAGTAGAACCAAATCTGTTCAGCAATAGCAAAGCACCAATCAGCTTTCTAAAGAACTAACCTAAACTGAAGCAAAAACATATGAGCTAGGTATTTGTATAAAACAACATTTAGGAAAAGATTATAGACTCCTTGAGACAGAACCTTACACATATTTACATTAGCAGCATAGTCCTGGAATTCCTCTCAGTCTTATCTCAACACTTCCAATAGGTGGAGTTTTACTACTTCTCAGATGAGCAAGAGCCACTGCTGGGTATATAGGTCTTCATAAAATGCTGTATTATACTGATTTAAAATAAAATTCCTTATGACTTCCAGCCATTCATCTTTATTCTGTGATGAGACAATGAACACATTTATACCTTCTCCATAAGATACTTTTAATGATGATTGATTTAATGGGATCCATCAATCTTCTTTTCCCTATTTTGAGCATCTTTCTTTATACCAGTTCTCTAATATTTCCAATTAAATTGTTAGCTTCCCTTTCAGAATGCCTGTGGGTATTCCCAACCAGAAAAACGTGTGAGATGAGAAGCAACATACTTGGCATTTGTGGTGTCATTTTTAACGTATCAATATGCAGTAAAAAATAACATATCTCAATAATGAAATCCTTGATTTTCATATTTCTCATGAAATACAATAAAAGTTATGTTCATACTATCACTTATATTTATTATTTTGGGAAAACGGTGCTATTGTTATCTCATGAAATTTGGCAGGGTAATCTCAATACCTTAGGAAAAATTGCGTGTGGTTCTAGAACAAAATAGGTATTAGGAATTGAATTATTGATAGTCTTATGTGTAGTGAAACATTTTAAACTCATTTATCCAAGTGTATCCTTTGGTACTGTAAAATATTCAAAGTAATAAGAGATAAAAGTCTTTGAGCTGTTTTATTCAAGAACTTTGCTGTTCTGAGAAGTACACCTACTAAACATTTAATAATGGGGGAGTGGATTTGGAAAATATTCTTGTAACTTCTGAAAAAATTACTTTTTATCACATAAACAGTTGTATTTATTTTCAAGGCCTACTACTAGATTCCACTATTCAAAAAAGAACATATTTGGCTAACATTTCATTGTTGTGAAGAAAAACAAGTTGATTTGCTTCATTTTATTAGGAACCACAAAAATGAAAAATGGAAGGAATGATTATCTATAAACTGCAAAAATAGAGAAAAATATAAGTTGTCAATTTAATTTTAATTAATTTTATATGCCTCTTTACTATTAAAGAAATTCCAAGTGTACATTTCCACTGAGAACTATGTCTAGAGAAAAGTTTTTTCAAGTACATAAATATTCCTGCTTAATTTATTCTTTTAAAACTTTTTAATGTTTTTTTTATTTTTGAGAGAGAGAAACAGACAATGCAAGCAGTGGAGGGGCAGAGAGCGAGGGAGACATAGAAACTGAAGTACACTCCAGGCTTTGAGATGTCAGCACAAAGCACAATAGGAGGCTCCACAAACGGTGAGATCATGATCTGAGCCAAAGTCAAATCGTGACATGAGCGGAAGTCCGACACTTAACCCACTGAGCCATCCAAACACCGCCAGCTTCATTTATTCTTACTACCTATTGTTTATGAACAATAACTGAGAGACTATATAATTTTTAGTCAAATAAATATGTAGGATACATCCAATTTGACATGGCTGGAAGAATGTTAAGTGTTGACCATTTCTCCACACTTGTATTGCAAATAAATAAATACCCAATGTAGAGTCTTATTTACAAATACAGACATAAATTCAAAGACCATAAAATATATGGGACAATATAGGTATATTTAATGTGATATCACATTTCTGGAAATTAAAAACATAACTATATCTATAACATATATTTTATATTTATGACTTTTATATTATATATTATATATTGTATATTGTATATATAATATATATTTTATATTATATTATAATTATATATTATTTTATATTATATATTATATATTGTATATTGTATATATAATATATATTTTATATTATATATAATATATATAATATTTCCTGATTCAGATGAAGAGTAAAACAGATATAATTAATGATTTCACTCTGGTAAGCTATAAGATTGAATGGAGGTTTTATCTTAATACATTAAAAAGTACAAAGGAATCAAAATGGAAAGACTGAATAAAGTTAGAAAAATGAGGAACAAATCTAGGATATTTAGGATTTATTTCACATGTCCCTGAAGGGATAAGTGAAATTAGAGCCTTTACAATATGAGGACTTTAGTGTTCCTATGCCACAGCTACCTTTCTGAACTCATCACTTTTTACTTTATCCTTGCTTATTCCACTCCAGCCACTCTGGCCTTCTTTCTATTCCTTGGACTTGTTTACCATGTTCTCAACTCAAACAAGAATTGGACCTTTGAATATGTCTGTTTCCACTATCTGGGACACACTTCCATAAAATAAATATTTGACTCATTCCTTCAGGTTTCTGCTCAAATATCAGTATATCCATAAGGCCTTTCCTGTGTATCCTTTATAAAATGGCTCTCCAACCCAATCTGGGGCACTCCATCTTTCTCTGACTCTGCTATATTTATCCTTGCAATGCTGATTAGAGTCAAATAATTTATTTAAGCTTTTACTTTCAGTTTCTTTTGTCAGACTGCTGGTGCTTGCTGTTTTGCCACCTGCTGTGTCCCCTGTACTCAGAGCACTGTCTTGACCATATTAGGCACTCAATAAATATTTGTTGAATGAGAGAATGAAAAGATAAATAAGTAAGTGGTAGACAACAAAGAAATTTTCCCAAGCTTCTGAAAGAAGTAGAAATTCAGAACAAAATAGCACACTTTCATTGGCAAGGGCACACATTCAGAAATGAATGACCTCAAGAACAAAGAAGAGTCAAGACAGATACTTAAAAACAAACAAAAAACGAAACAACAACAACAAAAAAAACCATAACAGGGAAAAATGAGACTGACTTCAGATCAATGAACAATGAATCAATAAAATAATCTTGAAGTTGTGATTATTACTCAAGTAAAATAGTACTCAATTGTGAATTGAAAACAATATTTTGGTACAAGAAAACACAAAAAACACAAAGACATTAAGAAAATCAAACTGAGAAAAAGGCATATTGAAAGACTTAAGAAACAGAGAAGAAATTAAAGTTAAAAATAAATATTATAAATAAATATTACCTTCAGAACTGTTAGCTTGAAACACTTAAATTAGTAACTTATTGATAACTAAATAAAGGCAGGATTTCAGAAATTACTAACATTTGTGCATTAATTTTCCAGATGAAATAAAAAGAACATTAGATGAAATCGAAAGTAAAACAGCATATTAATATATTTTGTTCCAGTCATATCTGTTTATATTTCCTAATTCGTTTTGAGTTGGAAAACAGAGCATGGAAAACAGAGTCATATGTTTATTGTGATTTTAAAGTGTGGATTTCTAATACAAATATTTTATTTTGTGTTAGAAGGAGGAAGTACTAGGGTATGCACCTTAGTTTTTATATCATTTATCTTCTGTATATTTCATCCTTGAAACATGAGTCAAGATTCTGGAAAAAGTAACTGGTATCTCTAGTCAAGAGTAATAAAAACAACATATAAGGAAGACATTTTCAACTCCCAAATTATTTTAAATTCAATTCTTTCATAATAAAATACTCTCTAAGGAAATGGACTAATCAGTTATTAAACCATATTAGTCGGATGCAATTTATTTTCTTTGCTAAAATAAATATATATATATATATATGCATAATATTATAAAGGTTTTAAAAGTACAAAAGTATCTGAAATAAAAATAAAAATTCTTATCTTCTTACTTCCTACCTTTACACTTCCCACCTTACAGATAACCACTGACAGACATTAACAATGATGAAGTCTAAGAAGATGAAAGTTGGAATTTCAATAGCAAGACATAGGTTTACAAAGATATCCTGTTATAGAAATTACCCATGAAGGCACCAAAAGGATTTTGAGAAAGAATATTGTGATCTTCTATTTCAAGATAGGAAATCAAGCTGATTCAATGCTGATTCTTATAAGAACATGTATTATCAGAATATAGGCCTTCTTATTTTTTTGTGATAAAGAACTGAAACATAAATGCATTACTTGAAGTAGGGCACTCGGTTCACTTGCAAGAATTTTCTGATTTATACTTTGATGATTCTAAATAAAACATCAATTTAGAAACACCTTTTAGATATAAAAATGGCACTCTAACATTTATAGCAATCAGTCTCTATTTATAAAATATAACATTTGGACCAGGTGGACTCTTATGTTCAGTTCACGCTAACATTTTAACAGAGGTTCATGGGAGAAACAGGAAGACACTGCTTCTGCACTTAAGCAGCCTATATCTTAGTATAAGAGATAGGAAATTTTAAATGACTGAGAAATGAAATTAAATGATATGCAAGGTCCAGATGCAATATGGAACAAGGAAGGGAGACATGAACATTCCCAGAAGACATGCAGCTTTGGGAAAGGCTTCAGAGAGGAAGTTTCCCATGGAGAGGATTTGAAAGATGAACTTACTTATCAGGCTTGTAAGAGAAGAATACAACAGGCAAAGGTACAGAGGTTTGAAATAAGATGGTGCATTTAGGAAATTTAAAGCAATTTGGTAGGGCATAAAGACCCTGGAGAAGTCAGCTGGGGCTGAATCATGGATGGGCTTGTATTAGCCAAGTCACTTGGACTCAATCTATAAGCCATGGATATGAATGAACGAGTTTTAGCATTAGAGGGAGTTTAGAGGTTATATTATCCAAATGTATCCAAGCCTTTCGAAATCATCTATTATCATTGAATGAATATGATATGTGAGCAATATTACACAAAATTCCTGAGCATTGATGTTCATCTGTCATTGCTGGAAAGGTTCTGAGAGCAAAATTCGTAAAAGAGTCTGGATTATGTATCATCAAATAAGGAAATTCTGAGCATGGAGGGAAGGTCATTAATTTTGGAAATATATCAGGCTTGTTAAAACACATAGGAAATCATCAGCAAAATGTGATTTGGACTGGATTCCCTAATACATTTCACTTGTTTTAATCCTTATGGTAAACTATGAAAATATTAATTCACTGCATATTTTTGCTTTCAATCAATCACTAAAAAGTATTGATTTATCTACCTTAAAGAGTTGAGTGATGTGGGGTGTTTGAAATAAAAAGTATTGCTCTTTAGTTTAAAAACATATAAGCTGATTGGGGATGCAGGGAATAAGCATTTTAAATATTATATAATGCAAGAGATAAATACATGAAGGCATCATAAGTATCAGCTTTATTGCTAACTGAGTTTCTTTATTGCTAAAGAAATAAGCACCATTCACTTGTGACTTCCTTAGAAATTCTTGTTATCTTCAATTCTAAGATTTATCATCAATTTTACCAAATGGATCTGTTACAGATAAATAGAATCATTAGTCAATTACCATAAATATGTCCATAATTACAAAAGTGGATCTAGGATGCTGGGTCACCAGTCAGCACATGAATGGAATGCCACAGGATAATGGGCAGGGGAGTATAAAGATGGATAAAATTGAATACCATAGATCAAAGAGTAGAAGTCATTACAAATATGAGATGACATGGAATAAAATGAACTATTAGGTAAAGTGGTAATTTGTTCATGAGTCAAACCCCTTCCAACAGAGAATCAAAATTGCAGTTTAACATTCAGTGAATTTCCAAGGCAGCCCCAGCCCCTGCTAGCTTTTCAAGAGAGTGAAAACAGAATAATATGTACCTTCTATAATTTGAATGTGTGATGGAGTGTCTTGAATGCATCATGCCCTAAGGTACCCTTTCTTATCAAAGGTCTGCCAAAGGCTTCTAAATTTAAAATTCAATAAATTCAGGACTAAGTTGAAAAACCAGTGAGGCTTAAATTATCAAGACTATTTTGTCAAACACAAACAATAGATGAGATATTGAATGTCTTGGTAGTCAATAGTCATCAGAGCAATGACGGGATATTGGAATACACACTATTTCACACTTAACTGAATTGATGTGAATGTTTTCTTTTTACAGACTTTATTTTAAATGGTGTAGGTATTAAGCTCCAGATTTATTCTGGTTATCTACAAAATTTTTATGAATGGTATTTTAAAGGCAAAAGAATTTCAAAGATGACAATAGAGATTTTAAGTTAAGACTGTTCTGAAATCATAAAATAAAATTTGATAAAAACAAATATTTACACATATTTGACAGTACTCCCATATAATCAGTAAGGAAAAAAGCTAAAAGGAAATAAAATTTGTCAACTGCACACTGGTTAACATTTTTAAAAGACTTAATAAAGGTATATATCCAATATCTAGATTAAATAAATCAGAATTGTGTCATATTTAAATGAAAATGTGGATCAATAAAGTTTTGCCTATAGTTTCTAGAGCATGATATTTTAATATGAAAGATGGCATTTCTAGAATGGATTACTCAAGATACGGTATATACAATGGGTAAGAGCCTGGGCACTAGAGACAGATAGCCTGGGTTCAATTTTCAGTTATGGGCCTTATTAACCCAATGTCTTGGGAAATTTATCCAACTTCCTTGTACCTTAATTCTCTTATCTCAGAAACAGTTAATAATAGCAGCTACTTCATAGAATTGATATAAGGATTTAAGTTATTAAATGTAAAACATACAGTAAATGCTCTGTGTCAACTATTATTACTACTCAATCATAGCAATTTAAAGAAAATTGAAAATAAAAAAAATATTTCCAGTATCTTTTGGAAAAGAAAGCTCAGCTGAGTGTTATTTTTTCCTTTTTAAAATGAATGAAACAGTATATTACATGAGTATCTTGATAGTATTCATTCCTATCATTAAAGATGAGGCACATGTGGGGCGCCTGGGTGGCTTAGTCGGTTAAGCGTCCGACTTTCGCTTGGGTCATGATCTCGCGGTTCGTGGGTTCGAGCCGCGTCGGGCTCTGTGCTGACTGCCAGCTCAGAGCCTGGAGCCTGTTTCAGTCTGTGACTCCCTCTCTCTCTGACCCTCCCCTGCTCGCTGTCTCTCTCTCTCCTAGAAATAAAGCATTAAAAAAAAATTTAAAAAAAAAAAAAAAGATGAGGCACATGTATGATTTATCTATTTAGGAGAAAGTTAATGCTTGTGATAACCACAGATTATCTAGTTTTACCATTCTTAGACCTATAGGGAAATTAATTGTAATAACTCACTCTGTATTTAATTATTTTTATAATGTCTGATTATAACAAAACAGGGCTTGAAATGATAGTTATATGAATCAGCAAAATCAAATTTACTTTATATCAATGGTAAGAATTATAACAATCATATGTTAAACACATCATGTCAGTACTTTGTTAGTATTAAATTTCATTATTTTTCAGATTGGTATACATTATTACCCACAGATATCACGTGGGCTCTAGTATGTATTTGTCCATGTTGAAATGTTAAGCATTGTATTTAATATGAAGTTTAAAAGCGTAACTCTTTTGGAAAACATTACATATCTAATCTACATCTATGTCATCTATACCTATCTATATCTATATCTATCTATTTATGTCTATAAAATATAATCAGTTTTTCTTTTTTCTTGTTTTCATTTTTCTTACACTTTATTTTTTTCTTTTTTTTTTTTTAAATATTTTTATTTATTTCTAGGAGAGAGAGAGAGAGGCAGCGTGAGCAAGGGAGGGTCAGAGAGAGAGGGGGACACAGAATCTGAACAGGCTCCAGGCTCCGAGCTGGCAGTCAGCACAGAGCCCGACGCGGGGCCCGAACCCACGAACCGCGAGATCATGACCTAAGCGAAAGTCGGACGCTTAACCGACTAAGCCACCCAGGCGCCCCAACACTTTATTTTTTTCAATACCTTATCCTCCAATATATATGACTATCTAAGCTAAGTTCCTTCTTCCACCAACTTTTAGCATCTTCAGAAATGGATAACCCCTCTGTTGGAAAAACTCCCAACATGTTATGTATATATTTAGATGGGTTCTTTGCTGTTGCTCTGTGTTCTATTGTTATTATTTATAGCTTTGTTATATCTTCTCACAAACTATATATCTTTCTAAAAGCCATGATTAAAAAAGACTGAGGATTTCTTTTCTCCTACTTTTTACAGAGATGCTGAGTGTTTTCTAACAGTGTAAAATTGTCCTGATTATTTTGTGATTGGTGTTAGTATGAAAAATCAAAATAATGGTTGAGAATCTACATTAGAAAGTAGGGGATTTAGTAAAATACTTGTGCTTTTGGCTGCAAAATATAAGCAGGCTGTTGTACTTTATGAAAACAGCAAATTTTGCACTGCCTTTGTACACATTGGCTAGGCTACATTGAGATAGTCCAGATGTGACAGATGCATGAATTGCACTGAGCTGATCGTTGTCCTGGAGGAAATCCCAGAATATTCTGGCCAGAGAAAGGTGAAAGAAAGCACTTAGACTTACATCATGTACAACTTTAGGTCCGGAAGCAATAATGAATAGCTTGCTTTGTTTATTTGTATTTGAGATTTTTAAGACAACACCCATTGTGAAATGCCACAGGGCATATGTATCATAAAAAGTAAACAAAATGCAAAAAAGCTAAAAGTCATTTTTAATTAACATATCAATTACGGAAAGCTTAACTGAACAGATGTCCTTTCCTTTGTGCCCAGAAGTTCAATGAACTGGACTCTGTCAGGTCAACAGAAAAAAAAAAAAAAAATAGGTCAACAGACAAAGTCTTAGGACTCTTAATAGGAGCACTCTTGTTGATTTTACTCTTTGTGACTGTATGTAGATATAGATATGCCTCTAAAAACATCAAAGGCCAATGTCATATGGAGGTCCATCAATTATATTTGAATTTCATCACTGAGAAATTACATTTATTACATCATTCAATATACATGTATGGAAGTCACTGAAATAAGTATACCTGGGATATATAACCAACATCAAATCTTTCCTATACTCATATCCTCAATCTACTTTCTACATGAGGAATCTTTATGAAATATAGACTGCCTACCTTCCTAAGATAAAAATCTCAGTGGAATCCTAGTGATGCTAGAAGATCTGGCTATATAAAAATTAAGTCACTTACAAAATATGACACTAAATAACTTCTCAGACCCCTATGCTATAAATATCCATCATATTCTCTCCATTGAACTTTGCATTTTCCTTACTTACTGATTTATGTGGTGCTCAAAGTAAAGATCATTTTACCACTTTCTACCACCTATACCTGGAAATTTCTGTTGATTCTTTAAAGCTTAGAAAAAATGTTTCATGTAGAATCATTCCATCTATGCTTCATAATTTCTACCTGCAAAACTAACTATTCCTTTCCCTTGTCTCATTTTTTGAGAAGCATGCATTCTAGTCCTACTATGATGGCTTGAAGTCACAAGTTGATTGGATTAATGATATACAATCTGTGGATAGGCTGACCAATTTACTGATGCACTCAATGAAACAACTCTTTCTAATTTTTTACCACAACACTTGTTTGTGTGCACCATGACAACAAATACAGCCACTTCTTTTCACATAGTCTGTGCTCCAGTAGAAATGTCAAAAACGTTTTGCTAGTGAGATATGTCTATTTCTTTATGTGAAGCCATCTGTAGAAAATCTAAATGCTTAACTGGGTGATATGAACACTCCAGCTGCAACAGAATTTGAGGAGATAAATATTTTTAAGTTTCAGAATCTAACATAGAGAACACTGAAAACGTAAGTAAGTGACTCCATAATGTCTCTCACGCTGTCATAAAACTAGCCAATTTTGCTATTATAGGTATTAATATAATTTAGTCACATTAAACTCTGTGTGTAATTCTGAGTCCCTTAAAGGAAAAAACTGTAACTTTAATAATCTTATTCTTCATGCCAGGAATCATTTTTAGGCTATATTTATAGAACAGATAGCTCCAGGAAGAAGATACTTTTGATAGAACCCCAAGCTTTGAAATAAGACACCAGAGGTCTATACACTAGCAGAAGGACAACCTGAAAATAGGCCAATCGTGATTAAATCAAAACAGTCTTCCCATAATCTTCTGCTAACTAGAAAAAAAAATCTCTCTGGAAGAAAATAACATCATTCTGAGCCTCTATAATTTTGTCAAACTGTTTGTCAAAGATATTTTATCATAATTCATTCCTACCAACTATGTACGAGAGTTCTAATAATTTTACATCCTAGCTAATACGTACTATTGTCAATTTTTTTAACTTATTACACATGTAGTGATATTTCATTATAGTTCTATTTCTTATTATTTTGAAGTCTAATTAGGTTAAGCATTATTTCATGCACTTTTTGACTGTGTCATGTTTGTGAAGTGTGTGTCTAACATTTGACAATGTTTTAGTAGTTTGACTTCTTCTTTTTCTTTTTTAAGATGTTTTGATGTTCTGTATCCTTTGTCACATATATTTGCAAGTATGTTCTTCTAGGATGGGTTTTATCATTTTATTTTATTAATTGTAACTTTTTAAATAGTATTTTTATTAAGGTGTAATATGCATACCATAAAATTTACACTTGTACAGTTTAGTGTTTTTTTCTCATAATCAGAGAGTGTTATAACTACCACCATTATCTAATTTTAGGAGAGTAGAAATTTTTAACTCTTTAGAGTTCAATTTGTCACTTTATTTTCTTTATATGACTCATATTTTCTGTCTCTTGTCTAACAAATCTTCATGTACTCCAAATTGCAAATATTTTTTTCCTGAAATTTGTAGTTTTGACATTCTTTTGCTTAAATTACATCCGTGAGATGGGATAAGGAATGAGGTTTATATTTTTTCATGTGTATATTCAATATTTGTAGCACAAATATTGTAGCACAAATGTATTGAGTATTTGTAGCACAAATATATTGAAAAAGTTATTCTTCCTTCATTTTACATTATATGTGTGTGAGTGTGTGTTTGTTTTAATCCTATTGAGAAAATGCCATTTTTGTATAAGCAGACAATGGGCCAGGTTAGGTTCTGGCTGTAAGTTGTCTTTTGTGGGCTGTGGTTCCACTGTCAGGATTTTAAGGACATTGAAGTACTTTTCAGATCTGTCCTCAGTATGTGCCACTCACGGTCAGCCTGGGTGGTGGTCTATCTGCTGGCTTAGTTCAGTCTTTTTAAATGCTGATTAGAAATAGATCTGCATATATGTAGCTCAGGTGTGAACGCAGACTGGCTTTCATGAACTCCTTTATCTCATTATTGTCTCAGGTACTTTCCAGTTCCCTGTGGTTCTCCTTTCCACTTCCGGTCAGAAGGCTAGGAAACCAGTTATTCCATTCTGGCTTCTATTTCTGAGGCTGTACTCAGAGGGTCAGACCACCTTGAATAACTAAAGATAAAATAAATTACAAGTTCACTGTCAGTTTGGTGTTATTTTAAATTCTTGTTTTCTTCTCCAATGTACTTGTACTATTTAGTTTCTAAAATGTTCATTTGTGAATCTTGACTGGTTACATGGTTATTCTCATCTACATTCAAGAATTGTACACTTTTAATATATGCATATTATACCTCATTATAAAAATCTATGAAGAAATGAAAATAACAAGGTAAAGTAAGTAATGGTCATATCACATTGTATTTTATTTTTTATGTGCACAAACTTTCAGAGTTACTATAATTGCTACTTGGTTAACTTGCATTATTGCTCTTTCTCCCTCATTTGGTCAATTTGGCAAATTCTCTACCATTCTATCTCTTAAACTTTTTGTTTCTTTCTCTATTTAGCTCTATCTCTCAAATGCATATACTAGAGTCATTATGCAATTTAATCCTGAATCATGTGAGTTTAAATACAAATCTAAAAATAGGTAAATATTCATCATAAATTTTAAACAAAATCTGAATAAATGAAAGCATTCAGATTTTGCTAAACCTTCTAATTATGAAAAATATTAATCTTCCAAGGTAAAGAAAAAAATCCACAGGAATAAGGAATTCTAGTCTTAAGTTGTAAATCATAATTTTAATTTTCCCTAGAATTAATAAAGACTTTGATCCTGAACATAAATGCATGGCCATCAGAAGATTATCCTATATCAGAAATGATAAGCATTGAATTAGGTCAGTGCAGTTAACAATAACATGTGTCATATATTAGGTTGTCAATTTATGTCTGTAGGATGAAAAATAAATAGATCATATGGTGACTCTAATTTTTTACTACAGAGAGTTAAGACAATCATTATTTTGGGATTGGAAATTTTGGGGTCATTAGGTCTTAGGAGTTGTCAACACACATTAAGTACTATAACTTTAGTAAACTTCCCTGTTATTTGGTTAAATGTTGATTGAATGATATGCATATGATTTACTTAAGGGTGCAATAGGAATAGCCTGACAACATTAAATTATGCATCAAATAACAGGCATAAATTGACCCATTTGCATTTGCTGTCTGTATGGCAATAATATATTGCACCTTATACACAAGAGAAATGGCAACAAAAGTTTAGCTGCAGATGCAATAGCATCCCTCTCTGGTTTCAAAAATAAAACTCCTATTGGCAGAATCCACTGAGAAAGCCTTCTAACGTGAGTGCGAACCGGGGAAGGTAAATTCGGGCCGGGATCGGAGCCTCCAGGGTGGGAGGCGATCCCCCTCTACCCTCTACAGGGAGTGAGAGGGGAAAAGGAGAGAGTCTGAGACAGAAAAACCTCCGCTCGGTGCATAGAAAGACCGTACTTGCCAAATACCTGCACACCAGGTCCCCTCGCGACAACTGGTCCTGGGGGAGACTGAGCACACAAAATGCTTCTTTGTGCCGCTCCTGGAGGTTGCATTTCAGAGCGGCGGCGCCCCTGCTGCCATTGTAGCTCCAGGGCAGCTGGGACCCCTGAAAGAGATGCGCAGACACCCGGCGTCCGCGCTCCTGGCTGGCTGGAACTCGAGAGGGAAGGCAAAGAGCTAAAAACTGGGAAATTTGCCTGGGAGTTCGTGTTTCGGGTGACAAGCCATAGAGAGACCCAGTTTTCCTCACTCCAGCGGGCTCAGGCTACGCGGACCCGGCAGGCAAGCCCCTGCACATACGCGCCAGCCCGACCCAGAGAAGGAAGCAGCGATCCTGACTCCGCCCCCAGAGCTCAGCAGGGAGCCTGGAATAGCCCGAGGGGGTTGTCTGGGAAGCTGTGTCTAAGGCAACTTCAGCGGGGCGCGCGGACTGGGATTTGGAGATTGGAACTGGCCTGGGTTGAAGAGTGCAACCAACTTCGGCTGCGCCCCCGGAACGGGGAGTTGACACGCCAAAAAAAAAAAGCGAGCTGCAGCGCGGGGTTCAAGAAGGGACTGGAGCACCATCACTCTCCTCCCCACAATCGCCAAGGCAGAACCCCCGCCTGAGGCATCGGATCACGCCACGCCCATCCCTGCCTGAGAGGTGCCCTCCTTCCTTTTTTTTTCCCCTTTTTTTGTTTTTTTTCCTTTTTTTTCTTCTTTCTTTTTTTCCCTTTCTTTTCTCTTTTTTTCTTCTTCTTTCTCTTTTCTCTCTTTTTTCCCCAAAACACTGACCTGATTAACTCTGGTCGCCAGCTTGCTTAAACAATCACAACAAGTCCATTCTGTAAATGTAAACTCTACACCTACCGACTTTTTCAGCTATTTCTCTCAGGAGTAATTAGACTATATAGTTTCTCTGGATAATTCCAGCATCCTTCTCTCACCTATCCAACCATATTCTACCCTTTACCTCTTTGAAAAAACCTTCTTATCCCTTCTGCCTGTTCATTCTATTTCCAAATCTGCCTCGTCTCGCCCTGCCTTCTCTCTTTTTCTCTATGCTCTTCAACCAGCACTGCATACACACGGCTATTTAACTGTAGCTGGGATATCCAGGTATATGCTTTAAACCGTTCTTTGTCCATCGGTTTTCTTCTTTTTTCCTTTTCTTTTCCCCTTTTTGACCCTTTTATGTATTTTATACTCCCTATTATTCACCCTCCCTCCTCCGTCTTTCCTATTAACCTTTATGTTTTCCCTCTCGCTTTGCATGTTAGTTGAATCAGCCTGTGCGTTTGTGTACTCCTGCTCCCTGTGTGTTTGTCTGTCTATTTCTTTTTCAGGGCTACCTCAAGAAACAAGCTAGAGTACACAAGGTGAAGAGTCCCAAATATCACTACGAATAGGAAAATAAAATAACTAAGGTCCCAACAAGAGTGACCGAGGGATACCATTCAAAAAACAATCTCTGAAAGGATAGGCCCTGGAAAGTCAAAGAGTCTTCTTGGATATAGCAGTGCTCATAGAAACAGAGAGCATAACAGGTCTTTAAAACCAACAAGAGCCGGAAAGCTAACTAAAATGACGAAATGAAAGAGCTCTCCTCCAAAGAAACTCCAAGAAGAAATGACAGCTAATGAACTGCTCAAAACAGATATCAGCAGCATAAGTGAACAAGATTCTAGAATAATAATGGTAAAATTAATAGCTGGGCTTGAAAAAAACATAGGGGACATCAAAGAAACTATGGCTACAGACAGAATGGAAAATAAAAATAGGCATGAAGAATTAAACAATGCGATAAATGAGATACATAATAAATTAGAGGCCTCCAATGCACGGATTGAAGAGGCAGAAAGAATAAGTGATTTAGAAGACACCATTATAGAAAAACAAGAAGCTGACAAAAAAAGAGACAAACTGATCCAGGAACAGGAAAAAAGAATTCGAGAGCTCAGCGACACAGTCAAACGCAACAATATCCGTATTATAGGAATCCCAGAAGAGGAAGAGAGAGGGAAAGGTGCTGAAGGAGTCCTGGAACAAAATATAGCAGAGAACTTCCCCGACCTGGGGAAGGAAGTCAATGTGGAAATACAAGAGGCTCAGAGGATTCCCCTCAGACGTAACTTGAATCGATCTTCTGCACGACATATCATCGTAAAAATGGCTAAATACAAGGACAAAGAGAGAATTTTGAAAGCAGCTAGGGAGAAAAGGGCCCTCACATAGAAAGGGAAACCCATCAGAGTGGTGACAGACCTATCTAATGAAACGTGGCAGGCCAGAAAGGAATGGCAAGAGATCTTCAATGTGATGAACAGTAAAAATATGCAGCCAAGAATCCTCTATTCAGCAAGCCTGTCATTCAAAATAGAAGGAGAGATAGAAATATTTCCAAACAAACAGAAATTGAAAGAATTTGTCACCACGAAGCCAGCCCTACAAGAAATCCTGAGAGGGATGCTCTGAAGGAAAGGTTGCAAGGAACAAAGATTCCAGAGGCACCACCACAAACATGAACCCTACAAAGGACACAAAGACTCTAAATCCACATATTTCAATAATAACACTGAATGTAAATGGGCTGAATGCTCCAATCAAAAGACATAGGGTAGCAGAATGGATTAAAAAACAAAATCCATCTATATGCTGTCTACAAGAAAATTGACAAACCTCTAGCCAGACTTATCCAAAAGAAAAGAGAAAGCACCCAAATAGACAAAATTATGAATGAAAATGGACTTATGACAACCAACCCCTCAGAAATACAAGCAATTATCAGGGAATACTATGAAAAATTATATGCCAACAAATTGGACCACTTAGAAGAAATGGACAAATTCCTAAACACACACTCACTACCAAAATTCACACGGGAAGAAATAGAAAACCTGAACAGACCCATAACGAGTGAAGAAATTGAATCAGTGATCAAAAATCTCCCAACAAATAAGAGCCCTGGACCTGATGGCTTCCCTGGGGAATTCTACCAGACATTTAAAACAGAATTAATCCCAATTCTTCTCAAGCTATTCCAAAAAATAGAAATCGAAGGAAAACTCCCGGACTCATTTTATGAAGCCAGCATCACTCTGATTCCCAAGCCAGACAGAGATCCAGCAAAAAAAGAGAACTTCAGGCCAATATCCTTGATGAATACGGATGCAAAAATTCTCAACAAGATCCTTGCAATCGAATCCAGCAGCATATCAAAAGAATCATCCACCAAATCAAGTGGGATTCATTCCTGGGTTACAGGGCTGGTTCAACATTCGCAAATCAATCAATGTGATACATCATATCAATAAAAGAAAAGATAAAAACCATATGATCCTGTCAATAGATGCAGAAAAAGCATTTGACAAAATACAGCATCCCTTCTTAATAAAGACTCTCGAGAAAGTCGGGATAGAAGGTACCTACTTAAACATCATCAAAGCCATCTATGAGAAGCCTTCAGCTAACATCATCCTCAACGGGGAAAAACTCAGAGCTTTCCCCCTGAGATCAGGAACACGACAGGGATGCCCACTCTCACCACTGCTGTTTAACATAGTGCTGGAAGTCCTAGCATCAGCCATCAGACACCAAAAGGAAATCAAAGGCATCAGAATTGGCAAAGAGGAAATCAAACTTTCACTCTTCGCAGATGACATGATACTCTACATAGAAAACCCGACAGACTCCACCAGAAGCCTACTAAAACTGATCCAAGAATTCAGCCAAGTTGCAGGGTACAAAGTCAAGGTACAGAAATCGGTTGCATTTTTATACACCAACAATGAAGCAACAGAAAGAGAAATCAAGAAACTGATCCCATTCACAATTGCACAAAAACCCATAAAATACCTCGGAATAAACCTAACCAAGGATACAAGAGATCTGTATGATGAAAACTATAGAAAACTTATGAAGGAAATTGAAGAAGACACAAAGAAATGGAAAAACATTCCATGCTCATGGATGGGAAGAATAAATATAGTTAAGATGTCATTACTACCTAAAGCACTCTACACATTCAATGCAATTCCAATCAAAATTGCACCAGCATACTTCTCAAAACTAGAACAACTATCCAAAAATGTGTATGGAACCACAAAAGACCCCGAATAGCCAAAGTAATCCTGAAAAATAAAACCAAAACGGGAGGGATCACCATCCCAGACTTTAGCCTCTACTACAAAGCTGTCATCATCAAGACAGTATGGTATTGGCACAAAAACAGACACATAGACCAATGGAACAGAATTGAGAACTCAGAAGTGGACCCAAAAGTATACAGCCAACTAATCTTTGACAAAGCAGGAAAGAATATCCAATGGAAAAAAGACAGCCTTTTTAACAGATGGTGTTGGGAGAACTGGACAGCAACATGCAGAAGAATGAAAGGAGATCATTTTCTCACACCATGCACAAAAATAAACTCAAAATGGATAAAGGACCTGAACGTGAGACAGGAAACTATCAACACCCTAGAGCAGAAAGCAGGAAACAACCTCCTTGACCTCCACCGCAGCAACTTCTTACTTGACACATCCCCAAAAGCAAGGGAATCAAGAGCAAAAATAAACTGTTGGGACCTCCTCAAGATTAAAAGCTTCTGCACAGCCAAGGAAACAACCCAGAAAATTAATAGGCAACCAACGGAATGGGAAAAGATAGTTCCAAATGACATATCAGATAAAGGGTGATATCCAGAATCTACAAGGAACTCACCAAACTACACGCCCGAAAAACAAACAACCCAGTGAAGAAATGGGCAGAAGATAGGAACAGACACTTCTCCAAAGAGGACATCCAGATGGCCAACAGACACATGAAACGATGCTCAGCATCGCTCCTCATCAGGGAAATACAAATCAAAACCACACTGAGATACCACCTCATGCCAGTCAGAGTGGCTAAAATGAGCCAATCAGAGAACTCTAGATGCTGGCGAGGATGTGGAGAAACGGGCACCCTCCTACACTGTTGGTGGGAATGTAAACTGGTACAGCCCCTCTGGAAAACAGTGTGGAGGTTCCTCAGGAAACTAACAATAGAACTCCCCTATGACCCAGCAATAGCACTGCTAGGAATTTACCCAAGGGATACAGAAATGCTGATGCATAGGAGCACATGTACCCCAATGTTCATAGCAGCACTCTCCACAATAGCTAAAACATGGAAAGAGCCTAAGTGTCCATCAACAGATGAATGGATCAAGAAGATGTGGTTTATCTATACCATGGAATACTACATGGCAATGAGAAACAATGAAATCTGGCCATGTGTAGCAACATGGATGGACCTTGAGGGTGTTATGCTGAGCGAAATAAGTCAGGCAGAGAAAGACAAATATCATATGTGTGCACGTATAGGAGGATTAGGAGGAGCTTAACAGAGGACCAAGGGGGAGAAGAAGGGCAGAAATGGTGGGGGAAAGGGGGAGAGGCAAACCATGAGAGACTCTTGAATGCTGACAAAAACTGAGGACTGGTGGATGTGGGGGGGAGGAGGGGTGGGCATGGAGGAGGACACTTGTGGGGATGAGCACTGGGTGTTATGTGGAAACTAATTTGACAATAAACTATTTGTAAAAAAAAAATAAAATAAAATAAAACTCCTATTAAATTAATAGAGAACCTCAAGTGATCTTTATTATTTTTAAATTATTTATGCAGAAAAAAATAGTTGTTCCATTTAAGGAAATATTTTCAGAAAACTTGAAAATCATTTTCAAAAGCAAAAATAATTGCCAAATTCTAGAAATTTCCTTTATATTAACTTTTCTTCTGGAAAACTATGATTACAAACAGAAGGATTTCACACAATGATTATGCATGAAAGTAAGCACATTAAATCAAGAGTAATTTTCAGAGACCGTAACATTTGCTCTAATTAGAAACAGCAATTTTCATATTGCAACATAACATTTGCTTTTTGCTTCTTAAACTTTATTTTCAAAGTTCATTTGGTAGGAATATAAAATAAGGTAGTCACACTAGATCTTTAAAAATTACTGTGTTTATAGTCATTATGTATATTTATGTTAGAGAACAGTTTAGTCTAAACTAGTATTTAAAAATCCATGTATCATATAGTATGGATGACCCACAGCAATCATAATGCTTAGGACTGGAAATGTAATAGAATTAATTGATCATTTCAAATGTCCAATTAAATTAAATTGAATACTAGCCTATTGAGTCTATTCAGAAGGTATCTCTAAAGGAAAAGACTGGGTTTTATTCATTTAATCAAAGATATTTTCTGAACTGTATTAACATTATAATTATTAGCTCTGTCCATTCTGTTTTATTATACTTAATTCATTAAGCAAATGAATAAAATAAAACTCTCCCTAAAATTCTCTGGTAACAATAGTGGTCATCTTTATATATTGCTTTACAGTCTTACTTGAACCATGAATAAAATAATATGCTAGTAACCAAAAGAATACCATGAAAAATTAAATCATTCTGATTATATTGATTAAAGGTAAAATGATTTAAACTGGGTGGTTGGCACTAAGTGATAATGATTAATATGAACTCAGTGTATTTTCTTTTCTTGTTAAAAGATGTACATCTTAAAAAGTTTTTCTTATGAAAATGTATGCAAAACTACAAAATAAAATAAATCAAGACTGACTGAGAAAATTGGGACAGAGGGAAAATGAGGATAGGAAAAGGAGATGATGTCAGTAGTAAGATGAGCACACTGAAAGCATACCAAATGTTCCTGTACATCTGCTAGAGATGGGACACAAATTTAGCCCAAAGCTTTCTAGTAGTCAACACAAAGAAGGATCAATGATTCATTTAATGGGTCACAGTATCCTTGAAATAAAAACAAAGCATTCATTCAGGAAAAACCTATTACTGGCACTACAACGAAAAAAAAACATTTCCCACGTGTCTTAATAAAAAGAATATTGTAAATTACATCCATGCCTACATTTTTACAATATAGTGCAGTCAGAAGTGCTCAACATTTCTAGTGATAACATCCTCAAATTAGACTGTGCTATGACATAGGACACAATTCAGCAAAGCCAAAGTAATTTAGTTTGGATGGACACAATTATCAGAAGATATGGCTTAACCCTGCAATCCTCTACAGAGGGTTTAAAGCAGCAGCTTCATATTTTCACTTTGCTCTAGGAGCTGTTCTGTGCGCACACATGAGTGCTCATGTATACAAATGGGAACATGGGTAAAAGGAGATCCAACACCACTTTCAACACAGAAAGTTTAATAATTTATTATTTTTGGCTCCATTTTTAGATATTGTAGCTTATATGTAGAAAGGCTTGAAATTGGATTGTTGTTTGTTTCTAAAGGATAGTTTTAAAAGTTCCAGATCTTAGCAAAGGGCTAGCAGAAATATTGTTTAGGAATTTCTCAATCACTAATTTTCAAATGAGTAAGAATAAGTGACAATGACTTCCATGTTATTCTTCCTAACAGCTTTTTGTAATCTTACTATTTCATTTTCTTTTATTGTCCCATACAAAACCAATTACTTTAAGAGCTAGTAGAACTAAAAAGGGTTGTCATCATCTTTTGGAAAGTAATAGTGCTGATGAGGAATACATATACTTAACAGATAACATGGATTGCTCTTAGAGTCAAAGTAGTTTGGTTTTTATTTCAGGACCTAACAACAAAGTTTAAAAATATGTTTTTGGATCAACACCAGGTAAATTTGAGTTTGAGTGCAATCATTTATAAAACTTAAAAATGTAAGTGTCTGGGGGTGCCTGGGTGGCTCAGTCGGTTAAGCATCCAACTTCAGCTCAGGTCATGATCTCATAATTCGTGGGTTCGAGCCCTGAGTCAGGCACTGAACTGACAGCTCAGAGCTTGGAGCCTGTTTCAGATTCTGTGTCTCCCTTTCTCTCTGACCCTCCCTGGCTCACGCTGTCTCTCTCTCTCTCTCTCTCTCTCTCAGGAATAAATAAAACATTAACTTCTTTTTTTGAAAAATGTAGGTGTCTGACATACATTTCAAATAGCCTGAATTAGAAACTGCAGAGTATAGAAAGAGCAAATCAGATATAACTGTTTAAAAATTCCATAGGTGACCCTTATATATTCCGAGTTAACACTCAAATATTTGTTTTAAATACATTAAATAGTGAAAATATTACAAAACTATAATAACATTTCTTCACCTTAAAAATTAAGTCCATTCAGACCGATCACAGAGACAAGTTCAAAAAGACATTTTAATTTCATATAATTATATGGAAACCGACTTGACAATAAACTATTTGTAAAAATAAAATAAAATAAAATACATTAAAAAATAAAATTTAAAAGATACGTATACCACATTATTGTAAGATGAAGAAACATTATGCCTACAAGCCTCCCTATTTTGCCATCATACTTCCTTTTCTTTCCTTGAATATCAACCACTCTGGTGAGTGCAGAATGCCAGGACCACAGACGTGGGACTCAATGTGTTCTTGTTGCTATGTGTGGCCACTGCTATGCTCCTCATTGCAGTCATATGCCATTCAGCAAAATATTGCACACCCAATACAAAATTTCAGTCAGGTAAAATGGTAGACACTGGAACAAGCATTATAAATTGAATATTCTAAACAGTATTCTTTTTTTGGTGCAACACATACGTGTTTTTACAGAGAATTTCAGAAAATTTCAGGAAGTAACATAGTCGCTGATAGATGAACCAAGGAATAGAGAAGTTCCAAATAAAATGGAACTTCTTAATTTTCCTTCTGCCTTCCCATGTATTACAATTTCAAGAGTAAAATATTGGATTTTTATTTTTAAATTAAATCTAATTGTTCTGCTCTATTACAAACCCGATTTACTTCAAGAGTAACAAAAGAATGGCTTTTCACCAGCTACAAAGTATTTCTGACTAGATGTTCCCATTTTAAAAATATCTAGTTTTATTCTTCTTGACATGTTTCACTATATATGACATACTGAGGATAAATGCATTTATTGGTTTGATCTAATATTGAACTTGATTCAGAGTGTTTTAAACGTTTTTCATTATTCTCTCTGCTCCTTTTTGCTCTCTTTTCAACTTGTGTGAGTCAACTCTAGTTTAAAGTAGTGTCTCTCTAGTCTGTCTGTATTTATAATGTTTTCTGTACATTCTGTCAGCAATTACTTATATACCTACCATACTTCCATTGTTCTGCAAGAATCTCATTTATTTATTTAGTCATGGTTACAAAGTAACTTCCTTGAAGTCTAGCCTTTCCACAAAGAATAAAGTCAGAGAAAAGGAGTCTCTATTTCATGCACATGGCAAAATCTTAGCATAAAAATGTTTAAAAGATAGAATAGTTAACTGTCTTAAGCAAAGGTATTCTTCTGGCAGAAACAATGTGGGTACAAAGGAGACTCTGTTTGAACATTTCAGATATTAGGGAGTGACAGGCAGTTTAGAACCATTCATTGGGGAAAAAATGCTGCCAGTCAGTTGTTAAAAAAAAAAAAAAAAAAGTACTGTGGGCAGGTTCCAAAGATGGAAAACCATAGAAAAGTAGTAGAGCCTAAATATGGAAATAAAATTAACCAGGAAAGATATTTTGATTCATGTTTTTCAATAGTAGAAGCAGAACTTCTGCTTCTGGGTGAAGTGGATTACCTTGTGGTAGACTATCATTCTTGCTGAGCACAATTAGAAAAGCTGTGAAAAACATTTTTTTTAGCCTTCAGATATGTGAAAGTCCCATGAAGACATAAGGATCTGGTAATCCGGAATTGAACTCTCAATGTGGGTCCAGTTGTTACTTTGGAGTCATTTACTGGTACTGTTTGAGAAATTTACCTCGAAGGAGAGTTATTAGCTCTCAGTGATGAGAAATCATCTGAGATTTTAGTGGTCTCTTGTGTTTATAGGGACAAAATTAAAGACTCTTGGGACCTCAAACAGATAGTATATTATCCCTATCATTCCTGAAGTTGTGCAGGGCAAGAACCTAAAACACTTAGCCCCAAACTATTGAAAAAAAAAAAAAAAAGCTGAACTTTTAGCAATCATTCATGAAGAGGCAAAAGTAGATTTCAGGAACTGTTAGGTCAGGGGCCCACAGGATGTTTTCAAATTCCATTAAAAACACTGGTGAGTGACTGGAATGAAATAATTCCAGTTTCTTCACTGAAACAAAGAACCTTGTCACTAGGAGAATATGATACGAAGTCCCCTGAATTTTTCCAGAAAATATCCAGTATTAAATTGAAAATTACCAGGTATGGCAATAATGTGACAGAGAACCAAGAAAAAAAAAAAAAGAACTAGATGATTTAGATGCACAGGTGATTCAGATGCTCTGATAGATAAGAACTTTAATATAACTTTGACAGATTTGTTTTGTTAGGTCTTTAGGATTTTCTACATCTATAAGCTCATCTGTTTGCCATCTGCAAAAAGTTATTTTACTTCTTTCTTTCCAATTTGGATGCTTTCTTTTTCTTTCTTAATTGTTCTGGCCAGGATTTCTAGTACTATGCTGAGTAGAAGTGGTGTGCTGGTCGTCCTTGCCTTGGTCCTGATCTTAGAGGAAAAACTTTAGGTTTGTTGACACTGAGTGTATTAGCTGTGGGCTTGTTATGTATGGTCTTTACTATGTTGAGATACCTTCTTACTACACCCAGTTAACTGACACTTTTTATTATGAAAGGGTAATGAATTTGTCAAATGTTTTTTGTGCAATATATTGCTACGATCATGTCATTTTTATCTCTCTCATTCTACAAATGTGATATATCATATTAATTGATCTATGTTTCACCATACTTGTTCAGAGATAAATCCCACTTGCTGATGAGGTCTCACTCTTTTAATGTTTTATTGAATTGGTTTGCTACTATTTTGTTGAAGATTTTTGATTCTGTGTCCTCCAAGGTTTTTGGGCTGTGGTTTTCTTATAGTATCTTTGTTCTGGCTTTCAAGTTGTAGGACACAAAATCAACATCAGTTGCATTTCTATATGCTAAAAACGAGCTATTCAAAAAGAAAATTAAGAAAATAACCCCATTTACAATAACATCAAGGCAAAGAAATAAAAAACGTATACACAGAAACTATAAAACAGTGACAAAAGAAATTAAAGAAGTCAGTAACAAATGAAAAGACAGTTTGTATTCATGGATTAGAAGAATTAAATTGTTAAAATAGCCATACTACTCAAAGTGGTCTACAGATTCAGTAAAATCCCTATAAAAACTCCATTGATATTTTTTACAGAAACAGAAAACAATCTTAAAATTCCTATGAAACCGCAAAGACCCCAAATAGCCCAAGCAATCTTGAGTGAAAGCAATGTTGAAAGCAAAGCAGGAGGTATCATGCTTCTTGACTTCAAATTACAAAACTATAGCAATTAAAACAGTATCCTGCTAGTATAAAAAATGGAACAGAATAAAGAGTCCCCAAATAAACCAACACATATACCATCGATTGATTTTTAACAAGAATGACAAGAATGTACAACAGAGAAAGAATCATTTCTTCAACAAATGGTGTTTGTAAAATGGGATATATATGTGCAAAAGAATGAAATTGGACCCTTATACCATACATAAAAATCAACTCAAAGTGAATTAAAGAGTTAAAAATTAGGGCTTGAAACAATAAAACTCCTAGAAGAAAATACAGGAGAAAAGTTTCATGACATTAATCTCTGCAACAACTTCTTGAAAATGACACCCAAAGCACAATCAATAAAAGTAAATCTATAAAAGTGGGACCGTATTACACTAAAAAGCTTCTGCACAGTGAAAGAAACAATCAACAAAATAAATAGATGACCTATGATATGGGAGAAAATATTGGCAAACCATATATTTGATAGTGGTTAACATTCAAAATATATTAAGAACTCCTTCAATTCAATAGCAAAAACACAAATAACTGATTTAAAAATGGGCAAACAACTTGACTAGACACTTCTCCAAAGAGGACATACAAATGGCCAACACATGTATGAAAAGGTGCTCAACATCACTAATCATCAGGGAAATGCAAATCAAAACTACAATAAGATATCACCTCATACTCTTTGTGATGGCTATTATTAAAAAAAAAACTGAAGATAACTGTTGGTGAGAATATGGAGAAATTCGACACTTGTATACTGTTGGTAGAAATCTAAAATGGTGCATCAACTATGGCAAACATATGGAGGTTCTTCAAAAATTAAAATAGAGCTGCCATATTATCCAGCAATGCCACTAATGGGTATATATTCTAAAGAATTGAAATCAAGATCTCAAAATGATATCTGCAGTCCCACACCCACTGATGCATTATTCACAATAGTCAATATATGGATACAACCTAATTGTCCATCATCATTTGGATAAAGAAATGTGGTATATACATACAATAGAATATTATTCCACCTTAAAAAAGAAGGAAATGTTGCCATGTGCAACAACATGGATGAACTGGAGGATATTATGTTAAGTGAAACAACCAGTCATAGAAGGACAAATGTTGCCTGCTTCCAACTATATGAGATATCTGAATAGTCAACTCATAGCAACAGAGAGTAGAATAGTGTTTCCAGGGTCTGGGGGGAGAAGGGAATAGGAGTTTTTGTTCAATAGGTATAAAGCATCAGTTACACAAATGAGTAGGTTCTAGAGATAGAATACACAACATTGTATCGATAGTTAATATTATGTAAGCATTTAAAATTTGTTAAGAAGAGAGATATCATGTTTAGTGTTCTTACCACAGGGGGAAAAAAAAACCTAAACAAATGGAAAAAAACCACAAAACTTTGAGTAATGTGTTTAATAAAAAGTGGAAAAAAAAAGGCTGAAAGGATGAAAAATTATAGATACTATCTGATAACTGAAACCTATATATTTTTTATTCAATATTTAAACTAAACAAAAAACCAAATATACCCATTTCTCCCAATCCACTTCCCACCTCTGGCAACCATTGATCTGTTTTCAGTTTCTGTGAGCTTTTTATTTTTTTAATTTACTATTATTATTTTGTAGATTCCACATATAAAAGACATCATACAATATTTGTTCTTCTCTGACTTAGCATACTGTCCTCAAGGTCCATCCATTTTGTGACAAATGGCAAGATTTCATTTCTTTAAATAGCTAAACAATATTCTATTGCATATATATATATATATATATACCACAATTTCTTTATCCATTCATGCATCGATGGACACTAAGGTTGTTTCCATATCTTGGTTATTGCAAATAAAGCTGCAGTGAACATAGGGGTGGTGCATATATCTCTTCAAATTAGTGTGTTGTTTGTTTGCTTCCTTTAGATAAATACCCAGATTTGGAAATTAAGAGCTCAACAGCTAAATTTAACAGCAAATTAGAGTAGAAGATAAGATTAGTGGCTGGAAGGAAGAACAATTAAAAGTATGCCAATATACTGAAACAGAGATAAAAAGAAATAGAAATATAGAAAATGTGTAGGAGAAAAAAACACTTAGAGCACAAATTTCTCACAGATATTTAAATGAAGTCTGAAATGGAGAGGAAAACAAGAGAGGCAGAATCATCATTTGAAAAAAATCCTGGCTGAGAGTTTTCCTAAACTAATGACAGATGTATACCAGTAGATTGAAAAAGCTCTAAAACTTAGACAGAATAAATAGAAATAAAACAAAAATCAAAGGTTGGCACATCAAAATAAACCTCCTGAAAAGCAAAGTCAAATAGAAAACTTTAAAATCCCAGCAGGTTATTTTGTGGATATTGATAAGTTGATTTTATGGTAAAATTTAAATAGATATTTAAAGAGGGAGATAATTGGCAAGGCAATCATGAAGAACAAAGCAGGAGGATTTATACTATAAAAAGTCAGAACTTATATATAATCCTCAAAAATTAAGCTATGCTGGCAATGATGTGGGGATAGAAAAATGTATTTATATTACATGACAGAGAATACATAAATAGACTCACACATATATAATCACCTGATTTATAACAGTGATGGGAATGTGATTCAATGTGCAAAGGATGGGCAATTTACAAATTGGACATATCTAAAAAACAAAAACAAAACAAAATGCTTGACCTTAAATTCATATCATACACGGAAGTCATTTCCATATTGATTGTAGATTAATTGTGAAAGGTAAAACAAAAGGGTTTGTAGAAGTAAACATAGAACAAGACAGAGTTTGAGCAGATGAAAGGGGAATAAGATCCAGGCTGGATTTCAAAGCTGGCTCTTTGAGGCCAAAAGAATTCGGCTTTGTTTAAACATCCAATAATTATACAGGCACTTCTGAGCTGTGTCTGAAACTCCTCATTTTTACAAACTATTCAAAATAATTGTAGGCCCATGAAAAAATGCTGGTCAGCATGAATGAGGTGCATAAAAGATACAGGTATTTTATTTAGATATATAGTATGCTCTTTTAATTTTGATTTTGCCAGGATTAGTTAACAAAATAAGACTAGCTCATGCAAACACTCTCGTCTCACCTTCATCATAATGATTTAATCCGAAAATGCAGCCAAGAGCTACACCTTAATCACAAATCGCAGCTAAGTTCTCAAAATATAATCCGGATGTTGTTCTCTTTGGGCACTTCTATCCTCACCACACATTAGTCTTAAAGGAAGACTCAACATGTGTCCAAATTCAGCCATACGAAAACATTGAAAGCATCAGAGTAAGTCATGTGAATTTCACTGGTAGATACACTTTAGGTGGCAAAATTTGAAGTAGTTTTAGAATTGTCAGAAAACAGCATAGTGAAAATGCAGAATTAAAAATGAACACTTGCATGAACCTTAACACATTGGAGAACGGTGTTTTATTTTTCTTGTGTTACATGGTTTAACACATGTGCCTGGCTTTGTATTCAGCATCTCTTCTTGCCCATGTCCCTAAACCTGAAGTTGAATCTGACACCTTTTTCCACTGAATATAAAAACAAAAAATCACATAAAAATCATTAGTGAGCAATTGGAGATTCTGAGGGAAAACAGAATTTTCACTTTTGAACCTGACACTGCAAGCAACTTAAAAGTTCAATTAGAAATGTGTATTTTCTTCTAAGTCTCTCTCTAGCCACACTTCCAACCTAGGATCCTCCTTGTTCCATTTTGCTCTTTCTGCTGCCTTATAAATACCTATTTCTTGGATTTATCACATTCCCCATTATGTTCAGATCTCCAGATACAAGAGATTACATCTTTGCTCACACAGGTGGCAGGCAGGTCCAGCAAGTTAGCCAGTCATTTCTAGCAAATGTGAACAAAATCCTCTTTCTCATTTATGCATCTCCTACAAAAAATATCTGCATCCACCTCAAAAAAAAAAAAAAATCTCAAGAAGACAACACCAGAATGTACTTGTGATACTCAGGGCTCCACTGACTACTGCCTGAAACTTCTCTCCCAACTAAGGAATAAAAGGACATTTTCAACATTCTCTTCTGGATAGTGTTTCTGATCCAGTCTGATGACTTAGCTTTCAAGAAAGTCTCTTTTTAATTCTGGGGTTGTCCCTCTCAATGGAATCAGGCAAAGTTATACTTTGGTCATTAGAGGTTAGGTATATCTCAAGTTCAAGGAATATGCAGTTAATGCTACAAAGGGGGTGGGGTACAGAGGTGAACTCAGAAGTTCAGTCCTCACCTACTATAAACCACATTTCATCCTAAGAGTCAGAGCCCACCTGACAGAAACATCTTTAGATGGGTACTTTCTCCGCAATAGCCTCTAATTCTGGTATCTCTGCCTAACTTTCCAACTGTTCTCCTTCCATGAGCTTAATTTCTGTATGACAAGAATATAGTTTCTGTCCTTAAAACAACTAAAATGAGTGTGGTTACGTGTTTCTACTTCCTAGTCTTAGAAAGTCCTTTGTTTTTATTTCCAAATCTGCTTCTTCACATCCCTGTTGGTCATATCAGGTCTATGTAGTACAACCACAGGCCAGAATTAAATTAGCGGACAATTTTAGTGCCCAGGGCAAGTGCTGGAGGCAAATTTCTTCCTGTTCTCTTTAGCACATATGACCTTAGGCAGCTGAGCCACATGTTAGTAATCTGCAAATGGCCCACTATGAACTGACAACTGAAGTTTCAAGTCAGTGATTCCATTTTATCTACTGAGAGCAGGCATTATTATCTCTAACCTTCCTTCTGAATCAGTTTTACTAAGAGTCAGATAGGAAGGGGAAATTTTTCATTTTTAATGAATTCAAGGTCTTTCCACGAAGGCTTATTTATAAATTGCTCTTGAAGTGAGTATCTCTGGGTAATTCTAACATTTTCTCCACATCATCTTATCACAAGTCCTATTACAAAGTCTCTGGAATTCTAAAAATACATGTAGAAGTCTTTTATTACCTGCCTTTTTGACTTATCAGAATCTTGTCATTTTAATCCTGGTTATTTTCCACTTTATAACATATTGCCCCCAAACAGAGACATGTCCACCTTATGTAATTCTTACCACTGGTCTTTAAAATGATTTTGTAATATTTTTCATTTCTCTACTTTATACCCCCCACTCCTGAGCATTTTCAGTGGCATACTCTAAACACAAATCAAAATATTTTTCTGATATCACTGGCATTCCATTCCCCACACATTTCTCTCTTTTCTGGTAGCTTTTGACCTCAACAAATCATTTTAATACTTGATTGCTGACCAAAATAGAGTACTTTCTCCAAGAAACTCTACATATGCAGATAACATCTGCCCTGGCCATTTTATTAGAATCCTGGAAATCCTGGAAATTAGAATCCTGGAAAGACTGGTGTAGTTTGATTACATATCCATTACTAGCCTAAGACTCTAGAATATAATTTCTTGGTTCTCTCACTTAATACATGAAATGGCACATGAATTTAGCACTTTATTTTAATCTTCAGTATTAAATTTTGCAAATGTTCATCTCATAATGTTTCTCTCCTATGAAGTCATATGCAAACTATCATTATGGTTTGTGTTATTTGGCGACTACAGTGAGGAAACACTCTTGTTTCATTTCATCATGATGATTTAATCCAAAACACAGCTGAGAACCACACCTTAATCACAAAGCCCAGTTAAGTTCTCAAAATATAACCCAGATTTTGTCCTCTTTAGGGGACCTCTATGCTCACCACACATTAGTCTTTAAGAAAGACTCAATATGTGTCCAAATTCAGCCATAAGAAAACACTGAAAGCATCAGAGTGAATCATGTAGATTTTACTAATGATTTGGTAGGGAGACAGAGGGCAAGGCTAGCACTGAGCACTACACTATAAACAGGTTAGTCTAAGAATTCCATTTATGGATGTCTCGTCCTCCAAGATCCTATATGGTTAAACTCGAATTGTTTCCTTTTATTTTGACTTCTCTACCATTTTTTCATATCACACATCATAGTCTGCCACTTTTTACAAACACCCTCTCCAGATATGTGGACTTGGGTTCTGCCTTTTTTTCATGTAGAACAATACCATCAGACCATCTGGCCTTCTCCAGACCTCTCTGGAATGTTACTGATTCTTCATTATATGATAAAGTTGTTCCAGGGTTTCTTCACATTTCTTGTATTAGTTATCAAATATTCTAACAAGATCTAATTTATAATGGTCCTCTACTCATTCTATAGTATATTGTAAACATAAGCTTTATAGAGTTGGCATAACATGCATTTATTTCAATTACAGTACTTTAGTCACACAAAAAAGACATGCTAAAACTGAAAAAAAAAGTGATGCACAGCTTTTGAAATATATGCTTAAATGCATGCTTTTAACAATGTGAAATTTTAAAAATTATTTTATTGTTAAAAACACTTAACATGAGATTATCCTCTTAATAGATTTTAATTAACAATACAATGTTGCTACCTATGGTCACAAATGTTATACAGCATATCTCTACAACATATTCATCTTGCATAGCCGAAATTTTATTAATTATATTATTAATTTTATTGATTATTGATTTTATTTATACATTGATTAGCAACTATCTATTTCTGGCTTCCTACCTCTGACAACCACAATTCTATTTTTTGCTTCCATGAGTTTAGTTTATATACCTCCTATAAGGGGAATCATGGCATATTTGTCTCTATGTGACTGGTTTATTTTATTTAGCAGAACATCCCCAAGTTTCATCCATGTTGTCACATATTATAGGCATGCAAAAGAATGAAACTGGACCCTTTCCTTACATCATACACAAAAATCAACTCATAATTAATTACATACTCAAATATAAGATATGAAATTATAAAACTCCTAGAAGAAAACAGGTGAAACTCTTTTTTAAAAAATGTTTATTATTTTTGGAGGGAGACAGAGACAGAGTATAAGCAGAGAAGGGGCAGAGAGAGAAAGAGACACAGAATCAGAAGCAGGCTCCAGGCTCTGAGCTGTCAGGACAGAGCCTGACTCAGGGCTCAAACTCACAGACCACAAGACCACGGCCTGAGCTGAAGTCAGCCCCTTAACCAACTGAGCCATCCAGGTGCCCCTAGGTAAAGCTCTTATGTAAGGCTAATTATATAGCACATTTTTGTTGAGAAAGGCTATGAAAGTTTGTATAGTCTATTATAAATCTCTATATTACCAAAAATATTACTATAACTATTAAAATACATAAATAAGTGTAAATACCCTACTGAATTATTTTTAGAGAGTAGATATTCCATTTTAGTAGCAAAACTACTGAAAATTAAAATATAGTAGTTGCTTGCATTCAATTACTATGGATAGTGATATTTATTATATGTTGATCATTTTACTTACATCTTTCAGATGATCAAAAGTTGGTTTAGCTGTATAGAGCATAAGTTGCTTGGTCACTGGGTCTAATTCTAAAGAAAACCAAAGAAAATATTTAGAATATCATCAAAAGTAACAAAAAATCAAAAGTGGAAAAGCTGTTAATCTTTATCAATATTTTGATAATGAAAGTCCAAACTGGATTTCCCCTAATAATAAAATTGACTCATTTGTACTTTTACTTAAATTCATGTTCACAGACACCCTGATCAACATAGAGACTTTTAGCATAAATTAATCTAATTTGTACAATGTCTAACTTCATAATCAGAAATTAGAATTGTTCTGTGCTTAACATGTGGCATACACGTTATTACAGACATGTAATATTAGTGTCTCTTTGTTATTACAATGCCACATGTAATCACATGTCTGTAAGATTATTGGTTGCCTATCCCAAAGCCATTACATAATCCCTTGTCAAAATCTCTTTTTATGAGAAGCTAAAAACAGGAGGTTATTTGTTTTTTCATTCAGAATCTCATGCTCCTAAGGCATAGGCATGTGGACAAACATAATTATAATTTATTATCCAAATGGGAGCACATTTGAGAATAAAGAGGAATTATTTATAGTTCTTCTTGGGCAATTGAGTGAGCACACTAGAAATTAACCAATGGGATTTATCAGGTAGTATACTGGGAGACTTTTGGGGAAATCTAAATTCCAGGATTTAAAAACAGTCTAGACTGGGCAACTGCTCGTTATGTTTAGGACAAAGTTGTATTGGATCACAGAGCCTGCAACAGCATTCTTGATGCATGAAAAGACAAAACTATGGATGACAGCCAATACATTGTGGACAGCACAGTGAAAAGACAGAGCTTCTTTGCTGACATCATTGGATAGTTTGCCTTTTCTTACACAATAGATAACTTTATCCTTTTAATTAGGTCTTTTTAAACTCATGTCGAAAGCATCCTAAATAATATAGTCATTAATGTTAATGTGTACTAAAATTTGGGACCATAATCTTTCATGCACAGTCCATTCAATAATTATTGGACAAGCTTCTTGATCATTTTTCCGCTTTAGTTTTAAGTAATCTTTATAATCTCTTTCTTCTTCAATATTGGAATTTAAGATGAATTCACTTACATTTTTTTCAAAACACACTATGTAATATCAGCAAGCCTATTAGCCAATTTTATAGTTGGCTTAAAATTCAATTACTAATTAAAATAATGATGTTAATATCTTGAAAATACCAAAGTTGCTCTAAGTAACAGAATTTAATAAGCACTGGAGTAGTTAATAACTCAAACTCATTTGATTGTAATATTAGGACACATTTACATTAGCTGAAATAAAAGCATACACTTAAAAAGGTTATACAAAATAAAAAGAGCAGACCGACAACATGGCATAAGAAACACTAAATATGGGATAAGAAATATAGGAAACAAGGGTGCTAGCTTTGGACATTGGAAACTACATAATCCCTTTCATACTGTTACATTTGCTTCCCTAAATTATCTGTCCACTTTCTTCACTGCCTCATTTTATATAACACCCAATGTGAGCGACCCCCAAATCAAGTTGACAT
Organism: Proteles cristata cristata; assembly: GCA_017311185.1. Taxonomy (NCBI): domain Eukaryota; kingdom Metazoa; phylum Chordata; class Mammalia; order Carnivora; family Hyaenidae; genus Proteles; species Proteles cristata. The sequence goes on from JAESUZ010002583.1 coordinate 83,392, forward strand.
AATCTTATAATTCAGGAAACTACCAGTTGATCCAGTCCTTATGACAGAGTTTATTTGAGAAAATATAATTGGCTTGTCCCGAACTATAAATTTGTTTATATCAATTAAGGATATATCCTTATTTTGATACATCAGTTAAGAGAAACTGATGAAGGAACTCTTTTTTTCTGAGTCTGTGAGTGGGATACAGAAATGAAATTGGTATAAGAAAGAAGCCAAGGAAACTCAAAGTTGATTGAGCATGTTAAATGCTAGACACCACCTGAAAAATTTCATGTTATTTTGTGCAATTTGCAAATAATTTCTACAGGATAGATATTCTTGCAACAATTTCACAAATAAGAAATTGAGGACTCAGGAAAATTTAGCAAGTGACATTGCCAAAATTTTAGCCACAGTTTGTCTATATCAAGAACAGGTAGAAAAATAGATAATGAGTTCATTTTAAGTCATATATGATTTCTGCTTTTGTTTTTCATTAACAGAGGTACTTCACAGAATTATATGGATTTTTCTTCAGTTTTATGGGTATAAATGTATAGGATCATCACTGCCGTAACAGATGGTAGAATTAATATTCATGTTTGTTTAAACACCAACCTTATATTGCCCAGATAACAATGTTGCATTTAATAATTTTGAATATCAAGCAATTTATATCAGAGAAAAGAACACATAGCTAAATTGTAATTAGTAACCAATTTTTGATGTGCTTATAGTATTATCATACTACTTAAACTGTAGTTGTAATAACAAAAAAAGTAGTCTGGAAGTGAGTGGTCATTCAATATCCCGACTTTGGGGATGGAGTTGCCTCTCTTCACCTCCATTAACTACTCATACAAGAATTAAAAGCGGGAAGATGTATTCTGTGAATAGCACTTGATTCTGACACAGAATTTTCACTCCTTTTTTAACAACGTTTTAACAAGGAAAGAAGCACACTTTTGCAAAGGTGTATGCAGAAATGCCATATTATTCCATTTCAGTAATTATTATAGCCATAAAATAATTATTGTTCCTTTTCTTTGAGGCTTCAGAGAGACCTCAGGAGATCTCAGGAGGGACAGCTGAAAAAGTAATGTCAGATTAATCTAGAGGATGTGATTCAAATGGCCCTGCTGTTAGCAGGTTTTCCTGAGGAAGAATGCCTTCACAAGTTGACATATTTTTTATTATAGTGCTTACATGAAGCTCTGAAACCTCAGGAGTCATTATAGAAATGGTACTGTGCCTGAGTACAATGAACAAATAATTGAAAGAACTAAGGGTTTCTGAAAAAATGATTATATGAAGTTTTTAATTTATTGTGAAAATATAGTGAAATATATTGATAATTCTTTAATGTTACACTAACTTTACATTACTGGAATAAACCCAATTTTTGTGATAAATAGCTCTTTCTATACACTTCTGGATTCAGTACACTAATATATTATTACCATGCTACATATTGTTTATTTCTTTTACTGTTTTGAGATGTTTTAGTTTAAAGGCTAATTTAAAAAGTTTAAGACCGTTTTTTCTTCTATTTTTTAGAAGAGTTTGTATAAGGTTGTGTAGGATTATGTTTTCCTTAAATATTTGGTAGAATTCATAGATTACCAAACAAAATGGGTCTTTATGGGAAGATTTTAAATTATGTATTCAGTTTCTTTCACAGACACAAAATTATTTACACATCCTATTTCTTTTGTGAAGATTTTCTTTTCTTTTTTGGGGGGATGCTCTATGTCCAACAAGGGCTTAAATTCATTACTCTGAGATCAAGAGTTGAATGCTCTACTGACTAAGCCAGCCAGGGCACTCCATTTTGTGAAGATTTTCTAAGGGTTTGCTTTTCCAGACAGTTGTCCATTTTATCTAAATATTCAAATTTATTGGCATATAGTGATTCATAATAGCTTTTTAGATAGATTGAACTGTTGTCAAAAATATCCCAGCGAAGAAAAATCCAGGACCAGATGGCTGTACTGGTGAATTTGACCAAACATTTAAAGAAGCAAAACCAATCCTTCTCAAACTATTTAAAAGAGAGAGAGAGAGAGAGAGAGAGAGACAGAGGGAGAGAGAGAGAGAGAGATCACTTCCAAATTCATTTTACAAGGCCCACAGTATCTTGATAACCAAAGCCAGATAATGACACTACCAGAAAAGAGAACTGTAGGTCACTATCCTTGATAAATATAGGCAAATATTCTCAATAAAATACTAGCAAACTGAGTTCAGTGGTACAATAAAAAGACCATTCATCATGATTAAGTGGAATTTATCCTTGGGATACAAAGATGTTTCAACATACACAAAACGATGTGATACCTCACATTAATAGAATGAAAGAAAAGAACTATATAATTCTCAAAATAGATGCAGAAAAAAAGTATTTGGCAAAATGTAACCTCTATTCATGATTTAAAAAGACACTTAACAAATTAGGAATAGAAGGAACATATCTCAACATAATAAAAGTCATATGTAAGAAGCCCACAGCTTACATCATACTCAGTGATGAAAAAGGTCAAAAGCTTTTCCTCTAAGGTCAGAAACAAGACAAAAGTGTCCACTCTCACCATTTTGATTCAACATCATACTAGAAGTTCTAGCTAGAGCAATCAGACAAGAAAAATAAACAAAAGTCATCAGAATTGGACAGAAAGAAGTGAAATCACTATTTGCAGGTGGCATGATTTTATTTTATTATTTTTCCATTTTTTATTTACATTTTTATTTTAATTCCAACATACTGACATCATTTTATGCACAGAATATCCAAAAAATGAAACCAAAAGTTATTAGAACTAATCAACAAATTCACATATGCAGATAAAAAAAACTTATAGAGAAAGATATATTTATAGTAATCAAAAGTGAGGGTTACAGGAGGAGGACCTGGAGGAAGTAACAAAAAGCACAAACTTCTAGCCAAAAGATAAATAAGTACTAGGGATATAATATACAGCATGATGTTAACACTGCTGTATGATGTAAAGGAAAACTGTTAAGAGTAAATCCTAAGAATTCTCATTGCAAAGAGAAGGGCTTTTTTTTTTCTTTTGTTTATATTTATATGAGATGATTGATGTTAACTGAATGTACTGTGGTAATCATTAACAATATATGTCAATCATACCATCATGCTATACATCTATATGCAATTATTTCTCTATAAAACTAGAAAAAATTGAGGTGCCGGGGTGGCTCAATCGGTTAAGCATCCGACTTTGGCTCAGGTCATGATCTTACCGTTCATGGGTTTGAGTCCCACGTCAGGCTCTGTGCTGACAGCTTGGAGCCTGGAGCCTGCTTTGGATTCTGTGTTTCCCTCTCTCTCTGCCCATCCCTTGCTCATGCTCTGTCTCTCTCCCTCTCAAAAATAAATAAACATCAAAAAATAATAAAATAAAACCAGAAAAATATTTAAAATATCTACAAATGTTATTTTCCCTATTTGCCTAAAAGGACAAAATAAAGGATAAGAACATTTCAATTTAAGCTAGAAAAACTCAGGTTATTTAAATTTTTCCTAAAGTTTTTGGCAGTCTAAATCTAAGATATTGAAGTCATCTCTGATTAGTAGGAAAGAGTAATCCAGTGGCTTTGTGCCCAAAGCACTAATGAATGTTGAAGTAATCCAGTTGCAATAATGAAAGAAATTAAAAAAAAAAAATACTTCAAGTCTTTCTCCTATACAATCAACACCATATGTTTTTAAAATTGCATGCTATTTAAACAATATTTTTAGGGCATTATACACTTGTAGCCACTAATCTTAGTACTTATGGAAAAACATATTTTTTTGTCAAAAAATGACATATTTTTAATGTCATTAAGACAGTATTTATTAAATAATTGCTATTCCTTAATAGAAACTTAATCTAATTTGCAGGGAATATTTCAGTACACAAAACTAGGTGGGAATTCAAAAAACAGTAATTACTATAATACAACTATTATAGAAATGGATAAGAGCCTGGAGCCTGCTTCAGATACTGTGTCTCCCTCTCTCACTGCCTATCGCCAGCCCATGCTCTCTCTCTCTCTCTCTCTCTCTCTCTCTCTCTCAAAAATAAACATTAAAAAAAAGAAATGGATAAAAAACAAAATAAAACCAAAATAAGATGGTTTATGTCAGGAAAAGACTAAATAATTGTCAATATGCCTACGCATAACACTCCAATAAAGTTACTTCTGATAGGTGGCTTATTACTTATAGAGTGTTTACTAACATATTTCTAAAGAACAGCTAATTTGGTTGCCTATGGATCAACAAGTTTTGACAATAGCACAATGTTTGTGAGGATTTTATAAAGTGGGTTCTTAAATATTTGTGTGACTGAAATAAATGTATATTTAATAGATAAACCTAAGCTAATCCTCCTTATAAAATGTCTGAGCATAGTAGCTACATAAGGGAAAAGACTTTGTATTTTTAGTGAATTGTAAGTTAAAAATGGAATTTTGTTTACTTATTCAGTAAACATGTTAGTTTCAACTGTAAAAACTACATAAAGCATACTCTCTGATCTGGGATAGTTCACATTTTAGTGTAAGTAATAAATTTATTTTTACTTATTAATTACTTACTATTCTAGTGTAAATAATTAAAATAAGATGTGAAATTTCCACATATGAGTGAAATCATGTAGTATTTGTCTTTCTCGGACCGACTTCTTTTCTTAGCATAATACTCTCTAGGTCCGTCCGTTTCTTTACAACTAGCAAGATTTACATCTTTTTGATGGCTGAGTAATATTCCACTGTAGATATGTATAACACATCTTCTTTATCCATTCATCAGACAATGGACATTTTGGTTCATTCCATAGTTTTGCTATTGTTGATAATGCTGCTGTAAATATCAGGATATGTGTATCCCTTCAAATCAATATTTTTTGTGTCCTTTAGGTAATTATCTAATAGTCTAATTACTGGGTCATGGAGTGGTTCTATTTTTAACTTTTTGAAGCACCTCTATACTGTTTTCCAGAGTGGCTGAAGCAGTTTGCATTTGTATCCAACAGTATAAGAGGGTTCTCCTTTCTCCACATCCTCACCAACACCTATTGTTTTCTGTGTTGTTAATTTTAGACATTCTGACAGGTGTGAGTTGATATCTTATTGAAGATTTGATTTATATTTCCCTGATGATGAATGATGTTTAGAATCTTTTCATATGTTTGTTGGCCATCCATATGTCTTCTTTGGAGAAATGTCCATTCATGTATTCTGCCCATTTTTATTGGATTATTTGTTTTCTGGATGTTGAGTTATATAAGCTCTTTATATATTTTGGATACTAACCCTTTATCACATATGTCATTGCAAATTTCTTCTCCCATCTCAAATTTACTTTTAGTTTTGTGGATTGTTTCCTTTGCTATGCAGAAGATTTTTAACTTGATGAAGTCCCACGAGTTTATTTTTTCTTTTGTTTCCCTTGCTTCAGGAGACATATTTAATAAGAAGTTGCTATGGCCAATGTCAAAGAAGTTGTTGCCTATCTTCTCCTCAAGGATTTTAATGATTACCTGTCTCACATTTAGGTCTTTCATCCATTTTGATTTTATTTTTGTGTATTGTGTAAGAAAGTAGTCCAGTTACATTCTTTTGCATGTTGCTGTCCAGTTTTCTCAATACTGTTTGTTCAAAAGACTGTCTTTCTCTTGATGAATATTCTTTCCTGCTTTGTCAAAGTTGACCATATAGTTGTGGGTCCATGTCTGGATTTTCTATTCTGTTCCATGATCTATGTGTCCGTTTTTGTGCCAGTACCATACTGCCTTGGTCACTACTTTGTAATATTACTTGATGTTTGGAACTGTGATGCCTCCAGCTTTTCTTTTCTTTTTTTCCTAACATTTATTTATTTATTTTGGAGAGAGAGAGAGAGAGAGAGAGGAGGGGCAGAGAGAGAAGGAGAGACAGAATCCCAAGAAGGCTCTACTCTGTCAGTGCACAGCCTCACATGGGGCTCGAACTCATGAACTGTGAGATCATGACCTGGGCATCTTCTGTGGTTCCATACAAAATTTTAGGATTGTTTGTTTTAACTCTGAACAATGCTGGTGGTATTTTGATGGGGATCACATTAAATGTGTGGGTTGCTTTAGGTAGTATCAACATTTTAACAATATTTGTTCTGACAATCCTTGAGCATGGAATGCTTTTCCATTTCTTTATATCACCTTCAACTTCATTCATAAGTGTTTTATTTTTTAAGTGTATTTATTTATTTTGAGAAAGAGAGAGAGAGTACACAAGCCAGGGGAGGGGAAGGGAGAGAAGGACAGAGAGAATCCCAAGGAAGCTCCATGCTATCATCACTGAGCTCAATGTGGGGCTCATTCCCACAAACCAAGATATCATGACCTGAACCAAAAGCACAGTTGGATGCTTAACTAATTGAATCACCAGGTGCTGCCCCCATCAGTGTTTTATAGTCTTCAGAGTACAGACAGATCTCTTAGCTCATTGCTTAGGTTTATTCCTAGATGTCTTACAGTTTGGGGAGCAATTGTAAATGAGATTGATTCCTTGATTTCTTTTTGTGTTGCTTCATTACTGGTTTATAGAAATGAAACAGATTTCTCTATGTTGATTTTATATTCTAAGACTTTACTCAATTTGTGAATCAGTTCTAGTAATTTTTCAGTGGAGTCTTTTGGGTTTTCTACATAGATTATTGTGTCATCTATATATAGTGAAAGTTTTACTCTTTCCTTGGTAATTTGGATGCCTTTATTTCTTTTTGTTATCTGATTGCTAAGGTTAAAACCTCCAGTACTATGTTAAATTACAATGGTGAGAGTAGATATCCCTGCGCCAAGCACTATTCATAAACTATTTCTAATCTTCAAAATGATATTTCATAGTAAGATTTATTAACATATTATTGACAAAAAAATACAACAGCTTATAAAGGCTAAATACTTGCCTAAAAATATCATACAGTTTCTAAGTGTTTGAAATTGGACTTGCTTTCAAATATCTATCAGCCCAAACCCTGCATTTAATTTATTATATGTATTCCCTCTCCTCTTTGCAACAACCATTGAGTATAGTAAATTCTGCAAGTAGAACTTTAGACAGAATTGTTTGTTTACTTTCTAAATGAATGAAAATGATTTATTTTTCCCTTTACCCAGTGCCGATATGTGTAATAGAAATTTTATGACTCAGAAATTCTTTTCTGCCTTTTCCTAGATATAACTCAGACTGGTTATCATCAAAGCAATTGCCAAAAGTGAACAGGTGGAGCCCTAGAGAAAGATATATACAGAAAGGAAGCAAAGATGCCATTTTAAAATTAGCTCAATCACGTTTTAGGAAGTCGTTAGAAAGACATTGAAGCCTACAGAAAAAGATTATATAAGAAGGATGACCTGTTTGTAGACAAGGAAAGATCTAGATAGTAAACAAATAACAAGTAGTTGCTACATATTCATTTTTTCTTTAAGTTTATTCATTTATTTTGAGAATGAGCAAGCAGGGGAGGGGCATAAAGACAAGGAGTGAAAGAGGGAGAGAGAGAATCCCAAGCAAGCTCCATGCTGTCAGTGCAGAGCCCAGAGTGAGGCTTGATCCCACAAATGATGAGGTCACGAATTGAACCAAAATCAAAAGTTTATGCTTAACATACTGAGCTACCCGGCAACCTCAGCTGCTGCATATTCTTACATTGGAAAGAGTACCTTACAATTTCACCTTTCAACCAAATATAGGCAGATGAATACAAACTTAAACACTGAAAGACATACTGTGGATACTACAGACCCGTTTTCCAAACAAGGCATAAATAAAATCAACAAGAAGAACCACACATATAAGCAAGACATTAGGAGATATTTTAAGACCAGCATGAGTTATATTAATTGATTTCAAAGAATTTGCTTCAAGAAAAATAACTAGTTCTTGACAAGTAATTTCAACACTATAAATCTCATCTCACCAGAAGGGGCAAGATGGTGGAGAAGTAAGGAGCTCCATACTTGCACTCGCGCACATACATCACATGGAAAAGATGTGAAGCCATTGGAAACCTTACAAAACCTGAGAGATTCGGAGAAAAAGGACACAGAATCCACTGAGAGAGACTTCTAACGTGAGTGCGAACCAGGGAAGATAAAATCGGGCAGGGATCGGAGACTCCAGGGTGGGAGGCGATCCCCCTCTACCCTCTACGGGGAGTGAGAGGAGAAAAGGAGAGAGTCCGACACAGAAAAGCCTCCACTCGGTGCATAGAAAGACCGTACTTGCCAAATACCTGCACACCAGGTGCCCTCACGCCAACTGGTCCCGGGTTGGGGCTGAGCATACAAACTGCTTCTTTGTGCAGGCTCCTGGCTGCTGGACTTCAGAGCAGTGGCGCGCCTGCCACCATTGTAGCTCCAGGGAGGCTGGGGCCCTTAAAAGAGCCACGCAGACACCAGGCTTCCGCGCTCCTGGCTGGCTGGAACTTGAGAGGGAAGGCAAAGAACTAAAAACTGGGAAATTTGCCTGTGAGTTCGTGTTTCGGGTGACGAGCCATAGAGAGACCCTGTTTTCCTCACTCCAGCGGGCTCCGGCTCGGCGCACCCGGCAGGCAAGCCCCCACGCATGCGCGCCAGCTGGACCCAGAGAAGGAAGCAGCAATTCTGACTCCAACCCCAGAGCTCTGCAGGGGGCCTGGAATTGCCCCAAGGGAGTTGCCTGGGAAGCTGTGTCTAAGGCAACTTCAGCGGGGAGCGCGGACTGGGATTTGGAGATAGCAACTGGCCTGGGTTGAAGAGTGCAACCAACTTCGGCTGCGCCCCCGGTACGGGGAGTTTACACGCCCAAAAAAGCGAGGTGCAGCGCTTGGTTCAAGAAGGGACTGGAGCACCGTAACTCTCCTCCCCAAAACCACCAAGGCAGAGGTCCCGCCTGAGGCATTGGATCATGCCACGCCCATCCCTGCCTGAAAGCTGCCCTCATCCTTTTTTTTTTCTTTTTTTCCCCATATTTTTTTTCTTTCTTTTTTCTTCTTCTTTCTCTTTTCTCTCTTTTTTCCCCAGAACACTGACCTGATTAACTCTGGTTGCCAGCTTGCTTAAATAATCACAACGAGTCCATTCTGTAAATGTAAATTCTACACCTACCAACATTTTCACCTCTTTCTCTCAGGAGTAATTAGACTATATAGTTTCTCTGGAAAATTCCAGCATCCTTCTCTCACCTATCCGACCATATTCTACCCTTTACCTCTTTGAAAAAACCTTCTTATCCCTTCTGCCTGTTCATTCTATTTCCAATTTTGCCTCATCCCGCCATGCCTTCTCTCTCTTTCTCTATGCTATTCAACCAGCACTGCATACACACGGCTATTTAACTGTAGCTGGGAAATCCGGTTATATGCTTTAAACCGTTCTTTGTCCATCGGTTTTCTTCTTTTTTCCCTTTCTTTTCCCATTTTGACACTTTTATGTATTTTATACTCCTTATTATTCGCCCTCCCTCCTCCGTCTTTTCTCTTAACTTTTTCCTTTTCCCTCTCACTTTGCATGTTAGTTGAATTAGCCTGTGAGTTTGTGTGCTCCTGCTCCCTGTGTGTCTGTCTGTCTGTTTTCTTCTCCAGGGCTACCTCAAGAAACAAGCTAGAGTACACAAGGTGGAGAGTCCCAAATATCACTACGAATAGGAAAATAAAATAACTAAGGTCCCAACAAGAGAGACCAAGAGATACCATTCAAAAAACCTCTCTGAAAGGATAGGCCCTGGAAAGTCAAAGAGTCTTCTAGGATATAGCAGCGCTCATAGAAACAGAGAGCATAACAGGTCTTTAAAACCAACAAGAGCCGGAAAGCTAACTAAAATGATGAAACGAAAGAGCTCTCCTCCAAAGATATCCCAAGAAGAAATGACAGCTAATGAACTGCTCAAAACAGATATCAGCAGCATAAGTGAACAAGATTTTAGAATAATAATGGTAAAATTAATAGCTGGGCTTGAAGAAAACATAGGGGACATCAAAGAAATAATGGCTACAGACAGAATGGAAAATAAAAAAATGCAGGAAGAATTAAAAAATGCGATAAATGAGATACATAATAAATTAGAGGCCTCCAATGCACGGCTTGAAGAGGCAGAAAGGAGAATAATTGATTTAGAAGGCACGATTATAGAAAAACAAAAGCTGACAAAAAAAGAGACAAACTGATCTAGGAACAGGAAAGAAGAATTTGAGAGCTCAGCGACACAGTCAAACGCAACAATATCCGTATCATAGGAATCCCAGAAGAGGAAGAGAGAGGGAAAGGTGCTGAAGGAGTCCTGGAACAAATTATAGCAGAGAACTTCCCCGACCTGGGGAAGGAAGTCAATGTGGAAATACAAGAGGCTCAGAGGACTCCTCTCAGACGTAACTTGAATCGATCTTCTGCACGACATATCATCGTAAAAATGGCAAAATACAAGGACAAAGAGAGAATTTTGAAAGCAGCTAGGGAGAAAAGGACCTTCACATACAAAGGGAAACCTATCAGAGTGGTGACAGACCTATCTACTGAAACGTGGCAGGCCAGAAAGGAATGGCAAGAGATCTTCAATGTGATGAAACAGTAAAAATATGCAGCCAAGAATCCTCTATCCAGCACGCCTGTCATTCAAAATAGAAGGAGAGATAAAAACCTTTCCAAACAAACAGAAATTGAAAGAATTTGTCACCGCGAAGCCAGCCCTACAAGAAATCCTGAGGGGGATGCTCTGAAGGAAAGGTTGCAAGGAACAAAGATTCCAGAGACACCACCACAAACATGAACCCTACAAAGGACACAAAGACTCTAAACCCACATATTTCAATAATAACACTGAATGTAAGTGGGCTGAATGCTCCAATCAAAAGACATAGGGTAGCAGAATGGATTAAAAAACAAAATCCATCTATATACTGTCTACAAGAAACTCATTTTAGATGGGAAGATACCTTCAGATTAAAAGTAAGGGGATGGAGAAATATATATCATGCTACAGGAAATCAAAAGAAAGCTGGAGTAGCTATACTTATATCAGACGAACTGGCCTTTAAATTAAAGATGATAACAAGAGGGGCACCTGGGTGGCTTAGTCGGTTGGGCGTCCGACTTTCGCTTGGGTCATGATCTCGCGGTTTGTGGGTTCGAGCCCCGCGTCGGGGTCTGTGCTGGCTGCCAGCTCGGAGCCTGGAGCCTGTTTCCATCTGTGACTCCCTCTCTCTCTGACCCTCCCCTGCTCACGCTGTCTCTTTCTGTCCTAGAAATAAATAAAAATATTAAAAAAAAAAAAGATGATAACAAGAGATGAAGAAGGGCACTACATAATATTTATAGAGTCCATCCATCAGGAAGAACTAACAATCATAAATGTCTATGCACTGAATATGGGAGTACCTAAATATCTAAAACAATTAATCACAAACAGAAACAAGCTTATAGATAAGAATGTGCTAATAGCAGGGGACTTTAATACTCTGCTTACAGCAATGGATAGGTCAACCAGACAGAAAATCACTAAGGAAATAATGGACTTGAAAGACACATTGGATCAGATGGATCTGACGGATATATTTAGAACTTTACATCCTGAGGCCAGGGAATTTACTTTCTTCTCAAGTGCGCATGGCACATTCTCCAAGATAGATCACATACTGGGACATAAAGCAGCCCTCAAGAAATATAAAAGAATAGAGATCATACCATGCACACTGTCAGATCATAATGCTTTGAAACTTGAAATCAATTACAGGAAGAAGTCTGGAAAACCTCCAAAAACATGGAGGTTAAAGAACACCCTTCTAAAGAATGAATGGGCCAATCAGGCAATTAGAGATGAAATTAAAAAATATATGGAAACAAATGAAAATGAAAACACAACAATCCAAAATCTATGGGATGTGGCAAAGGCAGTCCTAAGAGGAAAGTACATTGCTCTCCAGACCCTATTTCAAGAGATTAGAAAAAGCACAAGTCTAAAATCTAAGAGCTCACCTAAAGAAACTAGAGGCAGAGCAACAAGAATGCCCTAAACCCAGTAGAAGAAGAGAAATAGTAAAAATTAGAGCAGAAATAAACAACATAGAGACCAAAGAAACAATTGAACAGATCCATGAAACCAAGAGTTGGTTTTTTGAAAAAGTAAACAAAATTGACAAACCTCTAGCCAGACTTATCCAAAAGAAAAGAGAGAGCACCCAAATAGACAAAATTATGAATGAAAATGGACTTATGACAACCAACCCCTCAGAAATACAAGCAATTATCAGGGAATACTATGAAAAATTGTATGCCAACAAATTGGACACCTTACAAGAAATGAACAAATTCCTAAACACACACTCACTACCAAAATTCACACGGGAAGAAACAGAAAACCTGAACAGACCCATAATGAGTGAAGAAATTGAATCAGTGATCAAAAATCTCCCAACAAATAAGAGCCCTGGACCTGATGGCTTCCCTGGGGAATTCTACCAGACATTTAAAACAGAATTAATCCCAATTCTTCTCAAGCTATTCCAAAAAATAGAAATCGAAGGAAAACTCCCGGACTCATTTTATGAAGCCAGCATCACTCTGATTCCCAAGCCAGACAGAGATCCAGCAAAAAAAGAGAACTACAGGCCAATATCCTTGATGAATACGGATGCAAAAATTCTCAACAAGATCCTTGCAAATCGAATCCAGCAGCACATAAAAAGAATCATCCACCAAGATCAAGTGGGATTCATTCCTGGGTTACAGGACTGGTTCAACATTCGCAAAGCAATCAATGTGATACATCATATAAATAAAAGAAAAGATAAAAACCATATGATCCTGTCAATAGATGCAGAAAAAACATTTGACAAAATACAGCATCCCAGCTTAATAAAGACTCTCGAGAAAGTTGGGATAGAAGGAACCTACTTAAACATCATCAAAGCCATCTATGAGAAGCCTTCAGCTAACATCATCCTCAACGGGGAAAAACTGAGAGCTTCCCCCCTGAGATCAGGATCACGACAGGGATGTCCACTCTCACCACTGCTGTTTAGCATAGTGCTGGAAGTCCTAGCATCAGCCATCAGACACCAAAAGGAAATCAAAGGCATCAGAATTGGCAAAGAGGAAGTCAAACTTTCACTCTTCGCAGATAACATGATACTCTACAGAGAAAACCCGACAGACTCCACCAGAAGCCTCCTAGAACTGATCCAAGAATTCAGCCAAGTTGCAGGGTACAAAATCAACGTACAGAAATCGGTTGCATTTTTATACACCAACAATGAAGCAACAGAAAGAGAAATCAAGACACTGATCCCATTCACAATTGCACAAAAAACCATAAAATACCTCGGAATAAACCTAACCAAGGATATAGGAGATCTGTATGATGAAAACTATAGAAAACTTATGAAGGAAACTTATGACAGTCTGACAGCCTGTCAGCATAGAGCCTGCTTCGGATCCTCTGTCCCCCTCTTTCTCTGTCCCTATTCCACTTGCACACTCTCTCCAAAAAACAATAAAAAATATATTATGAAAACATAAATCGCTTGTAGGGCTCCTGACTGGCTCAGTCAGTAGAGAATGCAACTCTTGCCCTTGGGTTGTAAGTTCCAGCCCCATGTTGGGAGTAGAGATTACTTTAAAAAATATTTTTTTAATCTTTAAAAAATGGAAGAAAAAAACCCCACACAAATCATTTGTGCTGCAGCATATAAGAAAGAATACCTTAAAACTGTTGAGTGATTCACTGGATTTATTTAAAAAACACACCTGGTCTCTAGCTCTCAGTAGTAGTCGTAGTAGTAGTAGTAGTTGAAGTAGTGTTTTAGAAGGAGTGATAAAGATAATAATAGTACTGATGGTAATAACCACTTGTCAGTGAGTGTCTACTTTTGTGAGGCACTCTGCTAGGTAATTTACTTATAGTATTTCATTTAATTGTCAGAAGAATAAAAATACAGAATATTGAAGTCACGTTTTATTTCAATATAATTATCTTAAGAACTTCTATGCTTACAATGCATTTGTTACAGGTTTATTTAATTGGCCAGAAACAACACCCAAAGATCACATTTATGCACAGTTTTTGAATGTGAGAACTTCTGTTTCCTCACAGCATGCCTCTGTGCACTAACCACCGTCTGGTTCACAAATTAATGACTTCAAACTGAGATAAATCAAAACCTGGAATATGATTCTGTCTTCCAGGCTACATTCCAGAGACTTCTTCAATGAGAAAGAGTTATTCTTCAAGAATTACCTAGGGAACCTTTTAAAAAAACAATGATCAAACCACTTTCTAAGAAAAATTAAATTGAATAAGAATTTCAATGGTTAGGAATAAAGCATCATTATTTTTTAGAAAGCAATGTACAGACAAAGTTGAAACCACTGATTTAACCAGAGGCATTTGAAAGAGGCTTAAGAGTTCGGATTTATCTTTTACCTAATCTTATCCTCTGAGAATTCTAACTTTCTGCCTCAGTATATCAGTCCTTAAATTTGGATTACAGTATATTTTCTTCAGTGCAAAGAATCAAAATATCCATATTTAAGTCAAATTGGATATGAAATGACAGGGAGAAAAAGTATTTATTATAAAACTGCCTTTTCTTTATTTCTTGTGTTTGGAGAGTTTGAAGCTTATCTCTTTCTGAAAAATATTTTTTTTTTTTTAAGAAAGCTTTTCAGTCTTTTTTTTTTAATGTTTTATTTATTTCTAGGAAAGAGAGAGAGCGTGTGAGCAGAGGAGGGTCAGAGAGAGAGGGAGTCACAGATGGAAACAGGCTCCAGGCTCCGAGCTGGCAGTCAGCACAGAGCCCGACGCGGGGCTCGAACCCACGAACCGCGAGATCATGACCCAAGCGAAAGTCGGACGCTTAACTGACTAAGCCACCCAGGTGCCCCTCTTTCTGAAAAATCTTAATGATGGTCATAAGAATCAATCAACATGCTGTGAAATCCTGACATTTTCCAAGCAAGTCCTTGAATATATTGCTCTTATTCCAAATATACAGCACATCATAATTTAACAAAATATAGCAAAAACAAAAATCAATTTTCTAATGAGGAATGATAGAATTCTTCAGCAAATTAATTCCACATGTTAGGTATGACAGCAAATCAGTGCTACATATTAGGAGGTATTACTGCCAGTAATCTAGTCCTGGTACCAGATCTTTATGAGTATTCTCAGTTATAAACCAGAATTAAATCTGGTTAACTTAAACAAAAAAAAAAAAGATTGTAGTGGAAAGGCAACTGGCAGGTCATTAAATCTCTGGGAATCCTGGAAGGTTAGCCTTAGGTGTAAACAAGGAAAAGTAAGGCATAGTCAGGATCTTGCCTTTGGGACAAGGTGATATTGCTGGTGCTGTGATTATTATAGTATTTGTGTAGTAGGCAACATGTGTCTGGTTCTAGTTTACCCTTCCAAACTGTTAATGTCTTTCTATTTATCCCTTTCTGATACCTTGGTGTTCTCCTTAGAAAAATGTATTTGCAAAAGATCTGATGTAAATAATTTAGTATCTGTGACAGTCGCTGGGTGGGTCCCATTCCGTTGAACCCAATAAAATAGTTAAGTATTTCCCCACCAGCTGAGTTAAATAGTCACTGTCAAAGCACCCTCAGTGTCCTAGCAGCACTTCACCTGCTCCAGACTCTAGGATCTCCCACTGCTAGGTGTGTGAGGATTGACACATCAAGGATTCTTCAAGCTCCTGCTCTAAGCGGTGTTGTTCTGAAAGGTTCAGAGTTAGGCCCTTCCAAGTGTTAAATATTTTAAATAACATACTTTCTCTCATTTGACTGAATATTTGGCTCAGGGAGCCAAACTAGTTTCAACAATTATCCAAGAGAGCCCATATGTGTGGGTCCAGTATTTGGAACAGAACAGGCTCATTCCAGAGCCAAAGCTCATATTACCATCTTCCAAATAAATTCATGTCCCATTAAGTAAATTTTCTTCACAAAAGTTTACGGATTGAAGAGGTGAGAGACACTGAGCAGAACATGAAAGGGAATCAGGAAGAGTGTTCAAGTGATCCTAAAAATCATATCATATATATATATATATGGTGGACTTAGGACACAAGCATCTTAGTCCTGGTATCCTTAGGGCTGGCACGTATTTGGCAGCTGCTTAAAAATACTTGCAGTTAATTTTTATGATTCATGTTTTAATCTATAAATGAAACACCAATAATAACAAAAATAACTATTTTCTATTGAATCATCTCAGGTTAAGCTAGTGAAGTAATTAAAAACAAGACCTGAAAATAAAAGATATTTTTATATACATACACACACATATATATATATGTACGTATATATATATATGTGTGTGTGTGTGTATATAGTCCACTGTAATGGGAAAATAAGTGGAAATAAACAATTTTATTTTAGTATTTTAACTTCTAGGAAGAAAACTATTTGATATAATTAAAGAATTAATCACTGGAGAATAACAATCTGACAATAGGAAAAATATACTCCTAAGGGAAAATTTTTCTCATTACAGGATACTAGGTGGGTCTGAAAGTTATAGTAGTAAAACCTGTAAGTTTGTTTTAGATTTACTGCCTCTCTTTGTCTAAAAAGAATCTTAACAATAGAGTTAAAGCCTGATAAGTCATGGGAGAAACTTTAAAAGAAGCATGTAGAAAGCTTCGGGCAAAATATGTTTACCGCTTAATGTGCTGAGCATGGATGACATGGTGAATTTAAACTTCCAAGACAGAGGAATTAGACACAACCCTAAAGGCCTCTCTGAGACTTACTTGGAGTGATGAAAGGTATGCTTGGAATACAATAAACGGAGAATGGATAGGCTTTAAAGAAAGGTGGATTGTGTAAAGACTTCTATAGTTGTATGGAAATGTATGGAACTGAGAGTAAAAATATGCTGAATAGCATTTGGGAAAATTGTGGGGGATCATCAGAACATATATTTAATGTATAGCGGCCATATACAATTCAACCAGGTCTAAAAAGTGTTTTTTGCATTTCAGATACATATTGACAAGATGGTTTACAAACAGGCTCATATAGGACTAAAGAATTTCTATTTTCTCTGGAGGTCTCTTTTTTCTTAAAAAAAAAAAATGTGCCCAGCTGTATATGTCAACACACAGAGATAAAATTATTTTTATGATTAAAATGATTCTTCCAGAAATGGAAAAACAGTTTAGTTTTTTAAAAGTTTAACAGAATCCATGCATAAGTATTTAGATGTCTCCAGGAAATAGATATGTAAGAAGGTATAAAAATAATAAAAATTTATTAGCATAACAAGGGAATACTTGCAGAAAGGTGTTTGTCTACAACACAAGTACAATCCAGGCTATAATATAAAGACATGAACGTGTAAAAACTTAAGAGGATATTGATGGCTATAATTTAATTATCAATTTATGATGATAGCATAATTGAAAGCCATCACCACAATTGCATCTATGTGGTTATTCTATGTTTCAATAAAAGGAAGGTAATCTACATGGAATTCTGAGGACTGTGAATAAAAACAAATGTAATTTCATTACATCTCCAACACTAACTAAGAAACAGGTAACTTCTGTCTGTTGTCATGAAGTTCCTGGCAACTGTAAAGGTAAATTCTATTTTGTGGCAGTTAGTTTTCAACCTTATTTCATAGCACTTATGCAAATCAGTTTTTAAATATCATGTCTTTTGTTTTGATTTCCCCCTTACAAACAAATAATAACAGGGGTTTATAAAAACAAACAAATAAACAATTTCCTACCTTTTTAGGGGATTGGATCAAGATGACAAGAGAAGCAATATATATACAAGGAAACTGGGTATATGAAATGAGGTATGCAAACATTTCTAGTCATGGAATGCAGTTTATTCTTCTGACTTGAATAAATATTATTACAATTAATTGCTCAATTCTAGGGTAAATAAACTTTGCTGTTCTGCAAGAAATAATTCAAAAGGATAAATAAAAATATGTAAGAAATTTTAAAAAATAAGACAGGAGAGTCCTGTCTAAAAACTCAAAGTCTTTTTAAATAAAAAATACTATAAAATTAAACTATATATAATTCAAAACTAGGTTAAAAGAAACAAACTATAGTACATTAGACAGAAAACCAAGAAGCCCTAAAATGGGTGGAGAAGGATAGCTGTATTATATTTTTAAAAAGGGGGTGGTTGAAAATATAAGAAAACTGATTGACAATGGATGGACTACAGAAAATATTTCCAATATATCTATCAGGAGATCTTACAGTACTATTAATATAAGTTAAACTCATATGAATTGATGAAAAAGGGATAATCTAATGAAAATAGATACGATATATAAATACATAATAGCAGAAAAAGAAATAAAAATGTCAAATGAATATACAAAAGATATTCTACAGCACTGTAAATTAATGAAATGCAAATTAAAGTGATATACAGTTGATTCTTGATAAATACAATATTTATATTATAAAGTTGCCACCAAAACTGAGCCACTACTCTTCTGTTTAAAGATACCTTATTTAATAAATATTGTTGATGGATTCATTAACATTGAACTCATAGCCTATAGCACTGTAACTCATGCCTGATTGAAGCTTTCTTAAAACATGTATTTTCTCCCTAAGGCATGTCACAACTTTCTTGCACGTACCAAACATTTCAGCCCTAGGGGGCATTTTATTTATTTTTTTAAAGATTTTTTTTTATAGTTTATTTTTGAGACAGAGAGAGAGAGAGCATGAGTGGGGAAGGTGCAGAGAGAGACGGAGACTCAAAATCCAAAGCAGCCTCCAGGCTCTGAGCTGTCAGCACAAAGCCCGACGCAGGGCTCAAACCCACAAACGGTGAGATCATGACCTGAGCCTAAGTAGGACGCTCAACCTACTGAGCCACCCAGGCGCCCCCCTAAGGGCCATTTTAAAACAGCATAATCACCAACAACCTCAAAAATGAGGAAAACATGGCACTAAATAAATAGCCTGCAGAAATTACACTTACAGTATTAGAACTGAAACAAGAAGGCAGTGTGTATTAGCCACTTAGATTTTTGTTGCTGTGAGCATGTCTGTGAATGGTCCAGGAAGCGCCATGAATATTGATTTTGGGATTAAAAATCAATTTCAGTGAGTAGGGAAGTTCACAAATACAGAATCCAAAGATAATGAGGATCATTTTTAATCATCTAATGAGGAAAGACTGAAAACATTGTACACTCAACATTGGTGTAGAGAAACGGGAATTCATACACTCTGTTGGAGTATAGTTTGGTAGTGCTTTTTTGTATAAGATTTAACAGTATATACAAAATTTAAAATGTGCCTGCAGTATGGTTAAGTTAGTCCATTTCTAGATGTAGCCTTTGGAAATATAAATGTTCATAAAAATGTAAATATAAGAGTGCTTATATCAAGAACATTTCTCACAGCATTATCTGATAAATAATTTAAACATTCAGTTTTAAAATAGTATTAGGCTGGGGCGCCTGGGTGGCTTAGTCGGTTAAGCGTCTGACTTTCGCTTAGGTCATGATCTCGCGATCGTGCGTTCCGTCCCTGCGTCAGGCTCTGTGCTGACTGCCAACTCAGAGCCTGGAGCCTGTTTCAGCCTGTGACTCCCTCTCTCTCTGACCCTCCCCTGCTCACACTGTCTCTCTCTCTAGAAATAATAATAAAAAAAAAAAATTAAAAAAATTAAAAAAAATAAAATAGTATTAGGCTGATTTATAGTGAGTCCATGCCATGGCATATGCTATACTAATTTCTAAAAAATATGTTGGACCTATGTACACTCAAAAAGTAAGACATCCTATACATATCAAGTCAAAAAGGCAAGTTGAAGCACAATACATATAACTTATGTTAATAAAACCAATTTATGTTAACATTTAAAAATTTGCACATATGTATAGATTCATGTAGATATATGTTTAGTCTTGAAAAATAGAAACAAAAATAATTAAGTGTTCTTACTTCTAGGATAGGAATTGAGATTTGAAGCTAAATTTTGTCACATACTTAGGTATGCCAGTTATTTTTTTACTATTTTTATGTACTATTTTTGATTTTCCCACAATAACAACATTAAAAGTAATATTTGCTTGTTGTTTTTTGTTTGTTTTAAGTTTCTGTTAATGAAAAAATATTAAAAAGCAAGAGATATAAGGTACAGAAAACTATCTTTGCTCTTGAAGATTTAATTAGTAAGAACAAAAGAATACATTTTGTTATATAGTTCAAAATTACAAAGTATTATGAAAAACAATTATCTAGGTATCATGAGCAAGAGCAACTGAGTCTATGTTAAGCATGGACATTACAGTGAAAGGAGGTAAAAACTCAGGAGGAGAAGAAGTTTGCTAAATGATTTCAGAAGAATTCTATAGTTCTATAAAGTTAATAATAAGGTATTTGGAGAAAGTTAATTAGTATGGTTGCATAGATTATCATGGCAGATTATAGATGGCAACTCACAAAAGACTGAAGAAGACTGTTGTATTTAATCATTTCCGGGCCCTAAGAAAGGAATGTGATGGAGAACAATACACCTAAGGATTATATTAAAGACTCATCTCAATATTTCTTCTTCCATAAGATTCCCTTGTTAGACAATGGTGTCTTTATCTTCCTTCCATTAACCTCTATGAACTCCTAAAATGTATGGAAAATGATCAGTTTGCATGCCTTTATGACCTCTCTGCCCTGCCACTGAAGGAAATGATCAAGAGCTGTCATGAGATTTGCAAGGAGTTAAAATCTCACACACACACACACACACACACTCATACCACACACACTACACACACATACATATAAAGGGTTTGTATCACAGTGTTACACAAAACAATTTTTCCTTGTGCTGTGCTCACAACTATCTTGTAAACATGTATTACAGAAATTTTCATATCGTTTGGCATATATTAGGAAATCAATAAAAGTTTCTTAAAGATTCATCTCTCTCTACTTTAGAACTTATGTTTTAAAAATATATAGTTGCAATGAAACTAGATCATTTTCTCACACCATGCACAAAAATAAACTCAAAATGAATAAAGGACCTGAACGTGAGACAGGAAACTATCAACACCCTAGAGGAGAAAGCAGGAAACAACCTCCTTGACCTCCACCGCAGCAACTTCTTACTTGACACATCCCCAAAAGCAAGGGAATCAAGAGCAAAAATAAATGATTGGGACCTCATCAAGATTAAAAGCTTCTGCACAGCAAAGGAAACAACCCAGAAAACTAATAGGCAACCAACGGAATGGGAAAAGATAGTTGCAAATGACATATCAGATAAAGGGTTAATATCCAAAATCTATAAGGAACTGACCAAACTCCACACCCGAAAAACAAACAACCCAGTGAAAAAATGGGCAGAAGATAGGAACAGACACTTCTCCAAAGAGGACATCCAGATGGTCAACAGACACATGAAATGATGATCAGCATCGCTCCTCATCAGGGAAATACAAATCAAAACCACACTGAGATACCACCCCATGCCAGTCAGAGTGGCTAAAATGAGCCAATCAGAGAACTCTAGATGCTGGCAAGGATGTGGAGAAACGGGCACCCTCCTACACTGTTAGTGGGAATGTAAACTGGTGCAGCCCTTCTGGAAAACAGTGTGGAGGTTCCTCAGGAAACTAACAATAGAACTCCCCTATAACCCAGCAATAGCACTGCTAGGAATTTACCCAAGGGATACAGAAATGCTGAGGCATAGGAGCACATGTACCCCAATGTTCATAGCAGCACTCTCAACAATAGTCAAAACATGGAAAGAGCCTAAGTGTCCATCAACGGACGAATGGATCAAGAAGATGTGGTTTATCTATATGATGGAATACTCCATTACAATGAGAAAGAACTAAATCTGGCCATGTGTAGCAACCGGGATGGACCTTGAGGGTGTTATGCTGAGCGAAATAAGTCAGGCAGAGAAGGACAAATATCATATGTGTGCACATATAGGAGGATTAGGAGGAACTTAACAGAGGACCAAGGGGGAGAAGAAGGGCGGAAATGGTGGGGGAAAGGGAGAGAGGCAAACCATGAGAGACTCTTGAATGCTGACAAAAACTGAGGACTGATGGATGTGGAGGGAGGAGGGGTGGGCATGGAGGAGGACACTTGTGGGGATGAGCACTGGGTGTTATGTGGAAACTAATTTGATGATAAACTATTTGTAAATATATATATATATATAGTTGCAGTAAGAAAATTATTTTCATTAAAAAACAATCCGTGCTAATTTCACAAGCATACAAACAACTATGGCTCTGTACAATCTTTAATCTATAAGTATTTATTATTATGTTAAATTTCTATGTTAAATTACTATAGGAAGGGGCCTATACTAATTTATGTCAACTTCAAAGCATGTATTTAATTTTATATCATTATATTCTCAGTGAGAAAACATTTAACAAAGTACTTTGAGCTGTTAATCTATTACTATTTTCCTTTAATTCAATTAATTATTTTGGTGGTTTAATGTCTTTACTTAAAAGGAAATGAACAATGTCTCATATTGATCTGCCTCATCATGGCAGTAATGAAAATAATAGTTATTTATTTGGCTCTAGTAAAAAATTATGTTTTCTTTTTTATGCATTTCTTTTTTTAAGTTAGCAGAGAAAAAAATTAAAAAATCAAGATGGCTTAATCAAATGAAAAATGAGTTTAATTATCTGATACCTATACTAAATGTTTTTTGTTAAAAAATAACTAAGAATTTATGTCTCCTTTTGATACATGAAAAGCCACCCTCTAAAGAGAAAAGTAAAACACAGAGGTTCATAAATGTTAAGCATTCTGAAATTGAAGCTTACACACTATGAAAAAAGGTAAGTTTTTATCATCATAGCCTTGGATATGCAGATAAAGGAACAGAAATAATTATTCTAGCTTTTCTTGTAAGCCATTCTTGACTCTGTGTGTGTGTGTGTGTGTGTGTGTGTGTGTTGGCATTATGAAGAAGCTGTGAGAAACAGAGAGATACAGAGAGAAAGGGAACAAAAGGAATGATGTAAATGGTTGCAAACAAAATGAAAAGAAATAGTAAATGGCAGGACAAAATGTTTTTTCCTTGGGATTCATTTTCTGAATTGAAACTTAATGATAGGTCTGAATATATATGAACTCTCTTACCATTTTTCATTCCCCAACCCATACCATTTCTTCACCTAACCAGCTATTGTGTTTAGAGCTGGGAATAATTACTTGACATTTATTGGTGCTTTGGGTTGAGAGGGATCTTCTTTTTTTATATCATTAACCTAAATTGTAATTCTTCAAGGCAGTTCTGATTTTAAATATTCCCTAGAATATCTGTTAAAATACTCAGTATGGGGCGCCTGGATGGCTCAGTCAATTAAGTCTATGACTCTTGATTTCGGCTTAGGTCATGATCTCAGCCCTGAGAACAAGCCCCGTGTTGGAGTCTGAATTGACAGTGCGGAGCCTGCTTGGGATTCTCTCTCTCTCTGCCCCTTCCCCACTCAAGCTCACACTCTCATTCTTCTCTCTCAAAGTAAATAAACATTAAACAAATATTCAATATGACCATGATTATGTTCAATCAACAGATGACAAAATATACCCTTTGATCATGTATACAAAATAAACATGTAGTTGATAATTTGATATTATTATTATATTACATTTTATATTGTTTTTAATCTAAGAGTAGTTGACTATGTTCTTTTCTCCATTTCAATGGGTCATTTATTCAACTGACTTTAGTACATACTTGACTATAGAGAATCTAAAGGACTCACTGTTCCCTGAATAGTCTATGTGCATTACAACCTGCTCACTTGTATTTACAATTGCTTCTCTGAATTTTGATTGTATCTCTCTCTCCCATCAAGGTATGCACGTTTGTTGTCTTTGAGACATAGAAAGAGTCACATTTACATCATAGCTCTGCTCTGTGCCAGTCCACAGGTGGTTTTCTTTTCCTGTTTTAGGGCATACCTCATTTCTGCAATCATCTTGGCATTTAACCATTCACTGGGCTTTTACATCTCATGCATCCCTTATTACTGTAAAACTTCTTATTTTGGGGGGTATCACTGACTTTTTCTTTGCAATTCAGACTTGTTTTACTATGAATTCCATAATCTCTTTGGGGAATGAAACAATGGTTAATATTTTTCAACATCCTAAAGCCTAGTTCTGATTACATATTAGATGCTTTCTAAAAAGTCGAAATCATGTGGATAAAACACAATGACTAATAACAATTTAGTCCATAAGTCTATTTGACATTACCTATCTTTGTTATTTTAGGAAAGAATTGAGACTACTTGCAAACATCTTATCTAATTAACAGCACAGATCTGTTTCTGTAGGTAGAATATTACTGAAAGAGTAAAAAAAGTTGTCTAGTCACAGTGTGAAATATGCTTGAGTCTTGTCAGTAGGAATTATTTCTCCCACTTTGTCCTAAACAATAGTCTGCTATCATTCTGTTTTCTGGAATCTCCTCTTGGTAATCTTCTGTCTCTTTTGAGTTAATATGCCTAAAAATAAGTTGCTTTTATCCTCAGTCCTACTCTATTCCCAATCTTCAAAATTCCTGATCCTTCCAATTACTGCCTAAAAAAGCTTATAGTCACTTCATAGCTCTGGCATCAAAAAAAATTCTGTAGGCAGGTGCCTGGGTGGCTCATTTGACTGGGCGTTTGACTTCAGCTTAGGTCATGATCTCACTGTTTGTGAGTTCAAGCCCCACATCAGGCTCGCTGCTGTCAGCCCAGAGCCTGGTTCAGATCCTCTGTTCCCTTTTCTCTGCTCCTCCCTGACTCATGCTCTCTCTCTCAAAAATAAATACATATTAAAAAAAAAAACTTCTATAGGTATCGCTTCAGAATATTAACTTGAACTATTCAAAATGATAATTTTTTAGGTAAAAAATAGTGAACAATATTTATAGTTTACCCACAATGCATTAAGAACCAGACGACCTCTCATCATCTTCAATGTTAGTCTTCTAGTCCAAGCCATCATCATCTCTTTAAAATTATTTTCAATATTTTCTCCCATTCTGTGAATTATCACTTTCTTGAGAGTATAATTTGCATTTCAAAAGTCTTTAATTTCTTTGAAGTCCAATTTAATTTTTTCTTTTCTTGCTTATGTTTTGGTATCATATCTAACAAGGGATGCCTAACTCAAGGTCACAAAGATTTACTCCCAAATTTTCTTCTAAGAGTTTACTACATTTAGATCTATGATTCTCTATGCCCCATTTTAATTAATTTTGTGTGTAGTTTAAAGAGACCAACTTCATTCTTTTGTGTGTGGATATCCATTTGTCCCGATTCAACAAATGATAAAGAAGAAAAATACTATTCTTTTCCCCATTCCATTGTCTTGGCGCTATGCCAAAATTTAAATGACCATAGTTATATAGGTTTATTTCTAGACTCTCAATCTTATTAAATTGATAAATATGTTTATCTTTATGCCACTTCTACACAGCTTTATAGTAAGTTTTATAACTGGGAAGTATAAGTCCTCCATATTTGTTCTTTATCAAGATAATTTTAGCTATTCTGGATTTCTTGTGTATCCAAATACATTTTAGGGTCAATTTATCCTATTCTTCAAAAAGAATAGCCTGAGAATTTGGTAGGGAATGCCCTGAATCTATAGGTTAATTTTGAGACTATACTATCATCTTTTGCTGGGAGCTGCACCGGCCTCACTGGATGACAGTCACAGCAAGGAAATGGCAGCGTTTGCACAGCTTCTAACATGAGCAACAAAAACTGGTATCTCCTTCTGCTACTACTGGCTCATGTTGGAAATGAGGCTGCTGGTATTGACCAGGCCTCATGATATTCCAGATCAGACCGATATTCCCCACACAGATTGTTCATACAGAAAAGCATATTCTTGCCTCTTCAAAAGAGACTTCAGATGAAAGCACTGTGGATGATTGTTAAAAGGCTCTTCCTATGGGCCTTGCAGATCCAAGAGTTACACAATAAATGGGGCTAAGAGCACGAGTTACAATTGAGTCTGGCCCTGAGACAAAGAACCTAATTTAGAATTAAGGGCAGATGTCCACCCCCACCCAATTATTTCGGCTTGGAGCACTGCAACACCCCCACCCCCCAAAAGGCATTTGTTATGAGTATTTGGAATGACTTATTCTGGCCTTGAATATGCTGATTGCTCCCTGTGAAGGAACCTATTGAGGAACTTCTTTTGTGATTATGGGAGCAGAGGTGTTTCCTGAAAGACTTGTTTGACCCCTGCTCACAAAGAAGTAACGTCACCCTTTTTATGCTAAAAGCATTGTCTTATATGCTAAAGATACCTTCCTTCCCCATAGAGTAAGCATCTAAATCACCTACCTCAATCACTGTTGATAAAGGTTATGCAGAAGTCTTCTACAAATCTATATTCTGGGACGTTCTTACATATCAAAGAAGCTTGTCATCAGAAATCATTGTCTAAGGCAAATGTCACTTCTGTACCTTCCCCCAAACACTTAATTATAAAATAAAGTTGAGCCCCAGTCAGAGCGGAGATGCCTGCCTGGTGATCAGAAAGACACTCAGGACTCTCTCATCGCTGACACTGTCCATCCTTCAGGGACCCGTGGGCCTGGCTGGAGCCGGCCTCCAACAATCTTTTATATAAACTTTTTATTCCCATGCAACTGATGTTTTCACTTCAATCTTTGCTCCTCAAATCTGTTCTGCATATGAAATCAATGTGTTTCTTTGAAAACTTAAGTCAGGTTATACACTGCCTCTGTTTATAAATATCCATGCCTTTCTGCCTCACCCAGAATAAAATCCAAGGTCCTTTCAATGGTTTAATGGTCCTGCATATATGTTTCTTTGGCTGCCACTTGATTTCATCTTACAATTTCCTCCCTTAGTCACTAATTTTAACTATACTGAATTTATTATTAATTATGCCATGCACAATCCACCTCAGATTCTTTTATTCCCTATTCATTGTGACTATATCCTTCCTCCTTGAGACATTCTTCACTTCCTTCAGATCTCAGGTATAATATTATTAGATGGTCCTTGATCCTTTTAACGAAAATAGCATCTCTCCATCTATCTCTGTCTTCTGATCTGCTTTGTTTTTCTTCAGAGCACTTATTACAGCCTGGAATTTAATATACAGGATACATATATTTTTTCATATTTAGCCCTCAAATTTAATGTAAATTTTGTGAAAACAAAGATTTTTACTTTGTTCACTATTTTGTCTTCAGTGCTTAGAAGAGAGCCTGCCACACAGCAGGCACTCAGTAAATATTTATAGAAAAATGAATATATTTTAGAAGTATCTAATTGCTATAGATGAAATAGTCAAATTTAATAGGATTCTGTTAGACAGAATACACAGATACAGATAATACACAATTAAAACTTCTCTTTCCTCTTACATTCAATATTATTGTATTATTCAAACAGGTTCACTCTAAAGCACATGTCAAATGATTTAGAAGACCAACATAGTCTTAAATGAATAAATCTTCTTTGAATTTTATTTTTAGCAAGTCAAAAATACTAAAGTCTCATAATCATTACCAGTCCTGATAAGCAATAAAATTTATATCACCATTTTCTAAAAAAAGTTGCTGGCATATCATAAATAGTATTGTAGACTAGGAAGCCAAGAGCATTTAACTTCTTTGCAATTCTATTTTTAACTCTGCATGATTTGTAATGTATGGCTGGACAAGTCATTTATCTTTTCTAACATTAGGTTGTGTTTCTTTGAAACAAAGCTAATACAACTTGCTGCTATTTATTTTTTGTCATGCATATGGAAATGTTGATAAAGGTGACATAATTCTAAACACAGGCCAATTTTGCACTGGGGAGTTGCCATTCAAAGAATTACTGTAGTATAAAATTTTCAGTGTGAATAAAGAAGGATATACTGAAACTATAGTACGAAAAATAACAGGACTATAAATGCATGGGAAGCTGTATGGTAAAGAAAAGTATCAGGAGTCAGGGAGACGTTTGTTTAAATGTTGATCTATACTTCCAAAGTAGTAGACTGAAAAGGTTTAATTTTATGTAACCTTAGTTCTTTGCTCTAAAAGAAGAGTAACAAACACTTTTATAGCAACTAACATGATGCCTGGCATAAGGTAGGTGTTAAATAAATGTGAAGTTCAATCCCCTTGATTAGGACTATCAAATGGCCATGGCACCAAGTATAAAATCATGAATCTCATGAAAAGGTAAGCTGAAACAACTATGTCTGTATGAGGCATGTGGGGATAACTGGAATGAGTTAAGCTTTCCATTATTAGTTTTTTAATTCACTGATATCTCCATAACAGTATCACATCAAAAAATGAATACTTTGGGGGAACCTGGCTGGCTCATTTGGTAGAGCATGTGACTCTTGATTTTGGGGTTTTCAGTTCAAGCCCCACTTTGGGCCTAAGCTTATTTAAAGAAATGAATACTTCCCCCCCCCAAAAAAACCTGAATATTAAAACAAAGTGAAAAATTATGAGGACTTCAAAGGTCTCATAAAAATTTGGGACCATATAAGCTATTCAACTTTTTTCTTTTTGCCATTTAAATATTCTTTACAGTTGCCTTTTCTAATTCCAAAGTCAAATAACTATCCTCCTTACTCCAAATACTGTCAACAGAAGTTGACAGCCTGTTATGTATATGCCATACTTTTTGTATATATTCATATAAATATTCATATGATTTTTTGTTTATATCTATTTTATATTTATCCTGAAATATATTTTAGAAATTACTTAATATAAACAGATAGAAATTTAACTAGAAAGACTAATTCATTATCTAAACCACGAAAGACTATGCTATTAAAACTAAGTTTAGATACCAGTTCTAAACTGAGACTGTCCTAAGAGAAATGGAGTATGGTCACAGGAGATGTTTTGTCACACCAGTTGGTAATTGTGCAGTGTTTTATAATCCAGTTATTATATAATTGAGTTACTACATTACTAGTGGATATTTATTGAGGTCACTTCTAGTTTTAGGCCACTCCAAAAAACAAACTAACAAACATAAAGAAGTGATGTAATAAATATACATTTTTTGGTAGTTCTTTTCCTGGAGGAGTGAATCCTAAAATTACATTGCTGAGTCAGGAGGTTTGTACTTTAAAAGAATCACATGAATAATGTCAGGTAACATTCTAAAAAGATTTCACACTCCCCCAGATGATATACGAGAGCACTCATTTCTCTACAAGGAAATACCATAGTTAAATGGGTTGATTTCTCAGTCTTTCCTGAATCTGATTAACATATATTTTCTTGTTACTTGTGATGTTACTATATCACATTTTTTTGCTTATATTTATTTAAAACTTATTAACTATTTTTCTAAATTTGGGATATTTATTATTATATATGAATGCAAAATCATTTGATCTCATTTACTAGCAATTTGGGTAGTTAGATATTCTCATGGACATGTTGAAATGCTGAACAGATTGTATTTAAATTATATACACATTGTGGAAAAGATGACATTTCATAAATTTAAATTTTGTCATCAAGTCACAAATTTGTTTATTTGCTTTATATTCTTTAATGATATTTTTATGAGTTATTTCATATAGACCCTAGGTTTCTGTTATCGGATCATCATTGTTTTTTAGACTTTTTCTGGTCATCTCTAGTTCTGAGTAGATAATATATGATTAGAAAAAGCTATTAAATTTTGAGTTTATACTCTTGATATTTGACATCTTAATATTAAAGTATTAACATTAATTATTAAATTACATTGATCTTTTAGCTAGTAATTAACTGAACACTCTTGTTTATGTGAGTAATCATAATTTTGTTCATTTTTCTATATTTCATCCTAACATTCCATGATCTGAAACTGAATTCTGGGTCTACCACTTACAAACTGGTGTAATTTTGCAAGTGACTCAAGCTACATATGCCCTAGTTTCCTCTTCTATAAAACAAGTTTAATAAACTTAACTACAAGGATTTTCATGAGGATTAAACGAAACTCATGAGGATCAAATAAAACTTAACTCAGTAAACAATCACTAAATGTTAGCTATTATAATTACAAGTATGTAGATTTATATTAAATTACCAAATCTAAAATTCTATGACTATACATGCTAAATGTGTGCCAGACTTTTCTAAGTTCTTTCACTCATGCCAGGATATTTCTATAAAGAATTACATGAATAATGTCAGATAACATATCTGACATAACATATTTTTATCAAGTTTTACTGTAAAAATGTTAGGATCTATGGGTTAGAATGACTTTTTACAATCACAATTCACAGTAAATTATAGAGCATGAATTAGAGTGCTGAAGTTTTTACTGAAACACTCATGATCTTACTATATCATACTGTCTTCAAGAAAGGAGAAAATTAATGAAGTAATGTATGTGCTTCATAGAAAGGGAGACTTTGATATAGGTCACAGAGAGTAGATATGATTTTGATATGAAGTTCAGACATAAAAAGGCCTTTTATAGTGATGGTTTATAGTGATGAATAAGAATGTCTCCTGAGGGGGAAGAGGCCTTAAGGGCTCAACCTTGTTGGATCAAATGATATATACTGACATGGAGGGCATATATAATGTGGATGAGATGAGATAATAACAAATTGTACCATTCTTTACAGGAAGGTCTAGCCTTTATAGAAACAAATGGGCTCTAAGTGTGATAGGTCTTAGGTTAAAAAGTTAAAAAGTTTCTTGACTGCAATTCCTAGTACTTATAACTTACTAAATTGAAATAGAGCTCTACAGCATGCGCAGTTTCCTGGCTTAGTGATCACAGTTCCTAAAGAAATCACTCTTAAACACTCTTAAAGCCTTTTTATCACAACTAGAATGTAATCATACATATTATCATGGCCTGGAAAATCTAGTCTGCGGAGTTACAGGCACTCACCTCTTGAGTTAAGTGCTGATCAGACTCTGTACAGTATGTAGGCAGCAGCTCAGTCACCAAAGATTTTGGCAAACAATTTTATTGATTGATTTTTTTTAATTTTATTGATCTTTCTCTATTTTGATTTTTCAAGCACTTTGACAAGATCATTACCCATTTTTCCACAAGAATTTTAAACCCATTTCTTGACACTGTGTTGTCCAGATAATCTTCTCTGGAGCCTTAACTCTTATTCTCCAATTATACATTCCCAATCCCTACGCATAACTTCTCTGATTCACCAACTGAGTACATTCCTTTACTCCACTCACTTTCTGACCCAACTTGCTTTATGTTCCAGGTAAAAATCCACATTCCCAAACCTCCTTAGTTCTAATCCCTATAAAGATCATTTGTATGAACGTTTGTTATTTATCTTAAATCTGTTATTTTTAATATCTTTCTCATTTTTTCAACTCCAATAAAATACCAACACCTAAACATTGCTTTAAAGACTGAATAAACTTATTGGAAAGATCTAGTACAACAGCCAAGCACAACACAGAACATAGAAGACTCACAGCAGCTAGTATATAGATATATATTCTTTAAATGTTTATTTATTTATTTATTTATTTATTTATTTATTTATTTATTTACTTTGGGAGAGAGCAAGAGAACATGCAAGAGGGCTGGAGGAGGAGAAAGAATCCCCAGCAGGCTCTATGCTGTCAGCATGGAGCCCAGTGCAGGGTTCCATGTTCTAAGCTGAGAGATCATGACCTGAACCAAAATCAAGAGTCAGACGATTAACTAAATGAGCCACCCAGGCATCCCTCAGAAGCCAGTATATCTAATTAAATAGTAAACTATTAAATTTTTACAGAGAAAGAAAATGCAGTCCTTCCTCCAAGAGGTCTATGTATCTCTTACCAATAGAGATCAAAATAGATCCAAGGTCTTAAAATAGACATAGAACATGAATGCACTTCCTAGAGGCAGATCAAGAAAGTATTGAGGACTGGATCCAGTATTGCTGTAGAACAGACTTTGAAAATTTTAAATCAAATTTAACTTGTAATAAATGTTAACTATAAGCTATTTTGTTGGATTTTATATGAGAAAAGGCATTTAAAAATAAAAGACAAAAATTGTGTCTTACATGTTATAATGTATTTCATTATTTTCTTTGACTTTGGAATGGTTTCTAAACCAAGATTTTAATCTAATAGCCTTAATTAAGTCTCTATAATATAACATCCTGAGAAAAAAGAATCTGTAGAATACTTACACTGAATATAAAGACTTACTTATAAAGAATGTCTGCCTTTGGAAAAAATGGCCATTGTAAACTCTCTCAGTAGATTTACTGATAACCTTGTCTGCAAATATTTCTGGGTCATTTTCTATTAAATCTTGGTTGATCTGACATAGTCTATTAAGGCTAATTTTGATTATTGATTTGTCTAACTTTTTGCTTTCTCTCAAAATGCATTAAATTTGACTTCTCTCTATGTTAACTGCCACCACATAGTATCTTCTATAGCACTGGTTATGTTCCAGAAATATATAACTATCTTCTAAGATGTTTTTAAATGATTTAATCAGTGGATTTTTAAAATATATTAATTTTTTAAAAGACCTGAATTTATGTTTCCGCTATCTCTTGTCTATGTGATATATTTATGACAACATTATCCAAAAATAATTTTAAAATTTATTCTAAAAATCAGCATATACCTTCTTTGTTCACACATATATTCTTATTCCTAAATGTGTCTTTAAAGTCTTTTTGAGTAGATTTCTAAGTGTTAAGAATACAAGAATAATCATGAAAGGGATATTCATTTAATGCCCTAATTTGAAAAATTTTACTTTTCTAAGAACCCATCAGAAAATTTTGCATTTTTGCCAGTTGTATGACTCAAAGTAGAACATGCTAGTTGCTATAACAAACAAACCAAAATTATGGTTGCTTAATTCAACAAATGTTTATTTGACACTTGCACAATGTCTAATACAGATGTTCCTGGCTGAGCTATTCTTCTGGGAAGTTCCATCCAAGGAAAGGATCCCAGGGTCCATGGTTCCCACCATCATGTGATTCTGCTATCTTGGAGCACTTCATTTCCAGACAGGGAGTGAGATCATGGGAGATTGGATCTTTCATGGCCAGGCTATAATAATTTCCCTTTATTCTATTAGTCAGAGCCAGTTACATGGCTCCAACCTAACTGCAAGAGAGGCTAGGGAACTTAAACTTCCTGTGTTCTCAGGAAGAGAAAAGGGAGATTGCTAAACTTCTAGTCAGTCCTGCCATACAGGTATACCAGTCTAGAACGTGATAGAAGAAATAAATATTAACAGTAGAACAAAAATCCTGAATAAAAGCTTCTTTTACTAAAATTAATGTTATTAAAATCTTGGTTCAAAAAAAATCTTGGTTCAAGGAATCAAATTTTAAAATGTAATATCTTTATCCTTTGTGCACTGTTCTATAAATAGAAGTGATTTTATCAAGTTACTTATGTGATATATTTTACTCAATTATATTTTCCTAGAAAATTGAGTGAGAGTCAATATTCATTCATCAGCCACGATGCAATATCAGAAATTCTTGAGGAAAACACTATGCCACAATACAAGATGGATGAGTTGCAGAGTAAATATTCAATTTAATTATTACATTTCAATGGGTATATTACATGGTAGATATAATTGCCATGTGCCTGTTGATGGGATACAATATTGCCCACACCCTGATTTTCTTTTCCGTGAATTGTTTTATAAGGGGATCAGGATTTTTTAAGTGATTAGATTTGCCAAATAATATAACCAAAAGAACATAAAAAAAAAAATACTACACTATGGAAGTGTGGTTTGAATGATCAGAAGCTGTAACACTGAATTAGTTAGATGCAAACTATTGTAGACTGTAATAATTAAGCAAAGATTTGCAATATAAATACTAAAACTTATTAAAATATAATGTAACTGTAAGCTTATATAATTACATAGGTTATGCATAGATTTGGAGTCTGTAAATATACTGAGGCATAGAATTTACAGAGAAATTTAACCTGAAGTTTTATGTGAACTAATTCTAAAAGCAAGTGTAAGAAATACTGTGTTCTCATCAATCTTTGGGTTGATTTCATATTTGATTAATTTGTACTGTCTGTTAAACCAGGAAGGCACTCTGCATGGTGTGGTAATTTCCAATTAGCCAAAAATTTATAATAATTTCCTTTTATTTATAAGCAATCACAAATTTGAAGTAAACAAAACATTTTTTAAGTAAATATAACACATTAACTATAACTTTACAAGACCTGTCATTCAAATTCTCTGCTGAAAGTAAATTCAAGATTAAGGCTTTATATAGTTACAAGATTAAAGAATCAAAACCTATGAAGGTTAAGGACTAAAGTTGAACTAATTATTGTTATCAAAATGCTTCATGCCCAGGGAAGCAAGAGATGCATCATTTACTCTGCTTTTGATAAATGACTTAAAACCGAAATTCTGGCTAGCTGAATGTCAGGTTTTGTCATTTGCAGTCAGGGTCAACTATATTTCAATATCACCTGTGTGGATGGTAACTTCACCTAAATCCATTAAGCTGATACTTTTGTAATTTTGGGTCAGTAGAAATATTACTGGTCATTGATCATCATTAGAAAATTCTAGTTTTCAATAGCACTTGTTTTTTTCTTGAGAAAAAAATACAAGCCAATATTTAAACCTGTTAGTTAAAAGAAGTAAATGCTGCCTTTATTTATTATTGAAAGATGCCATCTATCTACTTCCATATAAGATAGCTAATTACATATTTTTAAAATTTATAATGTATCAACTAAAACAGAATTTGTCATAAGGTAAATATATAGTCATAACTAAAAAATTATGAAAGTAACAGAGATGAAAAATAGGGAGGGAAAGAAAGAAATACTAGTGTGAGTTTATGTAGATAAAATAAGTTAACAATTAAAAGCAAAGCTGACATTGTTCTTTCTGGGCATTTAAGAAAAGTGGAAAATATCATTGATTACATGGTTTACAAAAAGGAAGCGCACCATCTAACTTAACACATAAGTTAACACACCATAACAAAAACTTGTTCTGGAAATGTAAGAAAATATATATGTGAATTGATTGAACATATCCTTAAGAATTTTGCTGTATATTCACTCATGTGTGGAATTTAAGAAACAAAACAGACAAGCAAAGGGGGGAAGACAGGGAGAGGCAAACCAAGAAACAGACTCAACTACAGAGAACAAACTGATGATTAGCAGAATAGAGGCATGTGTGGGGGGGAAGATAGGTTAAATAGATGATGGGGACAAAGGAAGGCACTTGTGATGAGTATCTTCTGTTGTACAGAAGTGTTGAATCACTATATTGTACACCTGAAACTAATATTACACTGTATATTAACTAACTAGAATTTAAACAAAAACTTTAAAAAAAGGTTTTGTTATACAAAAGTTTAGGTATTTTATTTTTTAAACTTTTTTTTTTGAGAGGGGGCACAAGTGAGTGAGGGGTAGAGAAAGAGAGATTGACAGAGATTGACAGAGATTGAGAGAGAAAGAGAGAGAGAGAATTGGGGCTCACCCAAAGGGGGGCTTGTGTTCACCCAAAGAAGGGCTTGTGTCCACCTGATGGGGGGATCGAGCTCACTGAATGCAGGACTGGAAATCACAAACTGTAAGATCATGACCTGAGTTGAAGTCAGATGCTTAACAGCCATGCACTCTAAATGTTTAGGACTTTTAATGAGACAGATTATTGATATGTATGAGTACCAGAGAATGAAGTAGACCGTTTATTTGTGAACAAATAAAGTATCATATAACAAAGAACTATTGTTAAATTTTCAATGCCATCCATGTTTATTAAATCATTGATTGTTTTCTCCCTAACATGATCTTCCAAAAAATGCATCTTGGAGACAATGTCAATAGTAATCCCTAACCAGAAAACTAACACAAACTTTATAGAGATATTTGGAAATAAATAGGTTGTGGAAAATATTAAAAAAGGATTGACTATCCATAAAGAATCTAGGTGCTATGGGATATAAAAATTAACAATGGCATATTCCTTGACCTAATGAAATTTATAATTCAATTAGCAGGATAAGAAATAAATAATGATTGAGCTGGAAATTGTATACTCATAGTCCTAAAAAGGACTATGTAACTACAATAATAGAATTATATTCAGTAAAGCATTCATTGTGTATTTCAAATGAGTGTCAATGTGTCAAAGGGCCACCATAATCTAAAGTCATCAGTACAACTTTACAGAGGCGGAGGACTCTGTAATGTCTTGTCACTTATTGAGCATCTATTGTGAATGTTGTCTTTTGAGTTCAAAGTCTATCAGGAAAAGCAGATGTTTAGACATAAAAAAAAAAACAGTGTCGTATGTGTAGCAAGAAGTATGTTTATAAGGAGAAATTTCCTAGAAACAGATAAATTCTAATACTTGGAATTTAGAAGCATAAATAATGGTTTTCCAGCTTAAAAAAATAATGGTTTCCCCACTGGTAAAGGAGAGAAAACTCATTTCGGAGAAATGCTTAAAAGCATAAAACAACACAGCATTTTCCAGAAATTATACTTAGTTAAATATTGATGAGCAGTTAGGCAATAAGAATGAAGAGATAAGTGGTTTGGCAGAGCCCATATTGCAATAGATCTTAAGCTTTCTTAAGAACTTTCAACTTTCTATAGAGTTCAGAGTTTCTCAATCAGTGTGTAACTAAAGGCTTAAGGTGCAGTGAGATACAGATGATCTCCTCGGTCCTGGTGGAGCTAAAAGGGATTGAGATGGAGGGAGTCTGATAAGTCATAACTTACATTGAGAACAATGTATCTTTCTTTATTTACCCTAAATGTCTTTAAAATATCACAATTTTTATGTGTTCCATGATGAAGACGTTAAGATGCACTGTTATAGATGATGGGAGTCAACAAAAGGCTTTAAGTAGGGAGGAGACTAACAGATTTGCATTGTAGCAAGTTTAGGGACTGTATGAATAATGGCTTAGAAATAATAAAGCTAGAGACAGGGAGACTAAGTGGCTACTTGAAATCTAAGTAGAAGATAATTAAATTATGTACTAAGATATGGCATTGGATACAAAGATGAGGAAGGAAATTCAAGGGGTATTTGGGAGGGAGAATTGATAAGAATTGATAAGGTATTGGGAGGGGTAATATTACAACTTTCCTCAACTGCAGGAGTGTACACGCTATATACATAGGATGCAATGCAATCGTGTGTTCCTGTTCAACACAATGACCCAATGGATGTGGGGATTTCTGCAGAGTATTAGAGGAAATATTTATAGCTGACTTCTTCAGGAGGCAGGATTGTGAAAAATTTAATGTTCACAGCCTCTTTCTGCCATGTCAATCATTCCTATCCTGGAACAAAGATGGAGATACTGAGTTCTAACACCTCCTCTCCACCTCCCCCTGGGACCCAGCTTGTCTACCATGAAGGATGTTTCTTCCTGCTTCTCCATAATTTCTACTGGGAAACCCTACCCTATCTTCTGTGCCGTCTAGCATTGGCAATGACTCTGTAGGTAATCCAGGTGAGTTTTGGCCTAAAGGATTAGGACTCTAGTCTGAAGATACAGGAACTAATTCTCCAATTTTTGTCAACAATAAAGCTGCTATTTTGATCTCCCATCTACTCTATTCCTTTGTCTTGTTCTCATTTGCTTTAATGTTTTCTTTTTTTTCCTAGGAGAGAGAGAGAGAGAGACAGCGTGAGCAGGGGA
This sequence comes from Proteles cristata cristata, assembly GCA_017311185.1. Taxonomy (NCBI): domain Eukaryota; kingdom Metazoa; phylum Chordata; class Mammalia; order Carnivora; family Hyaenidae; genus Proteles; species Proteles cristata. The sequence continues at coordinate 121,073 of JAESUZ010002583.1, forward strand.
GGGTCAGAGAGAGAGGGAGTCACAGACTGAAATAGGCTCCAGGCTCCGAGCTGGCAGTTAGCACATAGCCCAATGCGGGGCTTGAACCCATGAACCACGAGATCATGACCTAAGTGAAAGTAGGATGCTTAACTGACTAAGCCACCCAGGCACCCCCCTCATCTGCTTTAGAACTCAGGAAAATAAAAGGCTCTTTTAAATTCCAATATGGTTTCGAGGACTGAGGAAAATGGAACTCGATCAATCAAAATAAGACACATTATTGTTTCATGCTATTTTCCTAAGGCAAACTAATTTCCTCAAGAACTACCTTTAAATGTCTGCAATATATTCAAAATATTTGGCTGCTTTTATCATTAGCAAAACAGTGCTTCAATATATTTATAACATGCCTAATGAAATAAAATAATATATTGAGAAACAGTTATATGAAATATACTTTTTTCAACCATAACTTTGTCCATAAAAACCCAAAATAAAGCAAAAATTTCATTCAAATTAATTTGCATTTTTCCTTTTAACAACATTCATCATGAGGAAAAAAGATTCAGAAGAGAAAATATACTTTAAGTATCATACCTTATTTTTAACTTGGAAATGTATTTTTAAATCAAAATTTTATCATACAGCAAAAACAAAGAACCAAATGAAAGGGAAGCATATTTACTCTGGCAAATTGTGTAACAGTTTTGGCTCTTCTGATTAACATTGTTACCAAGGAGACACTTCGTTATAACTCCCCTCAGCAAGAAAAAGAAATACTGATGGACTGGGAAGTAGATCTTTTTGATAAGAATGCATTCATTGTTCCTGAAATGTCTAAAAGACCTATCTACAGTAGAAAAAATCTAGTTTCCTAGGCTTTTGATTAAGACAATCATTATCAGAGATAAAGGTCTTTGGACATTCTTTCCATTAAAAACAAACTTTCAGAGTTTGTAGCAATGTCACCTTGAAATTGAAATTTTCCTTTTGGGAAAGACAATTTAAATCTATAGCTATGTCTTATTTTTTCAGTCATGAATAGTTAAATGAGATATAATTAAAAACTGTGGTAATTCATGTTTTATATGAAGAGCAATTCTGTTTCATCACCAAAGTAGTACACTTGTTTTAACGGTAGGATGAGAATTTCTGATATCAGTAAAATAAAAATAGTTGGCATTCATAATTTTAATCTAAATGACTTGAGGTATAAGTTCTGAATCTGGACAAAAAATATATTACCCTCATAAAAATAATATGATAAACTATATTCCCAGCGGCATTATATAAAAAGAGTATACTTATATTTGCTTAAACTTAATAATATTTCTACTCTCATTTTTATTTAGATCTACAAGGTAATGTCTGAGAAACATGTACATAAATTGCAAAATAAATTATTTCCCATCTTCCAAAAGTAAACATCTTAAATGAACAAAGAAATCACTCTTCACGTATTTTTAAATATTTCAAAACTAAATTGCATGGCTTCCTTTATGATTATTTTTAGATAGTTGTATGTATAATTCTCCAGATAAAGTATTTAACATTTATATAATTTCTCATGTTTCTTAAATTCTATTCTACCTATCCCTAGGTATGATATTGGTAAATGCACTGTTTCCTTTAGGTATTTACTAAATATTGTTGATAAACTGGATCATTTAAGCAATATTGGCCCTGTAACATGATTTATGTGGCAACAAATAGAGCGAGTGACTTGTATACTTGAGAAAAGATATGAACTTTAAATTTGTTTTCCAGTAATACATTTACGATTCTAAACAGAAATAGTATGTGTAGGGGCGCCTGGGTGGCTTAGTCGGTTAAGCGTCCTACTTTCGCTTAGGTCATGATCTCACGGTTCGTGGGTTTGAGCCCCGCGTCGGGCTCTGTGCTGACTGACAGCTCCGAGCCTGGAGCCTATTTCAGAGTCTGTATCTCCCTCTCTCTCTGACCCTCCCCTGCTCTCTCTCTCTCTCTCTCTCTCTCTCTTCCCCCCCAGAAATAAATAAAAATATTAAAAAAAAAAAGAAATAGTATGTTTAACAATCTTTGATAGATTAGAAAGCATAGGGAATGTAATGCGCATATGACTGAAGATTCATTCAGAGTACATTGGTTTTATTTATTTTTTGTTTATTTGTTTAATGGACCACCTCAAATACAATTATTCCTCACAATTAATATACCAAATAATAACAATGTCATTCTAATTAGAAGATGACACATTCTGGGTTTTGCTCATATTTATTATTCTATTTTAATGCTTCCATATCTAAGCAACTTGATACTTTTTAAGGCACATTTTACTTTCTCTTAAGTCCTTTCCTATGCTATTTTACAGAGATGGATTCATATATCAGATAATAAAGAGTGGAATAGATGGAAAAAGAATGAAGTAATATGAAAATTCAAAAAAGGGGGAACCTGGGTGGCTCAGTCGGTTAAGTGCCCGACTTTGGTTCAGGTCATGATCTCAGGGTTCATGAGTCAAGCCCAGCAATGGGCTCTGTGCTGTCATAACAGCTTAGGGCCTAGGGCTTGCTTCAGATTCTGTGTCTCCCTGTCTCTCTGCCCCTACTCCACTCACACTCTGTCTCTCTAAAATCCATGAAGGATGCTTGGGTGGCTCAGTCAGTTAGGTATTCGACTTTGGCTCAGGTCATCTCACGGTTGTGGGTTTGAGCCCTGCGTCGAGCTCTGTGCTATCAGCTCAGAGACTAGAGCCTGCTTTGGATTCTGTGTCTCCTTCTCTCTCTGCCACTACCCTGCTCATGCTCTGTTTCTGTCTCTAAAAAATAAACGTTAAAAAAATTAAAAAGTAAAATAGAATAAAATCCATGTAAATGTGGACCCACACCTGTGTTGCTAAAAGACCAACTATAAAATATTTTATTCTAAGTCTTGGTAAAACAAGCAAAATATAGTCCTTCAGAAATTTTCTATTTAGAAAATGTTTAACTAGGCACACAACATGTCAGTAGTTTTAGAACATCAGTACTAAATGAACAAAACATAGAAGGAAATTCTAAGTATGGACAGCACACTAAAAAAATACCACTAAAGCTTATACTAACCCATTTATTTTAATTTTAGATTGCCAGAGAGCAAAATAAGATTCTAATACATACTTTAAAGAATTACTTTCATGTGTGAAATGTTGATTTACATAAAGGAGTCCACGGTGTATTTGCCTTGCACTGGTTAACATTATTAATACAGGAAAGGAAAAACCTAGCCCACAAGTGAGAATATTGTAATTTTAATTGATGGTTAGTATTTATTTTTAAGTGATATTTACCTTGAGGGGGGGTTATATTTGAATGTCACAGAAACAAATAAAATTAATCGATGCTATTTTAAATATATAACTTTTAAAAATGGATATATGAGTTTGAAATTAAAATCACAATTAAGCAAGTAGAGAGTAAATATTCTCTAAAAAATATAAAAGAAAAACCCTTGAAATTCAGGATAAAGGGATTCAATCAATCATACATGGATAATCATGAAAGTGTTTCCAATTGAGTTTATTTAAAGCAAACTTCTCACCCATGTTAATTTTTGTTTTCACTTTTTTATTCTTTATCTAATGTTTGATATTTTTAGTTTTATTAGACAAAAATCTTACCTTTCTTCAATATCCTATTATGTCATTACTTATTAACCCCTGTTCATAAGTTGAGTGCATATCCTACTTGAGTATAATGTTTGAAGGACCAAACACAGATGGCTGCATGAATCTTAAAATATTATTCTTTTAATATTTCCAGAATGCTAGAATTTCAGATAAAGCTTCAAGCACTACAAGCCATGACCTTCATATACACTTGATCTACATTGTACACTGGAAGATAGTATACCTTGACCTGAATCAGAAACATAGAAGCAATATTTGTAGAGATGACAAACCAAAAGATACTTCATAAAGGAAAGGTATGTTGCTATTAATGATAACTTAGGAATAAGCTGAGATTTTATTAATTTCAAATCAAAGTGTTTTGAAATACTGTTAATACATTCTAAAAGTAGCACAATTAAATAAGACAAAGTAAGAGGTGTTAAGAGAGGCTATCTTGTTTCTGTAAATAAAATATATACACACACACTTACTTGAGTCCTAATAATTCTGTGAAATACATTCATGCTTATCAAAAACTCATCAAATAAAATGGTACAAAAGAGATGTATGTATTTACCAAATATATCCTTATCTTCAATGATTGCCATCTCAACCTCTTCTCCAGTAATTATTGTGCATGTGAAAGGAAGTTGAAGAAGAACACTAATCTCACCAAAAGATTCCTTCTCCTTAAGTGTACCCATACAAACAAGTTTTTGAATTTTTTTCTGTAAGAGATATAGATAATTGATGTTCAATGAAACCAGTTTCATACAATGGATAAATACTGTTATCATCAGAAACTCACTGTAAAGTATTTTGGTATGTGGTATTTAACATGCAATTTCATTCAAATCAGAGATAACAGTTATTAACACATGTAGTTAAATTATATAGAACAATAGTTAATTGATAGGCAACTTCAGCATATTGAAGGTAACTGAAAGTAATGTCATTTAGTGATCTACAAAATAATTTTTTAAAGATTTTTTTTATAAAGAGAGCAGAAGTTGGGGAGAAAGGCAAAAGGAGAGAGAAAGAGTTTATTTGATGTGGATCTGGATCCCACAACCCTGGAATCATGACCCCAACTGAAATCAAGAGTTGGAAGCTCAACCAAATGAGCCACCCAGGTACCCCTAATTTTTTAATCCACCGAGATGTTTATGAATTTTTGAGCTCATTCAATTTTTCAAGGTCCTACAGTAGCATTTTGTAAATAGAACTTAGCTTTGAATGTTTTGTGAACTACCATTTGTTACCTCAGCCCCAGATCATGGCTGGACTAACAAAGAATAAGAAATTAAGCACAGATGCCAGGACCAGAATTGATGGAATTAATAGCCAAAGATGAAATTCCACCCAGACTTTTTTGTTTAAATAAGAAAGAAACATGGAAAGAGAATTTGATTCAGGGAACTAGCAATTAGGTCCAAATTAGAAACAGAAGAAAAGGGCCTGCAGGTTTTCAGTATGCATATCTCTGGAGAAAAAGATGAAACTCCAAATTATTTTTTCAGAGAGACCTCAACACCCTGGAAACAGGGATGAGTTGATGAGCAGCAAGTTTTAAAAAGAACGTATCTCTCAGAGTTATAACATGACAGGAACTCAGAAGAGGTGAAAGCCTTTAACAAGTATCCTAGGGTCAAAAGCAATATCTCACTTGGAGAATTGCCATTTATATAGTGAGGCAAATCCTCACACTAAATATAACTAGTATAGCAGAATTCAACTAAGTTTATATATTAAATTTAATTACAATGAAGACTGCCTGACTGACCAAAAAAAGATTAGTTCTGACTTTTTTATCACTCTGCATTAGTGTTTTGCCTGTTCTAGAACTTCATAAGACTGGAGTTATGCAGCCTGCAATCTTTTGGCTTTCATGTTTTTACCCAACCTAATGCTTTGAGATTCATCCATATTCTTGTATGCATGATTAGTTCTCTTTATTGAGGTGTAGCATTCCATTGTATGAATATTTCACAATGTTTCTATTCATTCAACTGTCATTGGACATTTGGATTACTTATAGTTTTTGGCTTACGGAGATACATGTGAGTCTTTTGTAGATTTGTCTTTTTCTTTTTTTTTTTTTTTTGTCTTGAGTAAATATCTAGAGTGGAATTTCTGAGTCACTTGTTAAATGTATTTTAGCCAATCTGATATGCTTGAAGTGTTACCTTGTTGTGGTTTTAATTTATATTTCTCTAAGGAATAAAGATGTTATCTCTTAATGTACTTCTAGTCATTCCTATGACTTACAACTCAATTACAACGTATATTACATTCCTATATATTATAACTCAGTGAAAAGAAACAATAAAAAATAGTTAAAAATTGAACAGAAATTTCACAACACATATAACAAATATGCAATATTAAGCTAGATTCAATTACTATTAAAGAGAATACATAAGTTTAAAACTTACCACTTTTTTGGGTTGTAGTTTTATAAGTCCTATAACATTTCTATAAATATTACAATATCCAGAATTAATATAAGCCACAAAAGAAATTATCTTCCCAGTTTCCACTATCACTGAAAATAAGAGATAATTCATTATTTTAGACTCTTCTCTATAAAAAATTATTTTAGATATGACAATAAAAGATGACATTTCATTCAGTAACAATGGCAAATTTCTTAATTGATGGCAGTTTATAGGAAGTACTCAGAAAATGATTAAAACATTTACATCTTTTACTTATATCTGTAACCTAATATGTAAGTAAATATTGACAAAACTTTGGCAGTAAAGGCAACAATATGCTAGTAAACTATCAGGTGGAGGAGACGAAAGTGTGGGACAAGTCCCAATTTTTAGCATTTATTGATTTTTATTGTGTTAATATTTCTACCACGGTTAATTTTATTTTATTTTATTTTATTTTTTTACAAATAGTTTATTGTCAAATTAGTTTCCACATAACACCCAGTGCTCATCCCCACAAGTGCCCTCCTCCATGCCCACCCCTCCTCCCCCCCACATCCACCAGTCCTCAGTTTTTGTCAGCATTCAAGAGTCTCTCATGGTTTGCCTCTCTCCCTTTCCCCCACCATTTCCGCCCTTCTTCTCCCCTTGGTCCTCTGTTAAGTTCCTCCTAATCCTCCTATACGTGCACACATATGATATTTGTCCTTTCTCTGCCTGACTTATTTCGCTCAGCATAACACCCTCAAGGTCCATCCATGTTGCTACACATGGCCAGATTTCATTGTTTCTCATTGCCATGTAGTATTCCATGGTATAGATAAACCACATCTTCTTGATCCATTCATCTGTTGATGGACACTTAGGCTCATACCACGGTTAATTTTAAATTGCTAGTGGCTTAACAACCAGCTCACAAAATCCCTGAATATTTAACTTTTGGCTCTTTAGAGCGTGTGCCTTGATCCAGGCCCTCACTCTACTAAATATAGAAGTGGTTAAAAGCAACGGCTTTAAGGACATACTGTTTTGGTTTAAAACCCTACTATGCCTCTTTTTAAAAAACTTTTTAATGTTTATGTATTTTTTGAGAGAGACAGAGCGCGAGTGGCGGAGACGCAGAGAGAGAGAGAGGAACAAAGTCCAAAGCAAGCTCCAGGGTCTGAGCTGTCATGATAGCACAGAGACAGATGCAGGACTCGCACTCACGGGCCCCAAGATCATGACCTGAGCCTGAGTTGGGTGCTTAAACAACTGAGCTTCCGGGGCACCCTTGCTACTTCTTAAGTGACCTTAGATAAATTATAGAACTTTTCTGAGCTTTAAGTTTTTCATCTTTAAGATAGAAAAATTTGGAGTTGCTGTTCTAAACTCAACAGATGGTTATTAAGTGTATATAAAGTACTTAACCCTAAGGTCTGGCATTACTATTACATAACAAATCATGTTGTTATTATCATCAGTATTTTCTCAAATTTGTAAAGCCACCCTAAGGCCAAGATACACTTGAAGGTGAACTGGATAATACCTTTATACAACCATTAATGGATTAAAAAGCAATGTAAATAAAAAAATCTGATCTGTATAACATTAAATTATCAACATATTATAATTTAAATAATAAAATCACTTGGATTTATATGTATTAAAATTACTATTTAAAATGGACTTTCAGTTTGTTCATTCTATAACATATCAATATATTTTTCTGAAATCCCAAACACAAAAGTGATAATATAAATATAAAGATACATGTGTAACTTTCCTGTGATTTTATAAAGTAGACAATTAAAAAGTATTTTCAATTATTCAAAAGCATTCATTTCATAGTGTAAACAAGTATATATCAGGATGAAGAAAAACATTGGTGTTATTGAAAAATAAGCTAGAGAGTAGCATAGCTCTTTAAAAATTATGGTTAAAAAAAGAACAAAGTAACAATTGGTAAACATAATTTACCATAAGCAAAAAATGAATGCCAGTATACAATGGAAAATACTTTAAGATAAATCAGATAGCATTTCAATTATTCTGCTGACATGTTTATGAGAATGTTATCTCCCTTTCCTCATATAATATCCAGGGCTCAAAATTTATAATTAAAAAATTAAAAGGGTATTCTACTGTAACCAATCATTTATTTTATTTAAATAAAAATTTATGACAACACTTTCTCTGTTCTATACTGTGTTTCTTGCAGCCAAACATTGACACTGTAAATTTATCTTAAGATATAAAAGTATGTCTATATAATTATTTGTAAATTGTATAGACAAGAACAAATTTTCTCATAGATCCTATACTGAAAAGCAAAGAGTCCCTTTTTACCAAAGGTGATATGATAATAGAGGAAAGGTTATATGATACTAAAGACTATCACATAACTGTTTCTTTTCTTTTAGTCAATCAGTAGGATATAAAGGGAGGCATGGAGGGTGCCTGGGTGGCTCAGTTAGTTAAGTATCTGACTTTGGCTCTAAAATGGAATCGTGGCCACAGAGGACACCAATGGAAACTATTTAGGACTGACTTACTTTGTCTTGAGTCAGTTGGCATTTTCCAAAGTAATTTTACAACCCTGTTCTGTTACATCTCTGGATTGTAAATGGATCAAGGGATCCGTATCACAAACGGAGGAATTAATGACCTTGTTACTCTGGTTTTGTTTTGTTTTTTCATTTTCTTTATGTTGACTTTTTAAAAATATATGAAAAGTCTAGTTTGTTTTATTGGCTTTGATAAGATGCTATATGTTTTCTATTATCTTGTCCAGTGCTTGAAAGAGGGAACTATTCATAATTCACACTGTATATTTATAGTGAGAACATACTGTATCTTAAAAGTCATTTAAATTAAAAATTCTTAACCATGTTCAGTTTATATAAAGCAAAATGACACTAAAATTTAAAAAAAAATTAAAGTCAATTTATTTTGAGAGAGAGAGAGAGACAAGGCATGAGCTGGGGAGGGTAGAGAGAGAGGGAGACACAGAATCTGAAGAAGGCTCCAGGTTCAAAGCTGTCAGCACAGAGCCTGACCATGGGGCTCAAACTCAAAAACTGCAAGATCAAAGTTGGATGTTTAACCAACTGAGCCACTGAGGCGCCCTGAAAATGACACTAAAAATTTTAATCTAGAAAAACATTCTGGAGCCTGCTTCAGAATCTGGGTCTCCCTCTCTCTCTGCCCCTCCCTCACTCTCTGTCTCTATCTCTCACTCAAAAATACATAAACCTCAAAAAATAAATAAAAAGAAATAAAGGGAGGCATGTAGCCTCCTGGCAATTGTTATATGAAAAGGATACACTTAAAAAGACACTAAAGAAGCCCATTATTTTAAATTTCCAGAACTGCACTACTGCAAATCTTTTCTTGAAAGTCAAGTTCTATATAGATCAGAAAGAGACATACATAATATCAAAAAGGATAAAGACAATGAAAAATTTTCATCAGTGAAGGGAAGACAATAATGGAAAAGCTGAACCACTACAGCAAAATCTATGAGGCAGTCTCATTCCATACAGGGGGATATTTGCTGAGTAATTGTCTACGGTTTTTATAATAATCATAACAAATGTTTATCTTAATAAAGACCATCTAGAAAAACCATTTCCATCTAGGTAATAGTCTGAATTTAATAACATTACAAAAAATGTGTATCACCACCAAGTAGGAAATTTTAAATATTACTATTTTGACTAGAAAAAGAATCATACAAACTACCTGTAAAAACTTAACACACCCCCCCATTATGTTTCCTAATTTTACTTATTTGGCCTTGGATCCTGCTTCCCATTACAAAGAACTTATATCAATGAGGTCAAGATTAATGTTCTCATCTCTATACACCTTCCTCTTGAGTTACATAGAAAATGAAAAACAACATAGAAATTTTTAAGGATTATAACACAATATTAAGTGAATAGACCTAGTCATGAATTAAGTAGATGAAATTTTATTATTATATTAAGGTTATATTCATTGATGTTCAAGAATTAAAGCTGATTTCTACTTAAAAATTAGGTTTTGAAGCCCCTCATTAAAAACTCAGGTACATATTCTAAAACTGGAAATCATTAGACCATTATGAAAAATCAAACTTGATAGTATCTTAAGGCAAATAAGATGGAAAAAAAATCAGAAGGATTCATGGAAACTAAGTATCAGGCATTGTTCTTTTCATTTCTGTAGTTTATTATATGCTAGGGTCTAACCACAAGTCCAATAAAACTATTATATTCCAATTTTCAGATCAGAAGTCATAAGAAGGATAATTCTTTACTGGCTATTGGTATCAGCACTGGGACAGTTAAGGTCTCAGTTTAAATGGAAACTATGATTAGAAAGATTGTAAAAAGATATCTTCTTAATTAAGATAAACCCCAGATTAGCCTAATAGACCAAAACATGGTTTTGGAGCAGAAGTGTATCAGAGGATCTGTAAGACTGATACAGCTTCAAGCAGGACATGCATTAGTGGAATGGATGCCAGTTTTCCTTTTAAAACTAGGTTACTAGAAAAAGAATGATATACAAGAATAGTACTATTGACTGCTATTTTTTATTGAAGTATAAGTAACATACAACATTATATTAGTTTTAAGTATACAACATAATAATTCATCATTTGCATACATCGGAAAATGATCACCAAAATAACTTTAGTTATTATCTGTCATTATACAAACTTACAGATATATTTCCTTGTGATAAGAACTTTTAAGTTTTACTTCCTTAGCAATTTACAGATTTATAATACATTACTGACTATAGTTGTACCCATCTGTATGTATGGGTTTTGTTTTGTTTGTTCATTTGTTCTTTAGATTCCACATATAAACAAACACAGAAATACAGTATTCCTGTCCTCTAATTTGCTTAGCATAACATCCTTGGGGTACACTCATGTTACTGCAAATGGCAGCACTTCATTCTTTTTTAATGACTTCATTCCTTTTAAATTTTGTATGAAAATAAAACACCCCTTCTTTATCCAGTCATCTATTGATGAACTCTTGAGTTTTTCCATATCTTGGCCATTGTAAAATGGTCCAGTGAACACAGGGGTGCATATATCTTTTTGAATTAGTGTTTTCATTTTCTTTGGATATAGCCAGAAGTGGAATTGCTTGATTATATAACAGTTCTATTTTTAATTTTTCGAAGAAACTCCATACTGTTTTCCATAGTGGATGTACCAATTTATATTCCCACCAACTCCAACTATGAATTCTCTATACTTTTCCATCCTTTCTCAGTACATAGATAGATAGATAGATAGATAGATAATAGATTAGATGGATAGATAGATGATAATCTATATATGAAGTTATATACTCAAAACCATCATTTTATATATCTATATAGTTACATGGGAAGCGTATGTATGTGATATTTCATGGATTCCACATTCCTTTCTCACATATACCCTGTCTTTTCACGATAACTTTAAAAGGACTGATGTTCAAGGACCTACCTGTTTTATTGTGCTTTGGTTAATATTGCTGCTTTTGTTACTAAGGCTTTTGGGGCCTTAGTGTTTTCAGAATTACACATTTGTTTTTTTTATTTTCATTTGAATTTGGGGCACTGCTTTGTAATATTATATCTGATTCCTCTCATGCTTAAGGATTACTTTAGTATATATATAACATACATTTACCTGTGTCTACCACAAAGTAAATGCTACAAATGAATTTCCTATTATTATACTAAATTTTGATCCTCCAGTTTTCTAGATACTTCAACCACATCTGAGTTTTAACTAAAAATCACTGAACAAAAGAAAGTACCATGAGCAAGAGTCAGCATAAACTCAAAATGATAGATAAAGACTTCTGAATTCCTCAAACTCTGGAATTACCAGGTACAGAACGTAAAATGATTATACAGGAAATAGTAAATAATACAAAGGTGATTTCTGGAAGGGCTGGTAAAAGATAGAAACTTTTCTTATAAGCTTGGTAGAATTGCTTTGATCAATTGATTGTGGGTTTTCTTGATCATTAAAAAATCCCTTTTAAAATGACTTTTGGCTTTTTCAAGTTTTCTAACTCATGCCTCTCTTTCTTTCAATATTTTATTTTTTACAGAAGTGTATTTTTCCACCTAGTTTTTCAAATCATTAGAATAGACTTGTTTTTTATCACTTTTTATTACCTTTAAATTTTTATTGTCTTTATTACATTCCATTTGCTTGCAATAAGGTTTGTTTTTTCATTTTGTTTCAAAGCATGGAATAAACTGACACCTTAAAATGAATCAACAAATAAATTATGCCTAAAGACGAGCCCTGCATTCAAAGGTTTTTGCCCAAATAATGTGACATTTGCGGTCATGAAATATTGAAGACAGCATAGCACCTGGGGCAGTGAGCATAAATAATTAAGAACGAATAAACTATTTGAAATTTGTTGGGAGGTTTGCAATGTAGCCTAATACCAGTCAGGTCAAGGAAAACAATCATTATTTAGCTATTTACATTTTTTTAATGTGTGGGACCATGAAGCTGTTGAGAGGTAGAAGGTAGAAGCAGAAAGAGGAGTTTTTGGAGGCAACTGGGTGGCTCAGTCGGTTGGGCATCCAACCTCAGCTCAGGTCATGATCTCACGGTCCGTGGGTTCGAGCCCCGCGTCAAGCTCTGTGCTGTCAGCTCAGAGCCTGGAGCCTGCTTCAGATTCTGTATCTCCCTCTCTCTCTGCCCCCTCCCCTGCTCATGCTCTGTCTCTCTTTTTCAAAAATAAATAAGCATTGAAAATTTGTTTTTTTTTTTAAATGTTTTATTTATTTCTGAGAGAGAGAGAGAGACAGCATGAGCAGGGGAGGGTCAGAGACAGAGGGAGTCACAGACTCTGAAACAGGCTCCAGGCTCTGAGCTGGCAGTCAGCACAGAGCCCGATACGGGACTCGAACCCATGAACCGCGAAATCATGACCTAAGCGAAAGTCGGACGCTTAACCGACTAGGACACCCAGGCGCCCCTAAAAATTTGTTTTAAAAAAAATAAATAAGACTTATTTTTTTTGTAAGAAACCTTTTTCTGAACAGCATTTTATTTCAAAAACAAATAGTTTCTGTGCAGTTACTGTTTCATTGTTCATTGTTCTCTCTCCTTAATTATTTTTAAAAATGTTATTTATTTGGGCTTGCTTTCTTTTTTCCAAACCTTTGGCATCAAATGCCTAGGTCATTTGCTTTTCTTTCTTGATTTTTGATGCATTCAACACCACACATTTCTTTTATCTTCTGTTTTAATTACATTTCACATATTTTAAAGTAAAGTGAGTTTGTTATTATATGGTTGAAAGTTTTTATTAATAGCCTTTAATCAGTGGAGGTCAATAATCTATAACTTTCCAAACACTTAGGATTGTACTTTTGTTGTCCTTTTAAAATCAATTCTAAGGTTTGTTTATTTTGCTCTTGTCTCTATGTGAGCACTATATAGAGTGTATTTCTGTAAATAGTTCTTACATCTTCTTGTGGTGGGGACACAGCTCTTGGATATGGAGTTTTACATATATCTAATAGCTTGAATTCTTTATTTGTAATGTTCGGTTTCTAGTTGTCCCTAATTTTAATCTATTTGGTCTATCAGTTCCTGAGAAGGCTGTATATAAATAGTAAACTGCAATGATTATGGTACTTGTTTCTTGCTATGAGCATATCAGTTATTTCTTTATATACGTTGAGGCTCTTTGAAGTGTACATGTTCCTAAGGATCACACTTCTCATTCTCATTTCTATTATCAATGTATTACGCCCTACTCACCACAATATTTTCATTGAATTCTCATTGTGTATTAAGATTGTTCTATTAGCTTCACACACATAGTTTAAAATAAATGCATCATGTCATTTACATTATTCTGTGGTATGATTTCCTTTTTAAATTATTTCTTCTTATACATTTTCAATATTTTCTAGTGAACTTTCCACTTCAGTATGTGTGGATAAACATCATTATTTTTAGGACCCCACAGTGTAGAGGTACCATAATTTAAAGAAATGTAATCATTTTTTTTTCTAAAGTTAAGCTTTTAAATGGTTCCAAGTTTTGCTAATTAAAAATATGCTACAATAAATGTCCTTTATCAACATTTACAAGTAGGTGCAAATTTTTCTATAAATTAAATATTTTAGCTAACAGACACATGAAAAGATGTTCAACATCACTCATCACTGGGGAAATATAAATTAAAACTACAATGAGATATCACCTCACATCAGTCAGAATGGCTAAAATTAACAACACGTTAACAAGTGTTGGTGAGGATGTGGAGAAAGGGGACCTCTCTTACACTGCTGATGGAAATGCAAACTGCTGTAGCTGCTCTGGAAAACAGTATGGAGATTCCTTAAAAAGTTAATAGAACTACTCTATAACCCAGCAATTGCACTAATAGGTATTTACACAAAGGGTTAAAAAAAAATACTAATTCAAAGGGCACACGCATCCCGATGGTTATAGCAGCATTATCCATAATAGCCAAGTTATGGGAAAAGCCCTTATGTCAATCCATTCATGAATGGATAAGGAAGTTATCTATATGATGGACTACTATTAAGACATAAAAAAGAATGAAATCTTGTCAAGTGCAACGTTGTGGATGGAGCTAGAGTGTATTATGCTAGGTGAAACAAGTCAGCCAGAAAGATAAAAATACCACATGATTTCAGTCATACATGTAATTTAAGAAACAAAGCAGGTGAACATAGGGGGAAAAAGGAGAGAGGCAAAGCATAAAACAGACTCAACTATAGAGAATAAACTGAGGATTACTAGAAGGGAGGTGGGTGGGGATATGGTTTAAATGAGTGATGGATATTAAGGAGGACACTTGTGATGAGCACTGGGTATTATACACAAGTGATGAATCACTGAAATCTACTCCTTAAACTAATATTATACTGTATGTTAACTAACTGCAATTTAAATAAAACTTTATAACTTAAAAAATCAATTAATTAACATTTTCACATAGCATGTAATCAAAAATTCTGATAGATTTTTGATAAATTGTAAATGAAGACTTATTATTTTAATTGTTAATTCTTTGATATTTACTGAAGGCTAAAATCTTTTTTAGTATTTACTATTTTTATTTTATAAATTTTTGGTTATATATACTGTCCACTTTTAATGCAGTGCTTATTATCTTTTCTTACTTATTTGTAGTAATTATTCACAGATTATGTTATTTAATCTTTACTGGATACACTGCAAATATTTATTTCTAGTTTCCTAAGAACAACTTCACTTATTTATAATTTTACCACATAAATTTTACTCTTTTCCATGGGATCAAACCTGTTAAAATTCCCTTCTAAACTCAAAATTGAGACCATTATTACTAATACATTAATTCCATATTTTGTTTCAATAAATTTGTAAGATTTTTTAAATTTAAATGCTTAATATTATTTATAATTTGAATAATGTCTGAGGTAAGGATTTTCATCTCAAATGGACATCTCAACAAGGCAGTTGTTGAAAATTCCATCCTATCCCAATTGATTAGAAATGTCCCTGATACCATGTATAAATTGATATAAAGTTATGAAAGTTTTTTGGTGATTATTGTGATCCTGTGCCCTAACACTCTTTTAATTATTTTAACATTAGACTCTGTTTTCATTATTATAAGATGTTTTCCTATTGAAATTTTACAAAAATTTTCTTGGTACATGTTTTGTTTGCTCTTCCAGATAAAATTGTGATGCTGAATATTTTGTTTGTCCCTGCATACTCACTCTCTAACTTTATCTCTATTCTGCTGTTTGTCTTAAAATGCCGATCTTCATGTAATTCATCCACCAGCCTCCCTCATCCTTTGGGCTTTGTTTGAATTTGACCAATGGGTGGCAAAGGAAGAGGACTATAGAATATAGTTATTTGAGATACTTATTCTCCCATCTACTTCTCTCACGGATTACCATGTAATAGAGGCTAAACACTTGTACCAAAGACACCTACTGCTACAGCAAAGGGTCTATGCCTAAAAATGTAGTTAGATACTGATAATTCCTCTCTAGTCTTTCCACTTCAGATCTAAACATGGTGGTGGTTTTCTATTATAAGTCTCTGGATACTTTACCATCTTCTGGTACTTTTCCTTAACCTTACCTCCACCTTCGTAAGTAGTCCCTTCCTTAAGCTCTCTTCCTTTACTCCCATGTAATATGCAGTCTATTTACTGACAGAAGTCTTACTGATACCTATGGAAGTCAAGTCCCATAAGATAATCTGTCAAGACTTTACTTGGCATTCTATTCTATCCATATACTACTTTAGGGGGAATTAAATGTTTAAATATTTTAATCTAATTTCTATTCCCCAAGTCTTATTTATTCCATTCCAAAAAATTGTATAGTTGGCTCAAAGAGCTTTTCACTTTTCTCACTTAGTTTGTCTCTGTATACTTAAATTTTTTGTGATATTTTAAGTGGTGTTTCCCATTATTTAGGAAAATTAGTTACTGTTTCTTGTACAAACTATAATATATTGATTTAAGAAAAAGAAACTGATGCTTGTTGATATAATAAAAGAGAAATTCTGAGGAAAAGACTGATATTTGACCCAAAATCAATTACAATTATAGTGTCATGGTCAGGATAACTAAAGCATAATAATTGTTATACTCAAGATTTTTATTCCACAGGAAAAAGTAGTATTGAGCAAATTTAGATCAGATGGAAGATCTACCAAGGACTTCCTTCTGTGCAAGAAGTATTGATCACCAAAGAATTTTCAGTGGCATTACCAATGATGGACTTGATACTAAGCAAATAGAAACATTTAAAAGGAAATATTTCAAATAGCAAGAATTGTATGATTACCATCTTCCAAAAATTTGTCTGATTTCACTGATATCCTTTCTTTTTTCTAGCACTATGATTAATCTTGATATGTATCTAGATAGATAAAGATAGAGAGAGAGGGATGGTTAGCTAAATATATAAATAGGTGTATATATTTCACTTCAGTAGGATATTTTCTGTTTGGAAAGTAAACCATTGTATTTAGCCTGACATTTACAATCAAAATCCCACTTGTAATGACAAATTAAGCTTATCTCACAAAGTTCCTTAAAGGATTAAAGAGATAATCTAACCTAATCTGAAAGACACAGAGCTTTATAAATAGCACTAATTTAATAGAAGAAAATTATTTTCATATTTGTGTAGGAATATAAGTTTCTAAGTTTTCACATGACAATCATATACTTTAATCATAAATTCTATTTAATCATGGTAATTGTCCATTTAACAATGATGCACTGATTAGTTACTTCATTTTGATGCTACCTAACCATCCTATATTGATTTCATTTCAATTACTTAAGTAGCATTATTTGAGAGATGAATAATCACATGCTAAATGGACTGGCCCAAGGCAGTATATGGATTGTATGACAAATTCATCATTTGTATCTAGTCTACTTGATAACTAAATTTATTCATTATTGAGATAATGATTTACTTCATTAATTTCACAATAATTAATTTTGATTCAGGAGATATTCTATTTGGCATATGTTAATGTAATCTGGACCAGTGCAGGTAAACTGTTAAAGTAAAGGGATTTATTTTATTATATGCTTTTAGAACAGTGGTTATTTACACTCAAATTAGTTTAATCAATCTCTATGATATTTATGTAAAAGTATACTTTAATACACCTATTAATTATCCAGGCTTCAACTTTAATACACCTATTAATTATCCAGCCTTAATTTTTGTGCACAATATTCTGACTTGAAAAACATGTAAAAAGTATTATTTTTAAAATTTTAATATTTTTCAAAAATTTTAAAGATATGATAAATCCCATTTGCATTTAAAAAGTAGGATATTAATGTTTTCCTATAAGATTTTGCATATTATTTTTATATTTATAAGCTATTTATATTTTTATATTTATAAGCTATTTTATATTTATAAACTATTATTTTCCTTTTATCAATGCTTTTACATATTCAACATTCAATGTAAATTGTATGCCCATAATTTTCCTACTGTTATCTCTTTCTCTTTTTCTATTTATTTATTTTTTAAATCTTTAAAAAAATTTTTTTTAATTTCTGAGAGAGAGAGAGAGAGAGAGAGAGAGAGAGACAGCGTGAGCAGGGGAAGGTCTGAGAAATAGGGAGACACAGAATCTGAAGCAGGCTCCAGGCTCTGAGCTAGCTGTCAGCACAGAGCCCAACGCGGGGCTTGAACCCACGAACTGAATGGTGAGATCATAACCTGAGCTGAAGTTGGACGCCTAACTGACTGAGCCACCCGGGCACCCTTTTATTTATTTATTTATTATTAAAAAAATTTTTAATGTTTATTATTGAGACAGAAAGAAACACAGCACTAGTGGGGGAGGGGCAGAGAGAGAGGGAGACACAGAAACCTAAGCAGGCCTCTGGTTCTGAGCTGTCAGCAAAGAGCACAACGTGGGGCTCAAACCCACAAACCGTGAGTTCACTACCTGAGGCAACGTCTGATGGTCAACCGACTGGGCCACCCACACACCCCTGTTACCTCTTTTTCTGACTTAATGATTGATCCCTTTTAAATTATTTATGGCACATGATATCTAGTTAAATATCTAACACATTCCCATGTGTACAAATTATTTTGTAACACTCTTTAGTTCAAAAAAATAGCCTTTCCCCACTGTGCATGGCACTTTTTATATAGTACACACTATTCTGCACATTTGTGTCTTGTATATATAAGCTAACATCCTAATAAAAACCTTAGCTAAAAGTATGAAAAAGTTGTTAGAACTTTTATAAGAAGTAAACTTAGAGCATGTGTTAAGAATGATGTAATTATACACATTGATGTAATAATTTCTAATTCAATAATTTTTCCTAAGGAAATAATCAGTTAAATAGTTAGGTGCACTAAATATTCAAAACTGAGAATGTAATATTTTATACAACTTAAATGATAATCAAAAGAGAAATAATGAAATAAATTATAATAAATCATAGAATATGTTATGTTTCCATCAAAACTCAGAACTCTTAAAACTGTTATTGACATGAAATATTCTCATTTTTAAGGACCAAAGCAAAAAAAATTGCATTAACTCTGTAGCATTCAACTTTGACAAAATATATGAATATTATTTACTTCTGAATTAAAACCCTGGGTAATATAGGAAAAGCTTAATAATTAATTCTATTAGAGTATAATTATATGCTACTTATGCTTTATAATCATCTGTTTTCCCAAAATGTACACATTGAGTAAATGTATTATTTTCAAAACTAGATGGCTGGAGGCCTCTGAGAACAAATAGCTGTTCAGCATGTGGCTTCTCCAGAAAACTCATGCTACAGCAGATAGAGGCCAATATAGCTTGGTAGCCTCTCCCTCACAAGGAAGGAGAATTGTAGTTCATTGTCATTCAGTGTTCTGGTTGCTGTTTTGGTGGGCCACCTGACAGATTGGTTTCTTCCTCATTTGTTTTGGACCATAGGTAGGACCTGGCATCCTCTACATGCATAGAAGTTGCTAAAAACAAAGAAGAACTGAGTGGCATGTTTCTGTTTCAGAGGACCCATGGGACAGCAGACAATACAGCAGACAGTGCAAGATTAGGAATTCCTGAAAAAAAAGTAACCCAAAAATTCCTCTAATTAGGAATCTACACATACAAATCCAGAGAAGACACATCCACAGAAAAGGTATGAGAGGCCCCCAGATTCTCTATCTAGACTGTATTTTCCTATATAATTATCATTTATAAAGACTAGAAGAGGTGAATGTTTTTTCAAATATATAAATATGGAAACGTAGCCTAAGCAAAGAGACAAAATAAATCTTCAGGAACCAACCCTTAAAAATGTAAATATATGAATTATCTGACAAAGAATATAAAATGACCTGCCTAAATGTGTTCAGAAAGTAAAAGCTAGCAAGATGGTACACTAGAAAGTCTCAGACCCATTTTCCCCTCTGAGAAGTGGAATTAACATTACACAACTAGTTGCCTTTATGAGAAATCCAGAAACCAAATAAGAAGTTCTACATTGTAGGCAAATACAAAACCAACCACAAAAAAACTGGTAGGAAAATTCATGACACTTTGTCACCAGACCCCCTCCCAGCCATGGCATGACTGGGAAGAAATCACTAACACTCACTTCTCTCTGGGTAGGGAAAAGAGAGATACAATGTTCTGAATTTTCAGAAGCTGCCCAGGAGACTGATTTCTCTCTTGCCTGAATGAAGTACTGACAGGAAAGGCATGCCAGGTTGGGGTCCACTGGGAACAAAAAGGTTCAGCATGTACCAGAATTTACATTATCACAGACAGACACCGGGTAGGGATCATTAGCAGAACTTGGTAAACCTCTTTAATAAGGAGATTATATATATAAACCCAGAAGAGAATACATCCCCAGTAAAGGCTTGAAAGAGTCCTAGAATATTCATCCACATGGGCTGATTGAAGGAAAACTTGCCTTTGGAAAAACCATGATGCAAAGACTAAAGAAGTGATTATTATTTTTTTAATTCCAAAGTCCCAACAGAAAATAATAAAATATACAAAGAAGCAGTGGTGTGTGGACCATTCAGAGGAACACATTAAATTATAAGAAACTGACCCTAAAGAAATGAAGATGTATGAATTATCAGACATAGAATTTAAAAAAAACCACAAAACACATGTTATAGACATGTTCAATGAATTAAAAACAGCACAGATAGGCAATTAAGTGAAATCAGGAAAATGATATATGAACAAAATAAGAATATCATCAGATATAGAAACAATGAAGAAGAACTAAACTGAAATTCTAAAACTAAGTCATAAAATAAGTGAATTGAAAATTTCATTAGATGATCTTTACATCTTTACATTCTGTTGTTTCTTGACCAGACAACAGAAAGAATCAGCAAACGAAGACAGCACTTTTGAAATTACCAAGGAACAGGAGTTAAATAGAAAATAATAAAAAAGAATGAAGGGAGTCTAAAGAACTTGTAGGACACCATCAAATAGAACAGCATGCATATTATAGGAATTCCAAAAAGAGGTGAAAAGAGAAAGGGGCAGAGACTCCATGTGAAGTAATAATGGCTAAAATCTTCTCAATTTTGAGAGAAAAATGAACATATAAATTCAAGAAATCAATTAACTCCAAGGAAGATAAAAAATATGAAAAAACATACACTCAGGCAAATCATAATAAAATTGTCAAAAGTCACAAAAATAGAACTTTGAAAGCAGCAAATAAAAGCAAATTGTCACAAACAAGGCAGCTCAGAGATCTGCTGTTCAGCACTGTGTGCAGAGTTGACAAAACTGTACCCCTAAAAGTCATGTAAGTCTCATGTTTTATGTTTTTTACCACAGGAACAGAAAAACAAAATGGTATTAAGATTTAACTTGAGTTACTAATGTTTTTCTCATTTTTTCTCCATTGAAACATATCCTGAGTAACAGACACAGACACACAGACACACACACACACACACACACACACACACACACACACACACACAATTTCCTATCAACAAAAATTCCTTCAGTTTTTGAAATAGTGTTAATCAATCATTGACCTAAGAGAGATGGCACATAATTTTAACTTTGACAAAGTAATTTTTCTCTATTTAAACTCCAGAATTATAATCACACCAGATGTGTTTACAGAGATAAATGAGCAAAGTCCCAGAAATGTTTTTAGTTAGTTTTAGAGATGTTGAAAATATGTTATTTTCCAAGTTGAAGACTTGATCTTATTCCCCTTCTTATGTAAAAATACAACCATAGAAACAAAAGCAACCAGTTTAATTATTTAATTTAATTAAACTATTAGCATGTACCTCTTTTCATGCACATAACAATATTTATCATGTTTTTAAAAAGCTTGAAATATAGTTATCTAGATCAGCCAAATAATGAAAAGTTAAGCAGGTATAGGAAAGTTAGATGATACTAGGTTACAAATAAATTTTTGGTTTCTTTTCTTTTTTGGAGTTACAGGAACATCTAACCAATGTCATGCAATGCAAAAAGCAAGCAGACACTCAGTATTTTTTGTTCATATGGTGTGAAATTTGGACCTGATTCTGGAATGTGTTACTATTCTAAGAAACTTTCAAGCTGGAGGACATAAATATTTTTTTTTACTTTGTTCAAATCATTTTAAAATGGTATAATTATTCAAAAAGAAAAAAATACATAATTCACTGAAAGGTCATCAAAATGGGTTATGCAGACCCATGCATATTACCTTTATCAAAATAAAAGAATTTAATATATATATGTATATATATATATACATAAGCCCCATAGAAACTTTTTCCTGATTGGTTAATCTTGTCTCTATTATTTTCAAACTCTACAATTTTCACTATTAATTTCTTACTCACAGAACAATGTTATTGTGTAATTAATCAACATTTGCTAATAAAGCATTAGAAAACATTTAGACAAAATTATGTTAACTTTCTGTATCAGATAGATAGATGATAGATACAGACAGATAAATATCTTGTTTCCTTTTGAGAGAAAGTGCATTTTTCCTGTGGCTTCAAAAAATCTAAATCTAATTTCTACAGACGAGAACTAAAATGTCTGATATGAAAAATTCAATGGACATGATTTGTAGTAGATTAGACAGTGCAGAAAAAATATTAATAAAATGAAGACATAGTAATAGAAAGAAATCAAAATAGAACAGAGGGGGAAAGAAGAATATCACACACACACACACACACACACACACACACGACAGTGCAATAGTGAAATAGTGGACAAGTTCAATGGATCTAACTTACATCCAACTTGGTTACCCCAAAAAAGAGTGGCTATTTGAAAACAAATAGTGGTCAAACATAGTCCAGGTTTGATAGAAGCAAATTTTCCAACCAGTTGGAATACAGGTTGTTTACAAGTGCACATGAAACACTACCCCATAGACCATATTATGGACCACAAAACAAGTCCCAACAAACTTAAAGGAAATTTCATCATATAAAATATGTTCTTTGACCAAAATAGAATTAAATTCAAAATCATTAACTGGAAAAAATATTTGGAATTTTAATAACATATTTCCAAAAAAACTATGGATCAAGAAGAAATCAAAAGGAAAATTACAAAGCATTTTGAGTGGGATGAAATAAAAGATCAAGAACCAACAATTTTGCAGTACATCTAAACTTATGTCTAAACAGTACATAGTCGAAATAGCATTAAATGACTATATTTACAAAATAAAAAGGTCTTAGATCAACGATGTCACTTTCTACCTTAAGATACCCTAAGAGAATATTAAACTCAACATAAGAAGAAAAAAGGAAATAATAAATATAGGAGTAGAAATCAATGAAACTGAATATAGCAAAATATAGAAAATCGATAAAAACTCAAAGCTGGTTATTTGAGAAGATCAATAAAATTAATATACCTCAAGCCAGACTGATCACAAGAGAAAATTTTTATAACATCTCTCAGAGATAAGTACTATTACTATGCCTATTTACAAAAGAGAAAAATAAGGCACAGAGAAGTTACATGATTTGTCCATTACCTTACAAATGGTATAGCCAGAATTCGAACCCAAGTGGTAACCCTCCTCCAGTGATGCTCTGAAGTGTATACTATACTACATAACGTATATTTATATAATTACAAATTAATATCAGTTGATATTTCTATAGTTATATAATTGTGTATGGATATGATTTAGTCAATAATTATACACCACTAAAAGCACTCTCTATACACATTCTGGCACTTTTTTCACTTTTCAGTATTTCTTGGACATCTATATACTTCTGCATATAGGATGTGCTTCAGTCTTTATATTGGTGGTAGCTTCCCATGAATGAATGTTCCATAATTTATTTAACTAGACCCTTCTTGATGGACATTAATTTGTTTCCCATTGCAAAACAAAAGTGCAATAAAAATTATTGTATATGTATCTCTGGATAAACAAGTGCATGTTTATTGGTAGTATAAATATTAGAAATAGAATTTTGAATATAAAGATTTTTATTTTTTGTATACTGACAAATTAGTCTTGAAATATGTTACATCAGTGGACATGCCCACCTAAAATGCATATGGTTCTTGCTTTCTAACTTCCTAGAAAATCTGTATATTCAAATTATTTTCAATGTTTGTCAATGTGATAGGTAGAAAATTCTGTTTCTTAATTATTTATTTTGAGAGAGAGAGATGGAGACAGTGTGAGTGGGGGAGGGGCAGATAGAGAGGGAGAGAGAGAATCCCAAACAGGCTCTGTGCTGTCATGGGGGATCCCAATACACGGGTGGACCTCATAAAATGGAGATCATGAACTGAGCCGACATCAAGAGTCCAATGCCCAAGTGATTGAGCCATCTAGGTGCCCCGAAGGTAGAACATTCTAATTAAAATCAAATTTTCAAAATTATGAGTTGGGGCACATGGGTGGCTCACTCTACTAAGCATCCCACTTTGGTTCAGACCATGATCTCTTGGTTTGTGAGTTTGAGCTCCGCATTGGGCTTTCTGCTGTCAGCACAGAGCCTGCTTCAGATCTTCTGTCCTCTCTTTGCCCCTCTCTCTGTTTGCATCATGCACATTCTCTTTCAAATCAATACACATTTTTAAAAGTCTTTTAAAAAAATAAAATTATGAATGAAGTTGACTTATGCAAGCTTTTTATTCCTTCATTGAGAATTTTCTTTTTTTGTTTTTCATTTAAGACAGGGAATACTTTATTCAAAGTGATCAGAGAAATGGAGAGCTTGGGTCTGTAACAAAGCACTGTATTTTAAGGCATAGGTCAGTGATTGTATACAAAAGTACACTGTTACATACAAATGAGCTGATCAAGCACAATGTTTCAATGTTTAAAGTAGAATAAGCTTACCTGTAAAATCAGCACCTCAGTGACATTTTTAACTTTAGTATTCCTCTCCTTCTTCTCTACCTTCTCCTTCAACAGAATCGACACCAACCTCCTCATCATCTTTCCCAGGAGCAACCAAATCCTCATAGGCTTCAGAAAACTCTCCCTCCTCCATGCCCTCATTCACATACCAGTGAACAAAGGCACATTTGGCATAGGTTGGGTCAAACTTGTGGTCCAGGTGAGCACTGACCTCAGTAGTGGCTGTGATGTTGCTCAGCATGCACACAGCTCAGACTTTGACCAGGTCTCCACCAGGTACCACAGTGGGAGGCTGGTAATTAAAGCCAACTTTGAAGCCAGTGGGGCACTAGTCCACAAACTGTATGGTATGCTTGGTCTTGATGGTGGCAATGGCATTGACATCTTCAGGAACTACTTCACCACACTACAACAGGCAGCAAGTCATTTGTTTACCATGGCAATGGTAACATTTCACCATCTCAATGGCTGGGTCAAAGCATTCACTGGTGATCTCTCCTGCAGAAAGCTGTTCATGGTAGGCTTTCTCAGCAGAGATGACAGGAGCATATGTGGCCGGAGGGAAGTAGATGTGGGGACAAGGCACCAGGTTTGTTTAGAATTCTGTCAGATGAACATTCAGGGCCATCAGATCTGAAGAAGCAGTGATGGAGGACACATTCGACCTATCAACCTATCAGGTTAGTGTACTTTGGAAGTTCAATAACAAGGTTTCTACCACAGATGTCATAGAGCTCCCTGCAGGCATTACCAATGCAGACACCAGCCAGGCCAACATGGATGGAGATGCATTCACGCATGGTGTTGCTTTGCAGCTGCCAAGTTATATGGGGAGAAGAGGAAAGGTCGTTGCTTCTTATAGCGTGACTCTTAGGTGGTCATTGTAAGAGAACCTGCCAAAAACTTTTTATTCTCTTCTTTTTGTTCTCTTTTTCCACTCTCTTTCTCTCTCTCTCTCTCTCTGTCTCTTTCAATCTCCCCATCCCCTTTGAGATTTTACAACTATCAGTAACAGCCTCTTGTATATTAAAATGATTTATTTCTCATGTGTACAGAAAATTTATTAGCCTGCTATTTGTATACTAATACTGGATGGAACATTTTGCTATTTAGAATACTAAATTCTTATTACTCTGAGATTAATATTTTAATTTATGTCTATTACCTTTCTATTTCATCATATTCTAAAGGACTTCTTTCATCAAAGGTTAGAAAATGAATTTGCCATTGTTTTCTAATAGCAATTTTATGATATCATCATATACATAAAGGTTTTAAATTCACCCAAAAAGTATTTATTTTTGTTCACTATCTAACAATCAGATGTTTAATATACTATCTTTTAACTTTTACCTATTTTTTAAAATAACACCTCCACATTATACTAAATTGTCATGTTTTCTGCCTTAGTCTTTCAGTTAGTCTGCCTACAAAATAAAATATTTGATTTATATTACATTCTCTCAGTATTTTAAAAGTATTTTTAAAGTTTTCTAATTTAATTTTGTGTATTGATATCAGTGATAACATAACAAACTTAAAAAAATCTTCCTGCTGTTTTTTTTTATTAAGTTTAGATTAAGGTAACAAATTTAGTGAAAAAAGACATTTTTGCAGTAATGTATTTTCCTATTCAAGAATAAGCCTTATTTCATTTATTGTCTTATTTTATGTAGCTGAGTTGATGTTTACATATATTTCTTGAGTGTATTTCTAGATATTTAATATTTTTGGTTGCTATTATGTATGTAACTTTTCTTTATTTAAATTTTATAAATAGCTTTGTAAAATAAATTTAAATATTAACCTTGCCAGCAGTAGTTTCACTAAATTCCATAATTCCTAATAATTTTCTTATTGACCACAAATATTCAAGTATTCAATAATATAATAAGTAAATAGTCATGATTTAACCTCCCCCTTTTAGAAGTTCATGCTATTTATTTATTTTATTTAAAAATGTAACATTTTTGGGGCGCCCGGGTGGCTTAGTTGGTTAAGCGTCCGACTTTCGCTCAGGTCATGATCTCGCGGTCCGTGAGTTCGAGCCCCGCGTCGGGCCATGTGCTGACTGCCAGCTCAGAGCCTGGAGCCTGTTTCAGTCTGTGACTCCCTCTCTCTCTGACCCTCCCCTGCTCGCGCTGTCTCTCTCTCTCTCCTAAAAATAAATAAAACATTAAAATAAATAAATAAATAATAAATAAATAAATAAATAAATAAATAAAAACGTTACATTAAATTTCTTTTATTGTTTTATTTATTTCTAGGAGAGAGAGAGAAAGACAGCGTGAGCAGGGGAGGGTCAGAGAGAGAGGGAGGCACAGACTGAAACAGGCTCCAGGCTCTGAGCTGGCAGTCAGCACAGAGCCCGACGCGGGGCTCGAACTCACGGACCGTGAGATCATGACGTGAGCAAAAGTCGGACGCTTAACCAACTAAGCCACCCGGGCGCCCCAAAAATGTTACATTTAAAAATGTTGTATGGAAGGACTGAATCACTAAATTGTGATTACCTGAAACTAATATTGCAGTGTGTGTTAACTAACTGGAATTTCAATACAAACTTAAAAAACAAATATGTTAGTAAGTTCATCACTTTAATAAGTGAGGTAATAAATGAGGTAATTCATTTTTTAAGATCCAGATCATTTTACCATGTTATAGAACTACCATGTTATAGAACTTTTCATCTATTTTCATTTTATAAGGAAAATGTGTCAGAATTTCCTCAAAAGCTTTTTAGCTGCCATGAACACAGATATGGTTTATATTGATATTCACATTTGAGATTCCTAGTCTTTTTAAAAATGTTTATATTTTTATATATTAGCTTTGTCAGTTTTAAATTCCATGTTAAACTAAATTTGAAAGACAACATTGATATCATCTGCTCCTTAAAAATTTAATCAAATTAATTAATTTTAGGCACATTAAAATATTTATACTATTATTATAGTGTTCTTCTGGTACTCAGTAAGGATTTTTCCAATATTATAGAAAAGGATGCTATGCTATCTCAGTCTTCTGAGACAAATAGACAAAACAAAAAAACAATAGTTTACACTAGAAAACACAAGATAGAACATGGGGAGTAGGACAAATCTTTTCCTGATGCACCATTATTCAAACTATTTCTGTTGCTGACATGTTTCACCTACTGCCATTGTATAAGAAAAGTAACTAAAATGTTAGAAATGTGAATTTATATAACTATGTTATCAATTTTTTCATATATTTCTTTTTTTTTAGGCCCTTGGGCTTTAAAAAAATTTATATTTTTATTTTATTTTTGAGAAAGAGAGAGAGAGAGAGAGCACTGGGGAGGAGCATAGAAAGAGGGAGACACAGAATCTGAAAGAGTTTCCAGGCTCTGACGTGAGGCTTGAACTCACAGACCATGAGATAGTGACCTGAACCAAAGTCAATGCTTAATCAACTAAAGGACCCAGGCTCCCCTATATTTTTCTATGTTTTTAACAAGTAATGTAAAAAATCTTCAGGCAACTTTAAATCTAATAAAGAGAGGATAAGGACAAAGTCTAAGGAATCAGATCTCCATGTGAGAAACAAAAACATCACTTAGGCAATTTATGCAGGCCACTGAATGGGTGATTGAGGTGGTTTGTTAAGAGATATTGTGTTCGCATGCATTAGAAACTATTGACAGTTCCGTCATGATTGAAATATTTGCTCAAGTAATGTATATTATATTTCTTCTCTTTAAAACTATGACTTAAATATTTGACAAGTAAGATGAATAAATAAGGGGCCAAAGTGCTTCTTGAGAATAACTACTTAAGCACATAAACAAAATCATTCTGTGTAAAATGCTAAATAATTATTATCACATTATTCAGAAACATGTCATTTATTCTTGGATAGCAACTAAAATTTGATTTAAATTTTATATTCTATGGCAAACATTATCTCAACATAAGTTCCAGCAATAGTTTCTAAAATAATATTTGTCAAACAAACATAGTGGATTAATATTAATATAGCATGTGCAAAAAAGAAGCAAACCTCTGAAGTTCAATATCACTTTGTCCTCTCTGAAAAGGAATTTAAGTTTGTAATATTTTAATATAAAGCCTTGTCCAGCTTTATGGGTGAAGAATTGACATGATGTTAAAATAAACATCAGAAACTAGGACCACCATTGCAACAATGATTTAAAAAAATTAGATACTAAAAATAATTTTTAAAAAAGTATGCCACTTAAGATGTTTAAGTAGAACCACCATAACACTTAAGCCTAAATTTATGTCAATGCCCATATTCTTCTCAGAGCTATAACTATCTCCTAAACACTCCTATAAGGTATAGGTTTCTACAGAGACCAAAAGGGAAATATAAAACTTTGACAGGGGGGCTCTCTCCTAATCCAAGATTTGTCCTGGTTCAATAATAGATTTTTATGCAGTAAAAGTCTTGCCTAAAGCTTTTAAGTTTTCTAAAATGCTAGATTTAATAAAAACATGCAGATAACACTATTTTTATTAAAGTTTAAAGTCAACACATAACCTTATGAATAATTAATGACTCACATGGCTGTCATTTGCATGTAGAAATTCACATAATTAAAATAGTAGGTAAGAATGCTATAGATGGGAACAGACTGCACATAGCAGAGTTTTATTTTTCTCTTCTTTTTAAGAGCAATGTAAATCTCCACTATATTTCACAGGAACTAAGCTCTGCTTCTTTTATTAACTAGGAGCTTGGAAGACCTTGAATAAACATTTAGTTGAGATCCAAAATGTATAGCAATGCCACTGATAAAAGTTCAGTAGTGATAATATCTAAAGAGATAAAATTAACAATGTGGCTCTTGACTTAAGAGGATATAGAATTTTGTTCATATCTAACACACATACCTGTGAGAAATGCTTAAAACAAAAGCACTGGCACCTTGGAGCAAGGTATCAGTTTTTAAAAATAGATTATTATCTCAAAGCACTGATATGGTGCTTTAAGGAAACAGTGTACAAGTGAGTAATTTGTTTTTAAAAGTGGGAACATCTTCCAGGTGTCACTCAGTCCAGGAGATAATGGACATGACAGATGGATAGATAGATAGATAGATAGATAGATAGATAGATAGATAGATAGATAGATAGATAGATAGATAGGTAGATAGATAGACGATAGATAGATAGACGATAGATAGATAGATAGATAGATAGATAGATAGATAGATAGATAGATAGATAGATAGATATTGGTATAGATACATTGATTTTTGCCTTGTTCAAAATGGAACATGAAAAGTCTTCTTATAATAATCCTGAGCAAGGGTCATTGTAGGGATTCCAGAACATTCATGCAAGGGATTGTATTTCATGAACTCATATAAAGGCAGTTGCAAATATAAATACATGACACAATATCATTAGAAACATTGCCTCTGAGGGACACCTTGGATGGTTCAGTTGGTTAAGCCTCCAACTCCTGATTTCGGCTGAGGTCATGATCTCAGGCCTATGAGATCGAGATCTATGTCTGGCTTTGTGCTGACAACATGGAGCCTGCTTGGGATTCTCTCTCTCCCTCTCTCACATGTCCCCATGCATGTATGTTCTCTCTCTCAAAATAAACAAACATAAAAAAAGAAGAAGAAACATTGCCTCTGAGAAATTTAGAGGAAGATCTGCAATTTAAAGACCAAAGTTAACAGTAGCTAGGTCTATTTAGGTACCAGGAAATGGCAGGTCTGATGCAAGTTATAGTGTGATACAGCAGCAGAGATGATTTAGGGTCATGAAGAAATAAAATCACAAGGAAGACAAAGCATATCTGCGTCTAAAAGGAGGCAGTCCTCTGGCTAATTCTGTCCTTGTGCTACACAAATAACTTCAAAGAAGGTTAGGTAATGCCACACTTCCTTGGATAAACTGCATTTTTGTTGTCCCAGCATCTCTCTAAAGACACATCCCCTTTGGAGTCCAAGTTGTTCAAGGAGAGCTCTACCATTTTCCAGGGGCAGGGTGTGATTGTGCTCCAGCTGAACAATAAAATCCCTCTCCTAGCCAGAGTGAGTTGTTAAGAGTGTATATGTGTCTCCAGCCCAGACAGCGAGTCTTACTAGATTTTTCCTGGAACAATCAGAAACAGACTTTTTCACAGGGATTGTCTGTTGTGAAAAAAATGTATCTCCTAGATATTTTTGGCCATAACATGGGGAAAGTTGCTGGAGAAGAGAATTAACACAAAGCAAAACAGGGCCAAGGACTGGAACAAATAATCATAGGCAATTAGTTTATAATTTGGATAGAGGCTGTCTGAAAGTAAGTTCTGGAACTTCCCAGTTATATATACACCAATAAATTACTTTACGTTCATTAGTATTTTTTCTCTTGATTCTTTGAGTTTGATTTCTGTCATTTAAGATGTAAATATACCTAATAAAATATATTAAAGTAATAATTCATGAAGCCTTCCTGAAATATCCTTGCTAGGCTCTGAACCTTCAAGATTTTAGCGAAAGTTCTCTTAAAGACTCGATTTAACAGATGTACCAAACTAAAAGACTGTAAAATACGAACCATGCCCATGTCTCATTGAATATCTGCAGCTAGTAAGTTACACTTTAACATGTTCAGGTACTTCAGTTACCATCAAATAAACTATTCTGGACAATAGTTTATTGTGTTTGCTTCAACACACAAAAATGCTGTTCGTTTCATTTGCATTTCTCATTGTAATTATAAGTTTTAATCAAATATTAAGCCAATAAATACTTTACATTAAAAAGAGTTTGTTTCTATGATACCTAAACATGAATGCATCAGAAAGATCTAACAGTTGTGAGTTGCACAAGAAAATCTCCTAATTTGATAGAGTTAAGAACTTGGGAAAAACAAACCAAAAAAACTAATCTTCACAAAATATTTTATTTCTTGTTCCTCTTTAAATGAATTAATATTTGAATTCACAGGTGTATTAAAAAATAAATGTAGATCTATATTCAAAGAGGTCTTCACTCTCCATTGAAACATGGAAATAGGGAATATGTGGAACATTTTAAATTAAAATAAAATTCTTAAGCTACCTATATGTTATTTTACACAATTATTTAATTTTTTTCAATTATGTTACCAGTTACTCGTTGTAACATACCAGCACATCTGTACATTTTTAGCCTTTTAGAAGTTAATTGCCTTGCTTTCAGATTAACAACGTATACCTTTACAGTTCTTTTTCAGTTCTTTAATATAGATTTTAAACTCACTAAGGATAGGTACTGTTTCTGGCGACTCTATGAGTTCTGGGTCTTACATATTGCAAATGCTTACTGATAGAGATACAATTCCTTTTTATTATAACATTCTTTGCTTATGTCTAGTGTCTTGTGTATATATACATGCACACAGAAATGAACATTTTATAAAAAGTTTCCATTGTTGAGAATAATATCAATAAAATATTTTTAAATATTTCATAACAGAAAGTATTCTACTGACATTTTCGATGTATATATATATATTTTTTTTAACTGCAAGTAGTACTGAGTCATGGATGGCTGATTCACATAGTTCTCCATATATTAATAATCACTTAGGTAAATGAAGGCAAGGTGTATGGTACTAGGATGTTATATGTAGAAGAAAGAGAGAGAGGGATGGAAGGCCACCACATATGGTTCCACAGGTTATTCACTGTGTAAGGCATTTGGCTACAGGTGTTAGTGTGACTGAAACACAGCTCAAGACCCAATGACCAGGCTGTGCATACCGGCACAGATCCACACCTGATGAGAGAAATCTGTGCCTTTTTCCCATTTACACAAAGGTGACATACAGTCTGGAACAATTTCCTTAGCTACTCCTCACTCTGTTCCATATTTGGGGAACTATTTTGTTTTGTATTCAATCCTCATTCTGTTTTTCACCAAGAAGCCTGGGTCCCAATAATCTTTACCAACTTTATAGCCCAAACTTCTTTCAATCTATGACTTTCTGGGTAATATATTTGAATATAATTCAGGACTCTATATACTCAAAAAGTTATAATTTCATCTACACTGTTCTCTGTAAGGCATAACTGAAAATGAAAACAAAAACAAACTAAAAAAAACAAACAAACAAGGGGATAGATTTTTATGAGGAGCTTTTTAACCATCTATCTATTTCTCACTGTTTGTTATAGAAATATAAGTTTCTTGAAACATCAGTTGGGTGTATTCTTTGGAAAAAGAGTAGGGGAAATTCTATAAACTGCATGTGATCTAATAAGAGCATGGGGACTACAGAGGTCTGGTCAGCAACAGAAGCAGAGTACTAAACATGGACATTGATGAAAGAAGGCTAGTCTTAAGAGCTCACAAAAGCAAATATGTCAAATGATAGTGACCTGACTGGAGTTAAAAAAAAAAATTAAACTCCAGATTTTTGTTCTGCTTGGAGTCGAACATGCCTACCTCTGCTAATATATAGGCAGATTTGATTTTTCCAAATACCAAAAAAACAAACAAACAAACAAAAACCTCTTGGAGAGATAATATAGTGGAAGGAAGATTTTCCATTATATTCTGTAATGAAAATATAATGGAAACCACATAATGAAAAGATTCATTTTCTCCTTAGTCAGTCCTGGATTTCAAATATGACATTTACCAAAAGCCTAACCTTTGAAAAATAAATTGTTGAGTTTTAGTTTCCCTTAATAAAGTTTCTGTTTATTTTTTTAAGTTTATTTCTGAAAGAGAGAGAGAACAAGCAGGGGAGGGGCGGAGAGAGAGAGAGAGAGAGAGAGAATCTAAAGCAGGTTCCACACTGTCAGTATGGAACCCAATGTGGGTCTCCATCTCATGAAGTGTGAGATCATGACCTGACCCAAAATCAAGAGTTAGATGCTTAACTTACTGAGCCATCCAGGCACCCCAAGATTCTCTTTGTTAATATCAAGTATACTTACCTGATAGAAGTTTTTGAGAATTAAATGAGAAAATATGTATGAAAGTAGTTGACATAAAGTAGATATTTAGTAAATGTTCATTTTCCCCTTAACCAATCAGATTCCTTGTCTTAGCAGCATGAACAAATATTTAAAGCGAGGAGAATAACCATTTATGTTGTTCAATGGCTCAAGATGGAATTATGGGTTGGGTGAACTGGTAACTTTATTTTCAGAAACAGAGAAGGATATTTTTCAAGGCCTCTATCATACCTAAGGATAAGATGATGTAACAAGTTTTTGTGCAATGTGCTAGGAACCTAGGCAACTAATACCATTTTCTTGGGGGGGAGGGCGTAGTGAGGGAGGGGATGGGGAGATATTGCAGTTTCCAAATATATAAAGAATAGGGGCACCTGGATGGCTCAGTCAGTTAAGTGACTGATGCTTGATCTCAGTTCAGATTATGATCTCACGGTTCATGAGTTTGAGTGTCACATTGGACTCACCACCATCAGCACAGAGCCTGCTTTGATTCCTCTGTGCCCCTCTCTCTTAGCCCCTACCCAGCTGGTTCTTTCCCTCTTTTTCTCAAAATAAATAAATAAACTTTAAAAAATATGAATATATGTATCTTTGTAAATAGGGCCCAGTTTTATGGAATATCAAATTACCTTTGTGACAAAAAAGTATAGCTACATAGTTATAATATTAACATTAAAAATCAGATTTATAAAGTGATTTGAAGATTCTTTTATCAAATACATTTTTAAAGGATGCCTTTAAATGCCAAGCTCTTTGGTAATAATTACAGAATACAGCTTAGTTTGTATAATTCTATATTAATAAATTTAGAAATAAAAATATCACTTTGTGAAATTCATTAACATCTATGGAGATAAAGATTTATGGTATCCCACAGATTTACTGCTCTGATATAGTCAATATAGTCTGCTGAAATAATGAAAATACAAATATTACATGTAAATATGTTTTCATTTTCTGAGATTTTCTTAGCCCTTCCACACCTGACACATAATCTTTCTTATCTGTATATGTGTAATTCTAGGTAGATTTAGTACATTCAAATATCACAGCAAAGAAAACAAGACTATAATGACATAGTTTATTTTCTAAGCTATGGTCACTGTTTAGAAAGTAGTCCCTAAAATGATAAATGAGATCTTTTAAAGAGTAGCCATATAATTAATCTTTACTCCTCAGTAGTTTTTAAAAAAATCCAGTTCTGCAAATCTATTACACCATTATTTTTGTCCTTTTTTGGCTTGCAATATCAGAAAAAGTATTTCATGATCTAAGTCTCAGCTATCTAATACAGAGTCACCAATGACATGTACATATTAAGCATTTGACATGTGACTAGACCAAACAGATATGTGCCGTAAGTACACTGGAATTAATATGAAACATAAATAAAATAATATAAAGTATCTAGTTAATAAGTTTATATTGACTGCCTATTGAAATTAGATATATTGAGTTAAAATATATTACATTTAGTTTTATCAGTTTCTTGTTACTTTTTTAAATGTAGCTACTACAATATTTAAATTACACATGTATAACTTGTATTATATTTCTATTAGACATTACTGTAAGATTTATACTTCCTCAAAGTCAAATATTATTACACTATCGTCCTTTATAAATTATAGGCTCGGTTTTATGTTTTTAAATCTTATTTCTATTTTATAGCCATATTAAGAGCAATGAAAAAGAACTGACTCATCATTGGTCAACACAGTCTTAACAAACTAATATAATCACTGCTTCTACTTACTATTCCTTTTTTCCCCAAGTTTTTATTGAAATTCTAGCTAATTAATATACAGTGCAATATTAGTTTCAGGTGTAGAATTTAGTGATTCATCACTTACATACAGCAGCCAGGCTCGTCATAGTCTTCTCCTTAATACCAATCATCCTTTAACCCATTCCCGTGCCCATCTCCCTTACAGTAACCCTCAGTTTGTTCTCTGAAATTAAGAATTTTCTGGTTTGCCTTTCCTTTTTTTCTTCTCTATGTTCATCTGTGTTTTTTTATTCCACCTATGAGTGAAATCATATGGTATTTGTCTTTAAATCCTTATTTCACTTAACGAAGTACTCTCTAGCTCTACCCACATCATTGCAAATGTCAAGATTTTATTCTTTTTCATGGCTGAGTAATATTCCATTGTGTATATATACCACATCTTGTTTATTCATTCATCAGTTGATGGACATTTGGGCTTTTCCCATAATTTGGCCCTTGTTTATAATGCTACTATAAACATTAGGGTGCATGTGTCCCTTTGAATAAATGTTTTTGTATCTTTTGGGTAAATACCTAGAAGTGAAATTGCTATATCATTGGGT
Source organism: Proteles cristata cristata (assembly GCA_017311185.1). NCBI lineage: Eukaryota > Metazoa > Chordata > Mammalia > Carnivora > Hyaenidae > Proteles > Proteles cristata. The sequence goes on from JAESUZ010002583.1 coordinate 157,297, forward strand.
AGCTCTAATTTTAATGTTTTGAGAAACATCAGTGACTGCACTAACAGTGTAAGAACGTTCCCCTTTCTCTGCACCCTTGCCAACACTTACTTCCAGTGTTAATTTAGTTAATGTTAACCATTCTGACTGGTGTGAGGTGATCTATCATTGTAGTTTTGATTTGTATTTACCTGATGACGAATGACGTAAAGCATCTTTTCATGTGTCTGTTACCCATTTGAATATCTTCTTTGGAAAAGTGTCTGTTCATGTCTCCTGCCCATTTTTCAACTGGATTATTTCTTTTTTGGGTGTTGAGTTTGATAAGTTCTTTATAGATTTTGGATACTAACCCTTTATCAGATATGTTATTTGCAAATATTTTCTCCCATTCCAAAGGTTTTCTTTTAGTTTTGGTGATTGCTTCCTTCGATGTGCAGAAGATGTTTTTATCTTGATGAAGTCCACTAGTTTATTTTTTCTTTTGTTTCCACTGCTTCAGGAGACATAAAGTAAGAAATTGCTATGGCTGAAGTCAAAGATGGTGCTGCCTATGTTCTCTTCTAGGATTTTGATATTTCCCTGTCTCACGTTTGCATCTTTGATCCATTTAGAATTTATTTTTATGTATGTTTAAGAAAGTGATCCAGTTTTATTCTTCTTCATGTTGTAGTCTAATTTTCCCAACACCATTTGTTGAAGAGACAGTCTTTTTTCCATTGGATTTTCTTTCCTGCTTTGTTGAACATTAGTTAACTATGTAGTTGTGGGTCAATTTCTGGGGTTTCTATTCTATTCCATTGATCTATGTGTCTGTTTTTGTGCCAGTACCATACTGTCATGATCACTACAGCTTTGTAATATAACTTGAAATCCAGAATTGTGATCCCTCCAGCTTTTCTTTTCTTTTTCAAGATTGTTTTGGCTATTTAGGATCTTATTTAGCTCCATACAAATTTTAGGACAGTTTTTCTAACTCTGTGAAAAATGCTGGTGGTGTTTTGATAGGGAATGCATTAAATGTATAGATTGTTTTAGGTAGCATAGACATTTGAACAATATTTGTTATTCCAATCCATGAGCATGGAATATTTTTCCATTTCTTTGTGTTCTCTTCAATTTCTTTCATTAGTGTTCTATAGTTTTAAGAGTATTGGTCTTTTACCTCTTTGATTAGGTTTATTCCTAGGTATCTGATAGTTTTTGGTGTAGCTGTAAAAGGGGTTGATTCCTCGATTTCTCTTTCTTCTTCATTATAGGTGTATAGAAATCCTACAATTTCTGTACATTGATTTAGTATCCTATGACTTTACTCAATTTGTGTATAGGTTCTAGCAATATTTTGGTGGAGTCTTTGAATTTCCTATATAGAGTACCATGTCATCTACAAATAATGAATGAAATTTTGACTTCTTCCTTGCTGATTTGGATGCCTTTCTTATCTTTTTCTTTTCTTTTCCTTCTTTTCCTTGTTTTTTTTTTTTGGCTGATTGCTTAGTCTAGGACTTCCAGTACTATGTTAAGTAACAGTGTGAAAGTGAACATCTTTGTCTTATTCCTGACCATAGAGGAAAACTCTCAGTTGAGGATGATATTAGCTGTGAGTTTATGGTATATAGCCTAAATCATGTTCAGGTATGTTCCTTCTATCCCTGCTTTGTTGAGGGTTTTTATAATAAATGAATGTTGTATTTTGTCAAATGATTTTTCTGCATCTTTTGACAGGCCTATATGGTTCTTATTCTTTCTTTTATTAGTGTGGTATATCACATTGATTAATTTATAAATATTGAATCAATCTTGCAGCCAAGGAATAAATCCCACTTGATCATGGTGAATGATTCTTTTAATGTACTCTCAGATTCAACTTGCTAGTATGTTGTTGAGAATTTCTGTTTCCATGGTCATTAGGGATATTGGCCTGCAGTACTCTTTTTTAGTGGAGTCTTTGTCTGGTTTTGGAATCAGAGTAATGCTGGTATCACAGAATGTGTTTGAAAGTTTTCTTTAATTTCTATTATTTGGAATAGGATGAGAAGAATAGGCATTGACTCTTTTTTAAATGTTTGGTAGAATTTCCCTGGGAGGCCAGCCATCTGACCCTGGACTTCTGTTTCTTGGGAGACTTTTGATGATTAATTCCATTTCTTTGCTGAGTATCAGTCTCTTCAAGTTCTCTATTTCTTCCTGTTTCAGTTGTTAGTTTATATGTTTCTAGGAATTTATCCATTTCTTCCAGATTGCCCAATTTGTTGACACATAACCTTTCATAATATCTTCTTATAACTATTTGTAATTTTTGTGGGGTTGGTTGTGATTTCTCCTCTCTCCTTTGTAATTTTATTTATTTGGGTCCATTTTCTTTTCTTTTAATAAGTCTGGCTAGCAGCTTATCCATTTTTTAATTTTTTTCCAAAGAACCAGATCCTGGCTTCATTGATCTATTCTACTGTATTTTGTTTCATTTCTATATCATTAATTTCAGCTCTAATTTTTAAGATTTCTCTTCTCCTGGATTTAGGCTTTGTTTGTTATTCTTTTTCTAGTTCCTTCAGGTATAAGGTTAGGTTGTCTATTTGAGAATTTTCTTGCTTCTTAGCCTATACTGCTATATACTTCCCTTTTATGACTGCATTTGCTACAGCCCAAAGGCTCTGGACCATTGTGTTTTCATCTTCAGTTGTTTCCATGCAATTTTTATTTCTTCTTTAATTTCTTGGTTGATCCGTTCATTCTTTAGTCACATGTTCTTTAATCTCCATGTATTTGTGGTCTTTCCACATTTTTTTCCTTGTGGTTGAATTTAAGTTTCATGGTTATGTGGTCAGAAAAGATAAATGGCATGATCTCAATCCTTTTGTATTTGTTGAGACCTGATCTGTGACTTCGTATGTGATATATTCTGGACAAAGATCGCATGTATACTAGAAAAGAATGTGTATTCTGCTGCTGCTGTAAAATGAAATGTTTTGAATATTCTGTTAAATCCATCTAGTCCAGTGTGTCATTCAAAGCCATTGTTTGCCAGTTGATAGTCTGTGATATTCTTCTAAGATGATCTGTCCATTGATGTAAAAGAAGTGCTAAAGTCCCTTACTATTATTGTATTATTAACAACGAGTTCCTTTATGTTTGTTATTGTTTTATAATATTTGGGTATTGCTAAGTTGGGGCATAAATATTTACAATTGTTAGATCTTACTGGGTAGACCCCTTTATTATGATATAGTGCCCTTCTTCATCTTTTGTTACAGTCTTTGGCTTAAATGTAGTTTGTATGATATAAATATTACTACACCAGCTTTATTTCTTTTTTTTTTTAATATTTTTATTTATTTCTAGGAGAGAGAGAGAGACAGCGTGAGAAGGGGAGGGTCAGAGAGAGAGGGAGACACAGACTCTGAAATAGGCTCCAGGCTCTAAGCTGGCAGTCAGCACAGAGCCCGACGTGGGGCTCGAACCCACAAACCGCGAGATCATGACCTAAGGGAAAGTCGGACGCTTAACCGACTAAGCCACCCAGGCGCCCCTACACCAGCTTTCTTTTGATGTCCATATGCATGATAAATGTTTCTCCAATCCTCACTTCTAATTTGCAGGTGTCTCTAGGTCTAAAATGAATCTTTTGTAGGCAACATATAGATAGGTATTTTTTTTTTTTTATCCATTCTGACACCCTATGTTTAGTTCTTTTGATTGGAGTGTTTAGTTCTTTTACATTCAGAGTAATTATTGATAGATATGTATTTATTGCCATTTTATTGTTTGTTTTGTTGTTACTGGAGATTTTTCTCTGTTCCTTTCTAGTGTTTATCACTCTTGTCCTTTCCTCCCACTCAAAGAGCCCCTTTAATATTTCTTGCAGAGATATTTTAGTGGTCAAGAACTTCTTTAAGTTTTGTTTGTCTGGGGAATTCTTTATATCTCCTTCTATTCTGAATGATAACCTACTGGATAGAATATTCTTGACTGCAAATTTTTACCATTTGGCACATTGACTATATCATGTCACTCCTTTCTGTCTTGACAATTTTTTTTAATGTTTTCTTTACTTCTGAGAGAGAGAGAGAGAGAGAGAGAGAGAGAGAAAGCATGAGCAGGGGAGGGTCAGAGAGAAAGGGAGATACAGAATAGGAAAAAGGCTCCAGCCTCTGAGCTAGCTGTCAGCACAGAGCCCAACATGGGGCTCAGACCCACAAACTGTGAGATCATGACCTGGGCTGAAGTCAGACGCTTACCCAACTGAGTCACCCAAGTGCCCCTGTCTTGACAAATTTCTGTGGAGAGCTGTGCTGCTAGCTTTATGGGCCTTCTCTTATAAGTTAGGGACTTATTTGTCTAGTTGCTTTTTAAAAAATTCTTTTTATTATTTATTTATTATTTTGTGAGAGAGAAAAAGAGAAAGAGAGAGCAAGTGAGGTAGGGGCAGAGAGAGAAGCAGACACAGAAACTGAAGTCGGCTCCAGGCTCTGAGCTGTCAGCACAGAGACCGACATGGGGCTTGAACTCATGGACTGTAAGATCATGACCTGTCCTGAAGTTAGATGATTAACCAACTGAGCCACACAGGTGCCCCTTTTGTCTTGCTGCTTTTAGGACTTTTTCTTTATCACTATATTTTGCAAATTCAACTACAATATGTCTTGATGTTGACCTGCTTTTGTTCATTTTTATAGAGCTCTCTTTGCTTCCTGGATTTGGAGGTCTGTTTCCTTCCCTAAATTGGGAAAGTTTTCAGCTATAATTTCCTGAAATAAACCCTCTATCCCCTTTGTCTCACTTCAGCTGGAATTTCTATGATGTAAATATTAGTATGTTTGATAGAGTCACTGAGTTCCCCAAGCATATTCTTGTGATCTGTAATTTTTCTTTCTCTCTTTTGTTTGGCTTCATTATTTTTTGTTATTCTATTTTCTATAACACTTATTCTTTCATCTGCTTCCATTCTTGTGATCATTACATCCAATCTGCTCCAAATTTCAGTTATTACATTTTTCACTTCTCTGTGTTTCTCTGTAGTAACGGTCTCCCTGGTGTCTTCCATGCTTTTCTCAAGCCCAGCTAGTATCCTTATCATTGTTGCTTTAAATTCTGGATCAGGCATATGACTTATATTTGTCTTGGTTAGATCTCTAGCTATGACCTTTTCTTGTTCTTTAAGTTGTAATGAATTCCTCTATCCTGGCATCTTGCCTAGGTCTCTGTTTTCTTCTGTTTGGTAGAAAAGCCCTTTGTTTCCTGCTCCTGAGAGTAATGGCTTTTTGAAGAAGAGGTCATGTAGTGTCCAGGGCCTGGTGCTTCAGGAACTGTCTCTGCTGTGTACTGCATACTCTCTGCTGCCTTGTTTTAGCTTCTCTTTGACTTGGGTCAGTTATCCGCAGAGGTTCTCCTTGCCTTCAAGGGGCAGTGTGTGGACCTTGGCCAGAGTAAGGCATGTTTTAACTAGATGTGCTCTGGTCTTCTTGTTAAAAGAGACCTGATACCATCCACTAGAAATGAAGCTTTGCAGAATGCTATGGTCAGTAGATTAATATAATTGTAAAAATAAATATATTATCAACATTATCAAAATAAAGAAAAGTAGAAAAAAGCAATCAATACTATTAAGCAATAAAAACTATTGAAAACTTACAAATAATAGTTTTAGTACAGTACAATAGTTAGCATTTAAAGTTCTGCACTGAAAGTTTTAGATACTACTTTAAGGTGAATGGTATTTATAATTAGCATTTCTATAGATTTAAATATCCATATATTTGGTGTCCTTAGAAAAAAATTATGTCATATATTTGGTTTGTAAAATGTGAGAAAATGGATTGTGCCATTTTATTTCTTTGGGGGATGAAAATGCGACTTTACTTCTAAATGTCAGGAGACAGAATGCCAAAATTCAATTGCCTTAATAAGAGACATTATAATTTTTATAATCATAAAAATAAGTGACAATGGTCATACATGGGAAGTAGAAAGCTATACAAAAAGCTTCAGCATTTGCTGGGTTGCTCATGAAAAGTTCTATTTATTCATAAGAAACTTGTATATATGAGTGTTCTATTATTAAAAGATATTTAATTGTATCCTATTTCCAAGGTATTTGAATTAATTAAATAAATGCTTAATTTATTTTAATTTAATTTCTATCTAGCAGCAGAATAATTATTTAAATCAACAATTTTTTATTTTACATAATTGTTTAAAATATTGTTCACTTTTATCATATCATTATTACATTTTTCTCAAATGTTTATTTACTTCTGAGAGAGAGAGAGCATGAGCAGGGGAGGGTCAGAGAGAGAGGGAGATATAGTATCCGAAGCAGGCTCCAGGCTCTGAGCCAGCTGTCATCACAGAGCCCCATGCGGGGCTCGAACCCATGAACCATGAGATCATGATCTGGGCCAAAGTCGGTCACTTAACTGACTGAGCCACCCAGGCACCTCTATCATATCGTTATTACAGTTAGAGTGGTAAATTTGAAGTGAAAAGTGAAAATACGTACCTCCTACAAAGCATATTTGGATGTATTCTATGGATATTAGTATATCTTTCTCAAATTGCAAAATCAATTGAGAACAAAATCAATGGTTTTATGGTGCATAGTTGTATTAGTTTCCTGCAGTTACTGTAACAAATTGTCACAAACTAGGTGGCTTAAACCTGTGAAGTTTATCTGGGTGGCTCTGTCAGCTAAGTGTCTGACTCTTAATTTGCCCAGGTTATAATCTCACAGTCATGGGTTCCTGTCCAGCATCAGGCTCTGTGCTGAGTGTGGAGCCTACTTGGGAGTCTCTCTCTCCCTCTCTCTCTGCCCCTCTTGCCCTCTCTCTCCCAAAAGAAACATTAAAAAAAAAAGAAACTTAAAAAAAAAAACTGTGAAGTTTATTTATTGGTAGTTCTAGAGGCCAGATTTCTGAAATCAATGTGTCAGCAGGGTCCTTCTCCTTCCAAAGAATCATTAAATGGGGGATGGTGGGGGTGTCTATTCCCTTTGTTAGCCTCTTATGGTTACTGGCCTTAGTGTTCTGGCCTGTTAGCTTGTCATTCCAATCTATTCATATCACCTTCTCTTCTGCATCTGTCTCAATGAAATTCCCCTTGCATTCTTCTTTTAAAGATGAATGGCAGATAGGACCCACCTGGATAATTCATAATAAGGTTGTCTTAAGAGCCTTGACACATCTTTTGCCATATAAAGTAATAGTCACAGGTTCTAGGATTAGGAAGTGAATATATCTTTGGGGAGTCATTTTTTCTGCCTATTACAATAATAAAAGGTAAAGTTAACTATAATATTTAAATTTGTATGTATCAAACTGTTCAAATGCTTGCAATTTTTCATATGTATCATTTCTACCAAATAAGAACTTTCTCAAACTGATATTTTCAAACAAGAAATATGACTAAGTCTTAATAGCAATGCATTTTATTTTCTATTGGCAAAATTTTCAGAATTTTGCATTTAGATTCAAATACTTAAGACATAATGAGGGTTTTTAAAGTTTATTTATTTTGTGGGAGGGAGAGGTGGGGAGGGACAGAGAAAGAGGGAGAGAGAATCTTAAGCAGTCTCTGCACTGTCATCACAGAGCATGACAGGGCTTGACCTTACCACCGTGAGATCATGGCCTGAGCTGAAATCAAGAGTCGGAAGCTTGACTGCCTGAGCCACTCAGGCACCCTAAAACTTAGTTTTAAAGATCTCATATACATGCATCCAAATCCACATGTTTTTTATATGTGGGCAAATAATTATTGAAAAAACTAAATTTCAAAATGAAAATTAATAGAAACATTATATACAGTGATATTTATTTTTTTAATCTTTTATTTAATTTTTTGAGAGACAGAGCACGAGTAGGATAGGGGGAGATAGAGTGGAAGACACAGAATACAAAGCAGGCTCCAGGCTCTGATCTATCAGTACAGAGCCTGATGCGGGGCTCAAACCCACAAACTGAGAGATCATGACCTGAGGTGAAGTCAGACATCAACTGACTGAGCCACCCAGGTGCCCCTTTAATGATATTTCTACCCACAATATTTCTGAAATAAATTTTGAAAGCTCTTATAATATTAGAAGCTGTTTTCACAGAATATTAAAATTACTAAATATTACCTGGTAGTTACACATTTCCATCATGAATTATTACTTTAGCAAAAAATGTACTATCAACTCATGAGGAAACAGTTTTTTTTTTTAAAGAAGCAGCAGCTGTTTCATTGGAGAAAATTAAAATTTCTTGAGTCACAAAAGAAATTGTAATATAGAAAGATTCAAGTAGAAATATTGGAACATACTTAAATGATCTTCACAAATATGTTTAGAAAATAAAGTAATAAAAACACACATAATTTGAATTTGTACCTAAAGATAATCAATAGCACCATAAATCCTTTAATATAAATAAAAATTAAAGATGAAGCTGAAAAATCAAGCTGTAATCAGTCTTGGTAACATTTGCAGATGGAAACAACAAGAGGGCTTGGGTTTTAATGGCCAAAATGAAAGGGGATCAAAAAAATTTGCTCTCTTACCAGCTAGGGAACAAGAACAAACATGCTACATAATAAAAACATAAATTACAAATATCTATCCATACCCAAATAAGTCACTGAGAAAGTTACGTTTAGCTGGGGATCTAGGTAGGACAAAAAGCAAGCCTCTCATGAACATTTATAAATAATGGCTTGCACTCACAAAAGACTTGGGAATGGGGATGGGGTGGTCTGTATTTAAATATCTCTGGAAAATACTAGGAATGTTTTATTCTAACTTGGAGGTGGTGGGTGAGAGAGCAGGTTCATTTAAATTTATGTTTGAGAATTCTGCCTGGTGTTTGTAATATAAATTTAGGCTGACATACACAGATACACATGCATCAGTGCGGCAACGAACTACTCTGGTTCAAATTAAAAACAAAAGAAAGCATCCCATACAAGCACAGACTGCCAAGCGTTCTAAAGAATAGGGAAAATGTGCTTGAAAAGGTCTATTCCATCCAATACCCTGAATAATCAAAATGTCCCCACATTAACTTCTTTTCATTATTAGTATTACTGTTGCCTTTTATCTCTTTGCTTCTGCACTAGCAAAATAGACTCAACTGTTTTCCACTGCATCTCTCCTTTCAACAATCATTCATATAGCTCAGCCTGATTCATTCTTCTAAAACTGCTTCCTTGGGTATATTTTACTATTCGAAGATCTTTAATGACACCTAGTTAGCTATAAAATAAAACACAATACATGAATATGGCATTTAAAATGCATAAGACTATCTATAGTTGTTACTGACATCACAATAATCACAAATAAGCACTTGAACTCAGTTGGGCTCTTTGATCCATTCTTCTAAATCATCTGCAAGGCATATATTATTGGCTCATGTTAATTTTCCTTTCTTTCCTAGAATTATCACTCCTACCCACTGTCCAATCATATACAAAAAATCCTTTCTTCCATTTAACTTCTACTCTATCTGTTGCAACAGAGTCATTTAACAATTATCACGGTAAATAATTTATATGTCCATGAGATATTGAAAATTATTTTAATGCAAGATACTTGTGATCCATTTCATTACCTTAAAACTAAAGTCTTTTATATTTTTTCTAATTATTAAATCTCTTGAAATCAAATCTAAAGTCAAACTACCCTACATAGTAATAAATGCATTGTAGCTACTCAAATATTTAATTTTATGTAATTTTAGAATGCAATTCTTTTCAATTAGACAAAAGCAACTAATATAGTGATTTGTATATAGTACACATTCAATAAAAACATGAATTGACTGGAGACTGGGGGCAAGATGGCGGAGAAGTAAGGAGCTCCGTACTTGCACTCGCGCCCATACATCACACAGAAAAGATCTGAAGCCATTGGAAACCTTACAAAACCTGAGAAACTGGGAGAAAAAGGACTCAGAATCCACTGAGAAAGCCTTCTAATGTGAGTGCGAACCGCGGAAGGTAAAATCGGGCCGGGATTGGAGACTCCAGGGTGGGAGGCAATCCCCCTCTACCCTCTATGGGGAGTGAGAGGGGAAAAGGAGAGAGTCCGAGACAGAAAAACCTCCGCTCGTGGGGGAAAAACCTCCGTTCGGTGAATAGAAAGACCGTACTTGCCAAATACCTGCACACCATGTCCCCTCGCGACAACTGAGCACTCTTACTGAGCACTCAGTAAGGAGGCTGAGCACTCAAACTGCTTCTCTGAGCCGCTCCTGGAGGTTGGGTTTTAAGCGGCGGCGGCGCCCCTGCCGCCATTGTAGCTCCAGGGCGGCTGGGACCCCTGAAAGAGCCGCGCAGACACCGGGCGTCCACGCTCCTGGCTGGCTGGAACTTGAGAGGGAAGGCAAAGAGCTAAAAACTGGGAAATTTGCCTGTGAGTTCATGTTTCGAGTGACGAGCCATAGAGAGACCTGGTTTTCCTCACTCCAGCGGGCTCAGGCTACGCGGACCCGGCAGGCAAGCCCCCAAGCATGCGTGCCAGCCCGACCCAGAGAAGGAAGCAGCGATCCTGACTCCGCCCCCAGAGCTCAGCAGGGAGCCTGGAATAGCCCGAGGGGGTTGTCTGGGAAGCTGTGTCTAAGGCAACTTCAGCGGGGCGCGGGACTGGGATTTGGAGATTGGAACTGGCCTGGGTTGAAGAGTGCAACCAACTTCGGCTGCGTCCCCGGAACGGGGAGTTGACACGCCAGAAAAAAAAAAAAAAAGCGAGCTGCAGCGCGGGGTTCAAGAAGGGACTGGAGCACCGTCACTCTCCTCCCCACAATCGCCAAGGCAGAACCCCCGCCTGAGGCATCGGATCACGCCACGCCCATCCCTGCCTGAGAGGTGCCCTCCTCCCTTTTTTTTTTCTCTTTCTTTTTTCTTTTTTTTCTTCTTTCCTTTCTTTTCTCTTTTTTTCTTCTTCTTTCTCTTTTCTCGCTTTTATCCCCAAAACACTGACCTGATTAACTCTGGTCGCCAGCTTGCTTAAACAATCACAACAAGTCCATTCTGTAAATGTAAATTCTACACCTACCGACTTTTTCAGCTATTTCTCTCAGGAGTAATTAGACTATATAGTTTCTCTGGATAATTCCAGCATCCTTCTCTCACCTATCCGACCATATTCTACCCTTTACCTCTTTGAAAAAAGCTTCTTATCCTTCTGCCTGTTCATTCTATTTCCAAATATGCCTCATCTCGCCCTGCCTTCTCTCTTTTTCTCTATGCTCTTCAACCAGCACTGCATACACACGGCTATTTAACTGTAGCTGGGAAATCCAGGTATATGCTTTAAACCGTTCTTTGTCCATCGGTTTTCTTCTTTTTTCCTTTTCTTTTCCCCTTTTTGACCCTTTTATGTATTTTATGCTTCCTATTATTCACCCTCCCTCCTCCGTCTTTTCTATTAACTTTTTCGTTTTACCTCTCGCTTTGCATGTTAGTTGAATCAGCCTGTGCGTTTGTGTACTACTGCTCCCTGTGTGTTTGTCTGTCTGTTTTCTTTTCCAGGGCTACCTCAAGAAACAAGCTAGAGTGCACAAGGTGAAGAGTCCCAAATATCACTATGAATACGAAAATAAAATAACTAAGGTCCCAGCAAGAGTGACCGAGGGATACCATTCAAAAAACAATCTCTGAAAGGATAGGCCCTGGAAAGTCAAAGAGTCTTCTTGGATATAGCAGTGCTCATAGAAACAGAGGGCATAACAGGTCTTTAAAACCAACAAGAGCCGGAAAGCTAACTAAAATGATGAAACGAAAGAGCTCTCCTCCAAAGAAACTCCAAGAAAAAATGACAGCTAATGAACTGCTCAAAACAGATAGCAGCATAAGTGAACAAGATATTAGAATAATAATGGTAAAATTAATAGCAGGGCTTGAGAAAACATAGGGGACATCAAAGTAACTATGGCTACAGACAGAATGGAAAATAAAAATAGGCATGAAGAATTAAAAAATGCGATAAATGAGATACATAATAAATTAGAGGCCTCCAATGCACGGATTGAAGAGGCAGAAAGGAGAATAAGTGATTTAGACGACGCCATTATAGAAAAACAGGAAGCTGACAAAAAAAGAGACAAACTGATCCAGGAACAGGAAAGAAGAATTCGAGAGCTCAGCGACACAGTCAAACGCAACAATATCCGTATCATAAGAAACCCAGAAGAGGAAGAGAGAGGGAAAGGTGCTGAAGGAGTCCTGGAACAAATTATAGCAGAGAACTTCCCCGACCTGGGGAAGGAAGTCAATGTGGAAATACAAGAGGCTCAGAGGACTCCCTTCAGACGTAACTTGAATCGATCTTCTGCACGACATATCATCGTAAAAATGGCAAAATACAAGGACAAAGAGAGAATTTTGAAAGCAGCTAGGGAGAAAAGGGCCCTCACATACAAAGGGAAACCTATCAGAGTGGTGACAGACCTATCTACTGAAACGTGGCAGGCCAGAAAGGAATGGCAAGAGATCTTCAATGTGATGAACAGTAAAAATATGCAGCCAAGAATCCTCTATCCAGCAAGCCTGTCATTCAAAATAGAAGGAGAGATAGAAACCTTTGCTCTGAAGGACAAAGGAACAAAGAAAGAGACACCACCACAAACATGAACCCTACAAAAGATACAAAGACTCTAAACCCACATATTTCAATAATAACACTGAATCACTGAATGCTCCAATCAAAAGAATAGCAGAATGGATTAAAAAACAGCCCTACAAGAAATCCTGAGGGGGATGCTCTGAAGGAAAGAAGTAGCAAGGAACAAAGATTCCAGAGACACCACCACAAACATGAACCCTACAAAAGATACAAAGACTCTAAACCCACATATTTCAATAATAACACTGAATGTAAATGGGCTGAATGCCTCCAATATAAAGACATAAAGGGTAGCAGAATGGATTAAAAAACAAAAAATCCATCTGGGGCGCCTGGGAATTAAAAAAGCTTAGTCGGTTAGGCATCCAAGACTTTCAGGAAAGAAGAGTTAGGTAAACATGATCTAGGAATCCCAGAAGAGGAAGAGAGAGGGAAAGGTGCTGAAGGAGTCCTGGACAAATTATAGAGAGAACTTCCCCGACCTGGGGAAGGAAGTCAATGTGGAAATACAAGGGTTCGAGACCCGGGAGAAAAGGGCCCTCACATACAAAGGGAAACGGTCAGAGTGGTGACAGACCTATCGACTGAAACGTGGCAGGCCAGAAAGGAATGGCAAGAGATTTCAATGTGATTAACAGTAAAAATATGCAGCCAAGAATCCTCTATCCACTGTCATTCAAAATAGAAGGAGAGAAAGAAACCTTTCCAAACAAACAGAAATGGAAAGAATTTGTCACCACGAAGCCAGCCCTGCAAGAAATCCTGAGGGGGATGCTCTGAAGGAAAGGTAGCAAGGAACAAAGATTCCAGAGACACCACCACAAACATGAACCCTACAAAAGATACAAAGACTCTAAACCCACATATTTCAATAATAACACTGAATGTAAATGGGCTGAATGCTCCAATATAAAGACATAGGGTAGCAGAATGGATTAAAAAACAAAATCCATCTGGGACGCCTGGGTGGCTTAGTCGGTTAGGCATCCGACTTTCGCTTAGGTCATGATCTCGCGGTTCGTGGGTTCGAGATCCGCGTCGGGCTACAGCCAGCTCAGAGCCTGGAGCCTGTTTAATAGTCTGTGACTCCCTCTCTCTGTGAACTGTCTCTCTCTCTCTCCTAGAAATAAATAAAACATTAAAAAAAATTAAAAAAAAAACACAACAAAATCCATCTATATGCTGTCTACAAGAAACTCATTTTAGACGGGAAGATACCTTCAGATTAAAAGTAAGGGGATGGAGAAATATATATCATGCTACAGGAAATCAAAAGAAACCGGAGTAGCGATACTTATATCAGACAAACTGGACTTTAAAATAAAGACAATCACAAGAGATGAAGAAGGGCACTACATAATAATTACAGGGTCCATCCATCAGGAAGAACTAACAATCATAAATGTCTACGCACCTAATATGGGAGCACCTAAATATCTAAAACAATTAATCACAAACAGAAACAAGCTTATAGATAAGAATGTGCTAATAGCAGGGGACTTTAATACTCCGCTTACAGCAATGGATAGGTCAACCAGACAGAAAATCACTAAAGAAATAATGGACTTGAAAGACACATTGGACCAGATGGACCTGACGGATATATTTAGAACTTTACATCCTGAGGTCAGGGAATTTACTTTCTTCTCAAGTGTGCATGGCACATTCTCCAAGATAGATCACATACTGGGACATAAAGCAGCCCTCAATAAATATAAAAGAATAGAGATCATACCATGCACACTGTCAGATCACAATGCTTTGAAACTTGAAATCAATTACAGGAAGAAGTCTGGAAAACTTCCAAAAACATGGAGGTTAAAGAACACCCTTCTAAAGAATGAATGGGCCAATCAGGCAATTAGAGATGAAATTAAAAAATATATGGAAACAAATGAAAATGAAAACACAACAATTCAAAATCTATGGGATGCGGCAAAGGCAGTCCTAAGAGGAAAGTACATTGCTCTCCAGGCCTATTTCAAGAGATTAGAAAAAGCGCAAGTCCAAAATCTAACAGCTCACCTAAAGGAACTAGAGGCAGAGCAACAAGAACGCCCTAAACCCAGTAGAAGAAGAGAAATAGTAAAAATTAGAGCAGAAATAAACAACATAGAGACCAAAGAAACAATTGAACAGATCAATGAAACCAAGAGTTGGTTTTTTGAAAAAGTAAACAAAATTGACAAACCTCTAGCCAGACTTATCCAAAAGAAAAGAGAGAGCACCCAAATAGACAAAATTATGAATGAAAATGGACTTATTACAACCAACCCCTCAGAAATACAAGCAATTATCAGGGAATACTATGAAAAATTATATGCCAACAAATTGGACAACTTAGAAGAAATGGACAAATTCCTAAACACACACTCACTACCAAAATTCACATGGGAAGAAATAGAAAACCTGAACAGACCCATAACGAGTGAAGAAATTGAATCAATGATCAAAAATCTCCCAACAAATAAGAGCCCTGGACCAGATGGCTTCCCTGGGGAATTCTACCGGACATTTAAAACAGAATTAATCCCAATTCTTCTCAAGCTATTCCAAAAAATAGAAAGCGAAGGAAATCTCCTGGACTCATTTTATGAAGCCAGCATCACACTGATTCCCAAGCCAGACAGAGATCCAGCAAAAAAAGAGAACTACAGGCCAATATCCTTGATGAATATGGATGCAAAAATTCTCAACAAGATCCTTGCAAATCGAATCCAGCAGCATATCAAAAGAATCATCCACCAAGATCAAGTGGGATTCATTCCTGGGTTACAGGGCTGGTTCAACATTCGCAAATCAATCAATGTGATCATCATATCAATAAAAGAAAAGATAAAAACCATATGATCCTGTCAATAGATGCAGAAAAAGCATTTGACAAAATACAGCATCCCTTCTTAATAAAGACTCTCGAGAAAGTTGGGATAGAAGGAACCTACTTAAACATCATCAAAGCCATCTATGAGAAGCCTTCAGCTAACATCCTCCTCAACGGGGAAAAACTCAGAGCTTTCCCCCTGAGATCAGGAACACACAGGGATGCCCACTCTCACCACTGCTGTTTAACATAGTGCTGGAAGTCCTAGCATCAGCCATCAGACACCAAAAGGAAATCAAAGGCATCAGAATTGGCAAAGAGGAAGTCAAACTTTCACTCTTCGCAGATGACATGATACTCTACATAGAAAACCCGACAGACTCCACCAGAAGCCTACTAGAACTGATCCAAGAATTCAGCCAAGTTGCAGGGTACAAAATCAACGTACAGAAATCGGTTGCATTTTTATACACCAACAATGAAGCAACAGAAAGAGAAATCAAGAAACTGATCCCATTCACAATTGCACAAAAAACCATAAAATACCTCGGAATAAACCTAACCAAGGATACAAGAGATCTGTATGATGAAAACTATAGAAAACTTATGAAGGAAATTGAAGAAGACACAAAGAAATGGAAAAACATTCCATGCTCATGGATAGGAAGAATAAATATAGTTAAGATGTCATTACTACCTAAGGCACTCTACACATTCAATGCAATTCCAATCAAAATTGCACCAGCATACTTCTCAAAACTAGAACAAACTATCCAAAAATTTGTATGGAACCACAAAAGACCCCGAATAGCCAAAGTAATCCTGAAAAATAAAACCAAAACGGGAGGGATCACCATCCCAGACTTTAGCCTCTACTACAAAGCTGTCATCATCAAGACAGTATGGTATTGGCACAAAAACAGACACATAGACCAATGGAACAGAATTGAGAACTCAGAAGTGGACCCAAAAGTATACAGCCAACTAATCTTTGACAAAGCAGGAAAGAATATCCGATGGAAAAAAGACAGCCTTTTTAACAGATGGTGTTGGGAGAACTGGACAGCAACATGCAGAAGAATGAAACTAGATCATTTTCTCACACCATGCACAAAAATAAACTCAAATGGATAAAGGACCTGAACGTGAGACAGGAAACTATCAACACCCTAGAGGAGAAAGCAGGAAACAACCTCCTTGACCTCCACCGCAGCAACTTCTTACTTGACACATCCCCAAAAGCAAGGGAATCAAGAGCAAAAATAAACTGTTGGGACCTCCTCAAGATTAAAAGCTTCTGCACAGCCAAGGAAACAACCCAGAAAATTAATAGGCAACCAAAGGAATGGGAAAAGATAGTTGCAAATAACATATCAGATAAAGGTTTGATATCCAGAATCTACAAGGAACTCACCAAACTACACGCCCGAAAAACAAACAACCCAGTGAAGAAATGGGCAGAAGATAGGAACAGACACTTCTCCAAAGAGGACATCCAGATGGCCAACAGACACATGAAACGATGCTCAGCATCGCTCCTCATCAGGGAAATACAAATCAAAACCACACTGAGATACCACCTCACGCCAGTCAGAGTGGCTAAAATGAGCAAATCAGAGAACTCTAGATGCTGGCGAGGATGTGGAGAAACGGGCACCCTCCTACACTGTTGGTGGGAATGTAAACTGGTACAGCCCCTCTGGAAAACAGTGTGGAGGTTCCTCAGGAAACTAACAATAGAACTCCCCTATGACCCAGCAATAGCACTGCTAGGAATTTACCCAAGGGATACAGAAATGCTGATGCATAGGAGCACATGTACCCCAATGTTCATAGCAGCACTCTCCACAATAGCTAAAACCTGGAAAGAGCCTAAGTGTCCATCAACAGATGAATGGATCAAGAAGATGTGGTTTATCTATACCATGGAATACTACATGGCAATGAGAAACAATGAAATCTGGCCATGTGTAGCAACATGGATGGACCTTGAGGGTGTTATGCTGAGCGAAATAAGTCAGGCAGAGAAGGACAAATATCATATGTGTGCACGTATAGGAGGATTAGGAGGAACTTAACAGAGGACCAAGGGGGAGAAGAAGGGCGGAAATGGTGGGGGAAAGGAGAGAGGCAAACCATGAGAGACTCTTGAATGCTGACAAAAACTGAGGACTGGTGGATGTGGGGGGGAGGAGGGGTGGGCATGGAGGAGGACACTTGTGCGGATGAGCACTGGGTGTTATGTGGAAACTAATTTGACAATAAACTATTTGTAAAAAAAAAAAAAGAATTTGAAACCTTACAGAATTATCTGATCTGTGAAAGACAGAAGCCAAAAGCTTACTGGAACTCAGAGCCCAGAACTTCACACTTCTATTAGGTAGAATTTTCAAGTACATATCCTGTGTCTGGAACTCTCTACTTTTGGCTTGCAAAGACTAAATATCTTTTTTACCGTTAGTATAATGGCATATTTTATCTTTCCGAACTAAGTTGATTACCACTTTTTAAAAAAGTATCTCTAGTTATTGTTTGCTATATCAAATTTTACGAAGAAAAGACAGAGCATGCTGATATAGGTTGGATAACAATAAAATATACATAAATAGTTCATTGATGCCAACTTAATTTATTATATTTTTCCTTATACACAGTAACCTCAGAAACTGGATGATTAGTGAAATAAGCTGGTTGTAATTTTCCAGCCAGTCATACTTTGAAGTCATATTTCATACCTGTGAAAACTTTAATTGCTGTGATAAGAACCAGATATGACCAAATTATAAGCAACATTGTACACATCTATTACAGACAGGATCCGTAGGCATGTGAAGCTTAAATAAGAAGACTTAGGAAATTAACAATGGAAGTAGAGCCAGAAATAAGCTGTGCTTATTTCATAGATTGCCAAAGATTAATCCTAAATTCTATCAAGCTTTTGAATAATTAACTAAATCCCTCTGAAATTTCATCCAATATACATTCTTAAAAGATCAAAACACACATAATTATACTTTGGAAATCATACTGGTGTTAATGTTAAACCTAGATAATAAAAGTATAATTTGAGCAAGAGTCTCTACATATTCTGATAAAAACTCAAAATAAATCTTGAGTAAAGTTGAGAAGTATTACATTTAATGCTTCTTTTTGATATATCAAGTTTGTCACTACCATAAAAGAAAATTTGATTAGGTTGACAGAACTTATTTTTCACCTAGGTATGTTTATTTAAGGGAACCACAGTATTTCATGGCTGAAAGGGACTTTGAAGATCATTTATTGTAATTGTCATTCTTCTCTAAGGAGAACAAATGATTTTTAAGACTGTATAAATGTAAGCACAACATATTTATATTTGGAAATCAGTGGCAAAATAATGCTACTTTTGACTTATTCAATATAATCACAGACTGTCCATATGCAATAATTCCACCATTATTCTTATTTGTTTCTCTTATTTAAAAATCTTTTTAAATATTGATTTTTGAGAGAGACAGAGAGACAGAGCATGAGTGGGGAAGGGGCAGAGAGAGAGGGAGACACAGAATCCAAAGCAGGCTCCAGGCTCTGAGCTTTCACCACTGAGCCCAATGCAGGGCTCAAAATCGTGAGCCGTGAGATCATGACCTGAGCTGAAGTTGGATGCTTAACCAACTGAGACACCCACATGCCCCTCCACCATTATTTTTAAAGACTTTTACTAAAAGGAACTTGAAACCAGCATTAGTCTAAAAAATTGCATCAAGTCAGTACTTTCTTAACATTCTGATGCTTAATATAAATATCTTAGGTTGATATTTTAGACTGGGATACATATTAGTCATTATTAGTAACCAAATACATTAAAAGCTCATAATTATTCCCCTCATATACACCTAACAATATTAATGTTCTGACATTTGGGCAAGACTGAAGTATTATTTTTTATACAAAATAGTTGAGGCATGGACTAAAATGTGGTATTTCTAATACAAAAAGAGGAACTCATGATAAATCAAAACATACATATTAAAAATATATATTTCTATTCAATAAAATATGCTGAATTTAGAAATGTTCAATTCCTAATTTTTCCCAAGTCAGTTTACTACTTGCTTTCTTATATATACTGTTGGTCAAAAATGGCATTAATAACGCATTAGAAAAAAAAATGTGTCATGATACCTCTAAAATTCAATTTTTATAAGCATGAAAAAATATGTATTTGGCTAAATATGGGTTAAACACTGTATTTCAAAAATGTATAAATAAAATACAAAAATAAACACTGGAAAGAAATTTGGAGCAAATATAGTAAAGGGTTAAAATCTCACCAAAGTATTCTTTTAATGTTTATTTTTGAAAGAGAGAGAGCACACGATCAGGAGAGGGGCAGAGAGAAAGACAGAAAGAGAATCCCAAACAGCTCCATGGTGTCAGCCCAGAGCCTGACACAGGGCTTGAACCCATGAACTGTCAGTTCATGACCTGAGTTGAAACCAGGAATCAGACACTTAACTGACAAAGCCACCTAGGTGCCCCTCACCAAATTTACCAAGTTTATAAGAGAATCTCAGGTTTTGAAGCATAACCTTGCCAGTAGTCATATTTACTTTTTTTCTTATAAAACAACCCTCTGTATTGGTGTTATGCCGTACTTTACTTTTCTATTATATCTTGACTCCTTCAAAGGACATCTTAGCCAGTTTTTTCTTAACTTCACCATGTTTTTATCATTAACAGACACATTATGGAATTTGCAACTCAGACCCATTCTTTTTAGAATTTTAAGTTTAATTCAGAAATATTCTCCTCCTCCTAATGTCGTATCCCTCACTATACTTACAGCTGCAAGCTTGAAATGGAAGTATTTCTTTCAAACACTATCTCTTCCATTATAATCATAGGTATTAGATACTCCACTGTTTGACTAAGAGAAAAGCCGGGGAAGGCTGCAAACCTCTCTCTATTATCTCTTATTGGGAAGTAGGATTCCTTATTGGACGAGATCTAAGTCTGCTCTGACCTATCTACCACAGTTCCTCTTGTATCAGTGTCTTAAATCAGTTTGGGGTGCTATAACAAAATACTATAGACTGTGTGACTTGAATAATAAACATTTATTTCTCACAGTTTTGGATACTGTGAAGTCCAAGGTATAGATACCAGTAGATTCAGTGTTCAATAAGATCCCTTTTTCTTATTTACTAACAGCTGCCTTCTTTTATCCCCATATGGCTGAGTTATGGCCAAGTGAGAGAGATCATCTCTCTCATGTCGCTTCTTATAAAGGCACTAATACCATACATGAGGGCTCCACTCAGGTGACTTGATCAATTATCAAAGGCCTCACCTCTAAATAGCATCATATTGGGGATTAGGGCTTCAAAATATTAATTTTGGGAAACATAAACATTCAGTCCCCAGCAGGTGACATCTCTTACTAATGAGCTCTCATAGACAGAAACAATTGTACAAAATGACTTAATGCCACCTACACATTTTTTGTATATGTAACCAGGAAATCCACACATCCCTGTTGTGCTGAATATTGGACATGATGGTAGCTTCACTGCTGCTACCCCTTATCTCAGCCTCACCTCCTCTCTGTATTGTCCACTGATAATGTGTAGCACAGGTACAGATCAGGAAACTTGATGCTTAAGTAGGTGTTCAATCAGAACAGGAAAAATGGATATAATTTCTCCTGCATTTCTCCTTCTTTGGTCTTTACATTGACGGTAAGGAAAATAGAACAAGAAGGGCAGGGCCATGAGGAAATAGAGGGGTGTGGAAATAAGGCCAGTCCTGAGAACTTCAAGCCAATACAGAATGATTTTTTAATAAAAAATCAGGCAGTAATCTAAATGTCTAATTAAAAGGTCACATTAAGTAACTTAATGTGCTTAAGTACACTAAGTAAAATAATATGAAGAAATGTTGTATCAAACATTAAAACTAAAAAAAAATTATAAATTCCAATAATATGTTATATAAAGAAAATGATTCAAAATTGCATTAAACTCACCATGACCTGGAGGAAATTTTTTCCATTTAACGAGTGCAACTAGCTCACATATGGATAAAGTAGGCCACTCCTCATAATATGGACAATTATGAATTAATTTCATCTTTTCTTTATTTTCAAGTTTTATTTTTTCCTGAAAAAGTTATTTAAAAAGGAGAAATGTATAGCAGAGAGATAAATGGCATAACAGAAAAATAAAGGTTGTATAGCATAAAATACATTTATATTTTATAGGAGCATCATTCTATGACCACATAACCATATTGAAATTTTAGTCTTCTGGTGTGCTGCTAAAATTATATTTTCCCACCTTTCACAATATTTTTAGACTTCCATAAGTATTTTAGTATTAAAAAAAAAAACCTGTCACAATCCAGACTAAACCCAAATGTTGTATGTGATAATATCAAATAATTGATGCTTATATTTTGAAAATAAAACATACAAAATATTGTTAGAAGTTAGCCACTCTGAATCCAGGGATTTGGAAAGAAGCTGAATTCTGAGATAGTCATCTGTACCACTGACACTGAGATTACTGTATCAAAAGAAATACTGACTATTTTTAGAGACCTAAATCAAGAAGATGTATGACTCCTCATCTCCCTCCAACCAGAGCACCCAACTGTAGCTGATGCCATGTCCTGTTGGACTGGCAACAGATTTAGATTCTTTCAAGAAAAGCTGGCAGAGCAGGACAACGGGGGCCTTTTGATGCAGCCATTTATAGAACTTTCTTTGTCATCAGGTGAGGAGAAATAAAAAATTAAAAAGGGGAAATTCTGTATTTGGAGGAGAATAAGTTAGTAAACTTGAAGTAAATAAATTATCTTAATGCAGCAGAATTAGGGGATCAGAATTAAGTTGTGATCACCTATTCATGCAGCTCTGGGTTTTTAATGTCTATTAAAACAATGAAATAGCATGCCAATTATTACCAACTGTTTTTTTTTTTTTTTCAGGTGGACTGTACAGATTTAGAGATCTGTCTCTGATTGTCTGGTATCCCTAACACATGACATGCTGTTGACACCCAAAACATATTTGTTGAATGAATACATGAATAAATGAATGCATAAATGAATGGATTTGAAATTCATGAGAAACTAAAATACACATAAAATATATTCATAGAGACTTTTCTTTCTATTTCAACTACCCATCATCTTCAGAAGCTTAAGTAATGTTCATCAAATAAACTACATTTTTATTGTCTCCAAGTTAACTTATATTAAAAAATACAAAAAATATGGCATCTTCTGTCTAGAGGCAAAACTTGGCTTGAATTTATACATCTACTGTGTTAATAAAAGATTAGATATGATCATACCGATTTTAACCTTGCAAAATCCTTTGCTGGGATTTTAAGAATTTCACAATCTTCTTCTGTGATCACTGAGTACTCCTTTGTTTCTAATTCAGTCTGAGCTGTAACTTCCAGGGTTCCAAAAGTACTCCATTGTCGAAGCTATAAAAATATGGAGGTAACTTAAACTTCATTATCATTCATCAACACAAAAGTACCAGTGATTGTGACACGAGCAGTCTAGGAGTCTGCAAAAGCATTGACTGCAGGTCAAACTCCAAGTCTATGAAAAAAGGGGATCTAAACAGTCTTGCATGGGTGTCATACTTCTGCCCAATGTTACCTTCCCAGAGCAAGAAAAAATTTCCATATTCTCAATAGCATGAAGAAAATAACTTATAAGAATAGATCTTCTGTTTTATCCACTGATTCATTTGAAGTACATAGAATAATGCCTGAAACAGGATAGCCATTCAATAAATATTTGTGAAAGAGTGAAGAAAATAGTACTTACATATTGGTCTGCTACTTATTTTACTATCATCATTTATTGGTAGTAATAATGAAAATGAATACAGTGTTATGCGGTACAGAAATCACTGGCATATATATATACCTATGTGTAGGGTGTTGTAGCTTATTATGTAAACGATAAATAATTAGTGTGCCAAATGTTACACTAGAATACTTATTGTAAATTATTAGGATATAATGAGAACATATAGATATTATATATCTATCATAGATAATATATATTTATGAAATTGAGAAGCTTCTTAAAGGAAACATCAGGTCTATAAGGTTAAGGTGATATGCAAGGATGTCTGCTCCTGCATTTCAAATCCATAGAAAGGCTGAATAGTTATCTTTTTGGTTGAATGGATATCTGAGATTGAATTTTAAAGTCCAGAAATAAAGAGGGATTTTAAATGGTCACTGCTGGGGGCGCCTGGGTGGCTTAGTCGGTTAAGCGTCCGACTTTCGCTTAGGTCATGATCTCGCGGTTCGTGGGTTCGAGCGCCGCGTCGGGCTCTGTGCTGACTGCCAGCTCAGAGCCTGGAGCCTGTTTCAGTCTGTGACTCCCTCTCTCTAACCCTCCCCTGCTCATGCTGTCTCTCTCTCTCCTAGAAATAAATAAATAAATAAAAAACATTAAATGGTCACTGCTGAAGCCAAAGTGATTCACAGTGATAACAAACTAGGATAAAGGCCTAAGGGGTTGAATTCCAGGGTTTGTCATACATGTGGGAAAAGGAGATGAGACGTAAGAACATTCAAGATGAGGAACTGGAATTGAGCCTTCTAGTATAAAGCCTAGGAAGTTGGAGGATCACCTATACGTGAAATGGAGGCAACAAAAACTTTACCCACTAATCTAGCTGTGGAACTGGATACAGACTAGGTCTATAAATTGTGTGAGTACTGAGTATACATTTACAAATTGTACAGAACCCAAAGGTAAAAGATTATTGTAAAGTCTGATACACAGCTAGAAAAACAGCTAGGATCCAGGAAAGTATAAACTTATTTATTTATTTTTTAATGTTTTTTATTTATTTCTGAGACAGGGAAACAGCATGAGCAGGGGAGGGTCAGAGAGAGAGGGAGACACAGAATCTGAAGCAGGCTCCAGGCTCTGAGCCAGCTGTCAGCACAGAGCCCGACAAGGGGCTCGAACCCACGAACTGTGAGAACCGTAAGATATGACCTGAGCTGAAGTCGGATGCTCAACCGACTGAGCTACCCAGGTGCCCCAGAAAGTAGAAATTTAAAACCTTATGTATAAGTTGAGGAAAAAAGGAATTCAAATTGGAAGCAAATCCTCCTAATAACAAAATCACAATAAAAAAATAAACCTCACAAGTGAAAAAAACCCTGCGATGGTAAGTCAACAAAGAAATTTTAAAAAATCAACAACATAGAAGAAACTATTACAATTCATATATTAGATCGTAAAACCAGAGAATGGCATTGTGTAAGCAAAAAGGCATTTTGCAAAAGAACAAAATTAAACTTTTTAAGGAAAAAAAAAACAGTTATTAAAATGTTCATTGTACACATTAATTACAACTGAAGAAAAATTCATGAAATGGATAAAACATGAGGAAAATCATTCAGAATAAAACATAGGAAATATAGGAAATATAGGAATTTGAAATAAGATTTTAAGAGATATGGAAGATAGATTGAGACCATTCTATCCCAGCATACTAGGATTCGCAGAAGAATCACTTACAATGTAAGTGAAAATGGCACTAAATTTTCCAGAATAGGGAAGAGGTGAGTCTTAGAAATGAAGTAATACACAAAATCTCGATGTCTCTTTGTATTTTGCATTCCTGCTCAGGTTTTGGTATACTCCATTAATCTTTCTCTTCCAAGTCTCCCTTCATCATCTTGTTGGCAATCAGTAAATTCAAGTAGATATTTTTCCAGATTTTCAAATTGATTTTAGGATAAAACTTAGTTTGAATTACCTAATAAACCACTAAGGAAGCAGAAGTCCCTCATGACCTTGAATAATATTCTTAAGGCTTTCTTTCTTGATGCATCAACCAATATCATCAAACTCCCTAATACTGTTACAGAATCTGGTCTGGATAACCCAGCAGAAGAATCAAGTGACACTTGGAGATCTTAGAAGGCAAAGATTTATTTTACACTGGTGGGCTCAGGAGAGATCTTTCTCCAGATGTCTGAGTCCCGAGCATAAGCAGAGGGAATAAGTTATAGTCTGTTACTTCCACATTCCTCATTAATAGTAATTTGGCGCTGAACAAGCAGGGTGGGAAGAACTCGGAAGGAGAGTCTTCTGTCAGGGACAGGTATTTCCCTATCAGTTCTGTCAGCAGTCTTATAACAGATTTTTCCCTATCAAAATTATTAGGAAAATGTTACATTTCTAATACCCTTTACATACTATATGTATGAATTATTGTATAATAAATTATGTGCTTTATTGTTTTGTTCTATAACATGCAATGGTCTCGTAAGGACACTCAAAATATTAATAATGTTATGTCACCATCTTAAAATTTTGAAGATAAATAAATGTATTTCCTTCTCTCTAATATAGGAAGATTTTCAGCAGCAAAGGAGAAGGGTTGAATATAATCATTATCTGATGCCACTTTGAGACCAGTACAATTCTACCCAAATATCCTTAACTTCTAAAAATTCAGTTGTAGGGGTGCCTTTGGTAGCTCAGTTGGTTAAGCTTCCAAATCTTGATTTCAGCTCAGATCATATTCTCACAACCAGTTGTGGGTTCAAGCCCTGCATTGGACTGTGCACTGATAGTCCTATTAAAATCACCCAGTATAGTGGTGGATTTGCCTTTCTTTTCTTTTCTTTTCTTTTCTTTCTTTCTTTCTTTCTTTCTCTTTTCTTTCTTTTTTCTTTCTTTCTTTCTTTCTTTCTTTCCTTTCTTTCCTTTCTTTCTTTCTTTCTTTCTTTCCCTCTTTCTTTCTTTCTTTCTTTCCCTCTTTCCTTTCCCTCTTTCCTTTCCCTCTCTTTCCTTTCCTTTCCTTTCCTTTCCTCTCCTCTCCTCTCCTCTCCTCTCCTCTCCCCCCCCTTTCTTTCTCACCAATGTTTACTTTATATGTTTTAAAGTAATAAGTTTCAGTGCCTATTATTTTATAATAATTATGAAATATTTCTCTGTACTTTTAATAATGTTCTTGCAATGAAGTCTATTTTCTAACTATTAGAAGAGCAACATCAGCTTTCTTTGGGTTAGTGTAATCTGGTTTATCATTTTCCATTATTTTACTTTGCAACTTCTGGTATATTTGTAATAAGGTGTATCTGCATATAGGAAGTTATTTTATGCACTGTGACAATCTTTACTCATTAATTAAAATACTTAGGCTGTTTACATATAGAGTAATAACAGGCATATTTAGGTTTACATTTGCCATCTTAATATTTGCTATTTGTCTATTTTTGTGTGTCATTTCTTCCTTTTTATTTAGTGCTGAACACTGAGTATGAAAATCTGTTATTGTTGTAGATGATATCTTTCTCTGAAATGCTTTACTTTTCAACTGACAGGTAGTGAGTGTATAAGCATTTTAACATGATCCAATCAGAAACTGAGGTGTCTGAGGCTAGATTTATTTAGTTCTGAGTTTCGTGGACTAACATGTTTATCAGAACTTCTTATCCTTAATAAACACAGAACTCTTTTTTTTTAATTTTACATATTTATTTTGAGAGAGAAAGAGACAGTGTGAGTGGGGAGGGGCAGAGGGAGAAGGAGCCAGAGAACCCCAAGCAGTCTCCATGCTGCCAGTGCAGAAACCGATGCGGGGCTTAAACTCACAAAACCATGAGATCATGACCTGAGCCGAAACCAAGAGTTGGACATTTAACTGACTAAACCACCCACATGCCCCTAGACACGGAATTCTTAATTTCTCCCTGTCAAATACTATGAGACTGATGACAGTTCTTCTTGTTAGACTTATAGCTACATATTTTAACTTGGGTTCTGTAATGATGAATTTTATGTCAACTTGGCTAAGTTATGGAGTACTCAAATAAATTGGTCAAATATTATTCTGGGTGTTTTAGGATGAGTTGAACATTTAGATTAGTACACATAGTAAAACAGATTGCCTTTTATACTGTGGCAGGCTTTACCCAATCAGCTGAAGGCCTGAATAAAACAAAACACTGATCCATAACCAAAGTAAGAGAGAATTTAGGAAAATTCTTCATTCAGAGGCCTTTAATCTGATCTCCCTAGACATCAGTGATCCTAGTTTTCCAGCATTTTCCAGCATTCAGACTCAAACTAGATATTGATTTGACAGATTTTGGCCTTCCAGTCTCCATAACTGACTGAGCCAATTCCTTATTAGCTTATCTATCTGTCTATCTATCTATCTATCTATCCATCCATCATCTATCTATCCATCCATCCATCCATCCATCTATCCTACTGGTACCGACATTCAGATTTTTAGCCTCCTGTTCTATAAATCTTGGGAATAAGCAAATTCCTAAAAGAAAAGAAAGGCATATCAAGCTACCTTTCCTCTGATTTTCTTTTCCCAGTATCTTGCCCCCTCAAGTCCTGATTGTCTAGGTAGACTGAACTCAAAATTGTATCACTCTGGTATTCTAAGATTCCTGAAAGTTCTGATCCACTGTTTTCTGTTTATTCATCCCTATGATAATTACGAATTGGCAGTTGCCTCAAAGGAAAGCAACAGGAAATGTCTGACTCAAAACAATGTTGTTTCCTTTCTTTTTTGAATTATGGCACTTCAAATCCTGATTCCCCTGGTTGCTCTCAAATATCTTCAGACAGTTGTTTGGTTGGTTGCTTTTATCCAGCTTTAATAGTGTTCTCAGCAAGGAGATTGTTTTGATGCAAACTACTCATCCTGGTCAAAAAAGGCTGAGTTTTAGCAAACTAAATGACTGTCTCTTTAAAATAAGATCTACTTCTCTTTGTATCGTTTGGACTTTGTTGGCTTACCCTTATCATCCCATATCACTCAAAATAATCAACTGAACAACGACATCCAAACCTTTCTCATAGAAGATAAAGGAAGGGTACAGATTTTGGCAAGGTGGTCCACAAGTTTTTACATAAATTAGTGTTTATAATAAGAAAAATATTGGGGCGCCTGGGTGGCTTAGTCAGTTAAGCGTCCAACTTTTGCTTAGGTCATGATCTCGCAGTTCGTGGGTTCGAGCCCCGCGTCGGGCTCTGTGCTGACTGGCAGCTCAGAGCCTGGAGCCTGTTTCAGCCTGTGACTCCCTCTCTCTCTGACCCTCCCCTGCTCACGCTGTCTCTCTCTCTCTCCTAAAAATAAAAAATAAGACATTAAAAAAAATTATAAGAAAAATATTCTGAAGAGCCTGTTTCTGGTTTTTACTGTTTTTTTTCCCCAATAAATGGAGAAAAATTAGATGGCAGCGGCCTATTAACACAAGGAAGAAATTAGTAACATCCAAGGGAGGATATATAGATAGATAGATGATAGATAGATAGATAGATAGATAGATAGATAGATAGATGATAGATAGATAGACCTTTTTTCTTTCTCTGTAGATGGATATGATAAGCAAGTCAATGAATATTAATTCATTAATAACAGAATTTATTAATACCTGAACTATTCATTCATATCAGGTATTAGTAAGAATAATGTAAGTACTTAGCATTCATTGCTATTTGCAAGTTATATATGCCATATGTCCTTGTGTGTCCTGTTTAGTTTTCTCTGTCAATTAAACTTTTAAAAAATCTTTTAAAAACTTCACAATTTCTAGTTCATATAAAAGATATATTTAGGAGTGTAGGAAAGGAATGTATTGACAAATAAAAATAGTACCTAAAAAAATCATAGGAAACATATTCCTGTATAAATGTCACAGTACCTACAATGTAAAGTCTCCTGAACAGCCCAGACTGCATATTATTAGCACATGAGCACAGTTTAGCTGATAACCATGAACTTAATCTTAGGTATACCCCAAGTATTCCCTTCTGCATTAATTTTTTTTTTTTTTATGTTTGAGAGAGACCAACTCATACAACACATTCCTCATTGACTGGAACAACAATTTCCTTTTCCTGTTCTGTTACATTTGGACTGCTGACTTTTTGCTAAAGAGATATAACCTTTTGTTTTATGTCCTCAGAAGGTGCCAAATGGCTACATTGAATTCTGAAGGAGTCACCCAATACAATTCAGCACTTTCATCAATCTAATTTGGAAATATTTAAGACATAATTCAATCAGAAGTATAATTCAAAATTTAAACCAATTAATTAAAAAATAATATTTGGACAAATAATAAATATTTCGTAATTTTCTAAAATTGTTGGGGCTCAATAAGTATGGCTGACTAATTAGAGGTGAGAAAAATCACTTTTTGTATCATTATTATTATTATTTGACTGCTTTTTATTTTCTTATTACAAGGGAGAAATAAATCTATCTGATATGTAGGAGTGTACCATTACCACTAGAAATAACCATTCCAGCATGCCATTTGGTGAAATTGACATTATACTGCAGAAAATATTGATATTATACTGCAGAATTGATTTATATTGTGGAAAATATAACAATAAATGGCATCTTCCCAATCATTTAAGACTAAGCACTAAGGACTAAAAGTACTTCTATATTATAATATGAAATACAATATCAATTAAAGAAAAAGCTAGTATCTATTTTAAATAATCATACACTTTAAAATATTAGCATGTAAAGTTTATTAAAAACTTAATGGCGCATATGCTGAAATGCGTACTTTATAGGTATTTATGCTCAAGTGTTCATCACATGTTCATTAGCTATTGCGGTTATAAAATCTAAAGTTCCTTAATGGATTGATGTTATTCATGCGTTATATGGTTTACTTATTTATAAATTAATTGGTTTGGTGTGATTTGGATTTTATATGAAAATGATATATTTTTGGTCAGACTACTTAATAAACTAAAAACACTGTTTTCAACTTTATATTCAAAATAGAACATTTTATCCACATAACACTGAATTCAATGGCTCATATATCCATTATTCTGAATTTAATATGTTCTTATAAATAAGATTCAGTTAAATAAGCTAAGATATAAAGTGAAATAACTGTGTCAGGCTAATCTCAATGTGAAAATGATTTAATATTTACATTTTTGCTTATAGTTAAAATAAGTATTTTGAACTGCATTTTGGGATTTTTCCTTATTCACTATTAAAGAATATAATTTTCTTAACTATACTCTCTACTATTATAATTGTGAAGCCTACTTTTTAAACTTTTCAATCAATAGTAAATGTATAAAAATAATGGGATGCATGTGTCTCTTCAATCAATATTTTTATATCTTTTGGGTACATACTTAATAGTTCAATTGCTGGATCTAGGGTAGTTCTATTTTCAACTTTTTTATGGAAGCTCTACGTTGTTTTTCAGGGTGGCTGCACCAGTTTGCATTCCCACCAGTAGTGTAAGAGAGTTCCCTTTTTCCGCATCCTCACCAACATCTGTGGTTTTCTATGTTGTTAATTTTAGCCATTCTGACAGATATGAGGTGGTATCTCATCGTGGCTTTGATTTGTATGTCCTTGATGATGAGTGATGTTGAGCATCTTCTGTGTCTGACAGACATCTGTATGTATTCTTTGGGAAATGTTTCTTAATGTCTTCTACTGGTTTCTTAACTGGATTATTTGTTTTGGGGGTTTGAGTTTGATAAATTCTTTATAGATTTTGGATACTAATCCTATATCAAATATACTATTTGCAAATATTCTCTCCCATTTCACAGGTTGCCTTTTAGTTTTGTTGATTGTTTCTTTTGTTGTACAGAAGTTTTTAACTAGATGGAGTCCCAATAATTCTTTTTTGCTTTGGCTTCCCTTGCTTCAGGAAACATATTTAGTAAGAAGTTGCTAGGCCAACATTAAAGAAATTGCTGCCTATATTCCCGTCTAGGATTTTCATGGTTTCCTGTCTCACATTTAGGTTTTTCATCCATTTGAATTTATTTTTGTGTTTGGTGTAAGAAAGTGGTCCAGTTAAAACCTTCTTGATTTTATTTTTTAAGTCTATTTAGTGTGTGTGTATGTGTGTGCGTGTGTGTGTGTGAGAGAGAGAGAGAGAGAGAGAGAGAGAATGAACAAATGGGCGAGGGGCAGAGAGAGAAGGGGATGAGGGTCCTAAGTGGGCTCTGCTCTGACAGCAGAGAACTTGATGTGGGGCTCGAACTTACAAACCATGAGATTATTAATTGAGCTGAATTCAGTGCTTAACTGACTAAGCCATCCAGGCCCGCTTTTTTATTTTAAACAAATATCCTTATAGTATACTTCTATAAGTATATTTAGAATCTATTGCTGTCATGACATCATGAAGAAATTCTACCACATGGTTTTTAAAAATATTTCAGCAAATTCCTTTTATAATTAAGTTTGTGATCCCAAATTGATTCTTATATAGGATGTGAAGTAAACATGTAGCTTGATCTATTCTATTCACATAGATAACTGATTGCCTTAGTTCATACTAATGAATCATCCCACCACCCTCCCCACTGTTTTTCATGACACAGTTTTACCATAATAGTGATTACATATGTGGATCTAATTCTTGGACTCTGGCTGCTCATATGTTCATCTCTGACCCACTATTAACCATTATAAAAGCACTATAGCAATTACATAGTTTTATTTTAAGTCTTGATATATGTACCCCTTCTGCAAGTGTCTTCTTCAGGAAGATCTAGCTATTCATTTTTTTTTAATGTTTATTTATTTATTTGGGGGAGAAAGAGAGAGAGAGAGAATTCCAAGTAGGTTCCACACTGTCAGCACAGAGCCCCATGTGGGCTCAATCCCACAAACTGTCAGATCATGACCTGAGCTGAAATCAAGAGTCAGATGCTAAACCAACTGACCCATCCAAGGACCCCATGTATCTCACTACTCGTAGCCTTTTGCTCTTTAGTATCATTTTTAGAACCACCCTGTAAAGTTCCGCAAGGAAATTACTTGAACTTTTTCACTGACATTGCATAAAACCCATGAGTCACTTTGAGAGACTTGTATCCTTAAAATATTGAATATCTCTGTCCACTAAATATAGTATAACTACATTTAAGCCTTCTCTACTATCTTTGTAAAAATGTTTAAATTTTTAAAATGTTTATTTTTGAGCAAGAGACAGAGTGTGAGTGGGGGAGGTTCAGAGAATCAGAGAGAGAGGGAGACACAGAATCCAAAACAGGTTGGAGGCTCTGAGCTAATAATAATTGAATATTATTCTATCATTATTATTATTATTATCATTCTGTGGTAGAATTTCTTCATGATTCATGACAGCAATAGAGTAATATACTTATAGAAGTATACTATATTCTATCTGATAATAATACAAGAAATTGATAGATGCCTTCTTGTTAGATGAAATATTGCTGTAGAAAAAGAAAATCCTTTGAGAAAACAATTAAACACATAAGTTTATCTGAAAACAATTGTGTATACATTTGTGTGTATGTGTTTCTTTACATATTGGTTGAGTGAAGTCACCTCTTTAAGGAATTATCATCATCTAGAATGTATTACAATGAAGGTTTACTAAAACTTTCAATAAACACTTCCTGATTTTCAATAATATAGTTAGCTGTATATTTTGTTCAGTTTGATTTATGCAAATATATTTCTGAAGATGGGTAAAAACAGTTTCTTAAACAATTGTTTGGGGGGAAAATGAGCTAGTTGCCTAAGCCAGTTAAAAATAAGTAAGAATTGATTTCCAGTACTGTTACACACATACACACACATACACAAAGTTTCCACACAAATGACAAGCTCATAAAAGAGAGAAATAAATTATGGTCATCATAATTGACAAGGACACTAAGTAAATGTAAACATTATTTTTAGTTAATGAAAAATAGAGTTACAAGGAGTTCTACTTAAACCAAGGAATTTCAATCCCCATTCTCAAAGTAGGGCCTGATGATCTGACCTTTTGTTCTCACAGTGGACTGTGCTTGTTTAATCACCCTAATCACACCATCAAACTGAAACTATCAGCTACACTTCCAGCCGTCCCCCCACATCATCGTCTTCTCCAAGGCCAAGAAAATTTCTCATTTATCTCAGTACCAAACACATAGTATGTGTTAAAAAACATCTGTTGAACTAAAATGACCATAAGAAAAATGCTAAAATACAACCTTTTGTCAAAACAGATAAGGACCTCTTAAGTGGCAAATTTCATGATTATCTCAACTGGCAGAACTAAGTTAAAAGCTTATATTCCTGCCTTTGACCAGGGAATATGGTTAAGAGATTCTTAAAAGGAGGGAAAGGAAATAAAGTAATCGAATCTATATTTGAAAGTAATGCTATTAAAGGGGAGGAGCCCAGCCCGAGACTCAATCAGAATTTGTTTGCTGTTTTAATTTCATTTTTTTATCTACTAATAACCTAATAAAAACGTAATGTTCAGCCATCCTCTGTATTGTGTTCAATAAAGAATTTATTAGGGGCCAGCATAGTTCTTGAATTATGTCTAAATGTATTTGGATTTTTTGCCATCAACAAGTCAAAGAGAAACATAATCTTTAGATCTGTGATACTCTAAGTGCTCTCCTCTCACCTACAGCTCTCACTAATTTATGAGAAATACACCCACCAGTCATAGAAGGAACACTTTTCATGGTCAAGTGTAGTCCTTTAGGGGGGAAAATGGTCCTTTGTCTTCAGAATATAACTATGATCAGATACACCTCAAATAACTGGAAGTTTAAATTCACATGCTTCCAGAAAAGAAATAGTAGATAGTAAGAAAGCACTATTACAAAGAACTTGGAATGAACTGAAAGGTCAAACACATTAAATAAAACATTGAGGTTGGTTGTTGCTTGAACAAGTGAGAAGAATCAAATAATTATCAAGGAAAACAGCACACTAAGGAAGGCAATCTGATGGAGAAACTTTGAGCAGCACATACAGCCAACTTCAAAGAATTTATTTCTATGTGTTTTCACAAGCTGTCAAGATATATCAAAAGAACACTTTAAAGACTTATGGTGCTAAGGGAGAAAACATTTGTGAGCCAGAACAACATAAGATCATTTTGTTATTTATGTTTTTTCGTTTAATTACGGATCTTTAGGCATGGGAAGGAAGAATATTGGTTCCCAAATCTGTTGACTCAAAGAGAGCAAGAAGGGATGGATTTGCTGAAGAGGAAGTAAACTGTTGGCAATGTGGAACACCTGCAATGCTGAGACACCTCACCTGTATCCATCAGAACAGCAGTCTGGGACTGAGTAAATCCGGTCACCTGAACAAGTTTCCATAGCTGGCCAATGGAAGCAATGGAATTTAAAACATTTGAATTATACAGTTGTTCAAGTGTTTATTTTTTTCACATGGATATGAGTATAATCTTCTTTGAAACTATGGATTTATAGTTATTGGCCATAGTATAAGAAAAACTTATAAGTATAAGTATATTTTATATATACATGGACCTTGCAGCATCAGTCTATCTTGTCTTATTCTGCTTAATAGAGACATAAAATGTTTTCTGATGCTAGGAACCACACTCAAGGCTCTACAAATATTACCTCACTGAATACCCTTAACAACATTATGACATTATTAAAAAATGTTTAAATGTTTATTTATTTTTGAGAAAGAGAGACAGAGTGTGAGCAGGAGGGGCAGAGAGAGAGGGAGACACAGAATCTGAAGCAGGCTCCAGGCTCTGAGCTGTCAACACAGAGCCTAACACGGGGCCAAACTCATGGACTGGGATATCATAATCTGAGCCAAAGTGGGACCCTTAACTGATTGAGCCACCCAGGCACCTCTAATATATTCATTTTTTAAATGATGAAAATTAGACTCAGAAGGCTAAGAAACTTTTCCAAGATCACACAGTCATTAAGGAGCAGAGCCAATACTGGAACTAGGCAGTTTGGCTTCAGATCCTGAGCTGGTTCAGTCACTTCCCTGTGCTACCTGTGTATGCTCAGAGCCAGGTGCAGAATAGGTAAGGAACAGATACTTTGTGAATATAAAAAAGGATAAGTACAGATCTTCATTTTAATATTAAATTTCTTTAATTGGCTTCACTTCCAGATTTTTAAAAAATTTAAGAGTTTGAAATCTGTGTCAAATGAGAGGAACAGATTATTCTAAATGGCTTTATACTTATTTCTGTGATCCTTTCTCTCAAATAACTGTAATCATTTACTCCCTCTTTACAGCATAGCTCTATTTTCATGCACAGATGTAATCTGATCATGTAAATAAAAATAAAACATGATAACTATTCAGTAAATATTTGACATGCATAACATTTATTTCCTCTACCTTTTTTAAAAAAAATTTATATAGTTTACTTATTTTTGAGACAGAGAAGGACAGAGCACAAGTGAGGGGTAGGGGCAGAGAGAGAAGGAGACACACAGAATCTGAAATAGGCTCCAGGCTCTGAGCTGTCAGAACAGAGCCTGATATGGGGCTCAAACCCACAAACAGCAAGATCATGACCTAAGCCGAAGTTGGAGCCTTAACCGACTGAGCCACCCAGGTGCCCCTGTTTCTTGTACCTTCTACATCTTATATTCTATGATCTTTTCTTAGCCTTCCTTTCTCATTCCTTTCCTCCTTCAACTTTCACTGACCTCAGATTGTCCCTTGCCTTCTTGAATCACAACTGCTGTACCCCAATTACTTTTTTTGGAGACTTTACTTTTGAGAGCTATTTTAGGTTTACAATAAAAATGAGAGGAAGATACAGAGACTTCCCATAATTTTCTGCCCCCACACATGTATACTCTCCCTCATCATCAACATCACTCATCAGAATAGTACAGTTTTTTTTTTAGCAAGGATGAACCTAAATTGACACGTAACTATCACCCAAACTTCATAACTTACATTACAGTTTGTTCTTGGTGTGTACAGTCTAATGATTTGGACACAATTGTATAATGATATATATTCATCATTATAAAATCATACAACAGACTATTTTTACTGCCCTAAACATCTTCTGTGCTGTGCCTATTCATCTTTCCTTCTACTACCACTCCTGGCAACCACTAATTTTTTAAGGTCTCTATGGTTGCGTCTTTTTCAGAATGGGATATAGTTAGAATTATACAATATATAACATTCTCAGATTGGCTTCTTTCCCTTTGTAATATGCAATTAAGGTTTTTCCATGTCTGTTCATGACTTGATAGCTCGTTTCTTTTTAGCAATGAATAAGTTTCCATTGTCTGGATATACCACGGTTTATTCCTCTATTTACCTACTAAAGAACATCTTATTCCTTTAAAGTTTTGGCAGTTATGAAAAAAGGTACTATTAACACCCCTGTTCAGGGTTTTGTGTGGGCATAGCTTTTGTGCAAATTCCTTGATAAATACCACAGGGCACAATTGTTGAATGAGGTGGTAAGAGTATATTTACTTTAGTAAGAAACCACCAAATGATCTTTCAAAGTAGCTGCACCATTTCACATTCCTACCAGCAATGAAAGAGAGTTCCAGTTGCTCTGCATCCTTGCTAGGATTTGGTGTTGTCAGTGTTCCAGATTTTGCCCATTTTATTAGGTGTAGAGTAGTATTTCATTACTGTTTTAATTTTCCTTTTTCTTTTTCTTTTTTGAATTTTTGAATTTTTTTTTAATTTCTGAGAGAGAGAGAGAGAGAAAGAATGAGCAGGGGAGGGTCAGAGAGAGAGAGGGAGATACAGAATCTGAAACAGGCTCCAGGCTCTGAGCTGGCTGTCAGCAAAGAGCCCGACATGGGGCTCAAACCCATGAACTGTGAGATCATGACCTGAGCCAAAGTAGGACGCTTAACCGACTGAGCCACCCAGGCACCCCTGTTGTTTTAATTTGCATTTCCCTGATGAAATATGATATGGAGTATCTTTTCATATGTTTATTTGCCATATCTTCTTTTTTTTCTGAGCTATTTATTGTAGCATTTACTTATAATAATTTTTTAAATAGAATTTTTATTTATTTTTTTTTTTACAAATAGTTTATTGTCAAATTAGTTTCCACATAACACCCAGTGCTCATCCCCACAAGTGTCCTCCTCCATGCCCATTCCTCCTCCCCACCACATCCATCAGTCCTCAGTTTTTGTCAGCATTCAAGAGTCTCTCATGGTTTGCCTCTCTCCCTTTCCCCCACCATTTCCGCCCTTCTTCTCCCCCTTGGTCCTCTGTTAAGTTCCTCCTAATCCTCCTATACGTGCACACATATGATATTTGTCCTTCTCTGCCTGACTTATTTCGCTCAGCATAACACCCTCAAGGTCCATCCATGTTGCTACACATGGCCAGATTTCATTGTTTCTCATTGCCATGTAGTATTCCATGGTATAGATAAACCACATCTTCTTGATCCATTCATCTGTTGATGGACACTTAGGCTCTTTCCATGTTTTAGCTATTGTGGAGAGTGCTGCTATGAACATTGGGGTACATGTGCTCCTATGCATCAGCATTTCTGTATCCCTTGGGTAAATTCCTAGCAGTGCTATTGCTGGGTCATAGGGGAGTTCTATTGTTAGTTTCCTGAGGAACCTCCACACTGTTTTCCAGAGGGGCTGTACCAGTTTACATTCCCACCAACAGTGTAGGAGGGTGCCCGTGTCTCCACATCCTCGCCAGCATCTAGAGTTCTCTGATTGGCTCATTTTAGCCACTCTGACTGGCGTGAGGTGGTATCTCAGTGTGGTTTTGATTTGTATTTCCCTGATGAGGAGCGATGCTGAGCATCATTTCACGTGTCTGTTGGCCATCTGGATGTCCTCTTTGGAGAAGTGTCTGTTCCTATCTTCTGCCCATTTCTTCACTGGGTTGTTTGTTTTTCGGGCATGTAGTTTGGTGAGTTCCTTATAGAGTCTTGATATTAACCCTTTATCTGATATGTCATTTGCAACTATCTTTTCCCATTCCATTGGATGCCTATTAATTTTCTGGGTTGTTTCCTTGGCTGTGCAGAAGCTTTTAATCTTGAGGAGGTCCCAACAGTTTATTTTTGCTCTTGATTCCCTTGCTTTTGGGGATGTGTCAAGTAAGAAGTTGCTGCGGTGGAGGTCAAGGAGGTTGTTTCCTGCTTTCTCCTCTATGGTGTTGATAGTTTCCTGTCTCACGTTCAGGTCCTTTATCCATTTTGAGTTTATTTTTGTGCATGGTGTGAGAAAATGATCTAGTTTCATTCTTCTGCATGTTGCTGTCCAGTTCTCCCAACACCATCTGTTAAAAAGGCTGTCTTTTTTCCATCGGATATTCTTTCCTGCTTTGTCAAAGATTAGTTGGCTGTATACTTTTGGGTCCACTTCTGAGTTCTCAATTCTGTTCCATTGGTCTATGTGTCTGTTTTTGTGCCAATACCATACTGTCTTGATGATGACAGCTTTGTAGTAGAGGCTAAAGTCTGGGATAGTGATCCCTCCCGTTTTGGTTTTATTTTTCAGGATTACTTTGGCTATTCGGGGTCTTTTGTGGTTCCATACAAATTTTTGGATAGTTTGTTCTAGTTTTGAGAAGTATGCTGGTGCAATTTTGATTGGAATTGCATTGAATGTGTAGAGTGCCTTAGGTAGTAATGACATCTTAACTATATTTATTCTTCCTATCCATGAGCATGGAATGTTTTTCCATTTCTTTGTGTCTTCTTCAATTTCCTTCATAAGTTTTCTATAGTTTTCATCATACAGATCTCTTGTATCCTTGGTTAGGTTTATTCTGAGGTATTTTATGGTTTTTTGTGCAATTGTGAATGGGATCAGTTTCTTGATTTCTCTTTCTGTTGCTTCATTGTTGGTGTATAAAAATGCCACCGATTTCTGTACGTTGATTTTGTACCCTGCAACTTGGCTGAATTCTTGGATCAGTTCTATTAGGCTTCTGGTGGAGTCTGTCGGGTTTTCTATGTTTGCCATATCTTCTTTAGTGAAGTGTCTGTTAAGGTTTTTAGTCCATTTTGTTTTGGTTCACGTTGTTTGTTTCCTTACTGTTGAGATTTAAGAGATTTCTGTATATTTTAGAAAGCAGACCTTCATCAGATGCGTCTTTTGCAAATACTTCCTCCCAGTCTGTGGTTTTTCTTCCCATTATCTTGATATGATCTTTTGTAGAGGAGAAATTTTTAATTTTAGGGAAGTACAGCCTATTAATTACTCTTTTCACAGATTGTATCTTTGGTGCTGTATCTAACAAGTTATTACCATACCCAAAGTCATCTAGGTTTTCTCCTATATTATCATCTAGGAGTTTTTATCATTTTGTGTTTTACATTTAGGTCTGTGATCTATTTTGAGTTAATTTTTGTGAAGGGTATAAGGTCTTTGTCTAGATTCACTTTTTGCATGTGAATATCTACCTGTTCTAGCACTATTTCTTGAAAGGACTATATTTACCCCATTGTGTTGCCTTGCTCCTTTCTCAAGGTCAGTTGACTACATTTATGTGGCTGTATGTACTTCTTGACTCTATTCTGTTCCGTTGATCTATTTGCTTATCTGTCCTTTCACTAATACCACACTGTTTTAATTATTACAGCTTTATAGTCAGTCTTGAAGTCATGTAGTTTCAATTCTCCAACTTTGTTCTTCTCCTTCAGTATTGTTTTGGCTATTCTAGGGTCTTTTGCCTCTTCCTATAAACTTTAAGGTGAATTTGTTACCTATAAAATAACTGTTAGGAATTTGACTGGGATTGCACTTAGTCTATTGATCAAGTTGGGAAGAACTGACATCTGGGCAATATTGAAACATCCTATCCTAAACACAGAATAGCTCTACATTTACTTAATTCTTTGTTTTTATTCATCAGGAAAACTACAATGTTTTATTCACATGTATCTTATATGTATTATGGTAGATTTATACCTAAGTATTTAATTTTTAATGGTGTTAACTAACATAAGTTGTTTTGTATTTTAATTTCAAATTCCACTTGTTCACTGTTGGTATATAGAAAAGCAACTGGTTTTTTTTTTCTGTTTCTTTGTTATTCTTTTTTGTTTTGTTTTGTTTTGCAAAGGTATTTTTATATTTATTTTTTACAAATAGCTTATTGTCAAATTAGTTTCCACATAACACTCAGTGCTCGGTTGCATTTTTATACACCAATGATGAAGCAATAGAAAAAGAAATCAAGAAACTGATCCCATTCACAATTGCACAAAAAAACATAAAATACCTCGGAATAAACCTAACCAAGGATACAAGAGATCTGTATGATGAAAACTATAGAAAACTTATGAAGGAAATTGAAGAAGACACAAAGAAGTGGAAAAATATTCCATGCTCATGGATAGGAAGAATAAATATAGTTAAGATGTCATTACTACCTAAGGCACTCTACACATTCAATGCAATTCCAATCCAAATTGCACCAGCATACTTCTCAAAACTAGAACAAACTATCCAAAAATTTGTATGGAACCACAAAAGACCCCGAATAGCAATTGGCTTTTTATATTAACCTTATACTCTGTAACCTTGCTATATTATTAGATCCTAGAGATTTTTGGTTGATACTCACAGATATTCTAATTTAATTTCCCATATCCTACTTCTTATCTCTTTTATCATCTTATATAGCTAAGATACTAATAGCTAAATGTATACATATATATTCATAAGCATATACATTCATAATCATAATAGTCAAATACAGTGTTGTTATTATTATTATTTTTAACAAACTTATCTGTAAGATCAAGTAAGAAGAAAATTTAAAAGTTTTTATCTTATTTATCCCTTCTCTGATCCTCTATCTTTCTTTTGTGTAGATCTTAGTTTCTGACCTATATCATTTTCTTTCTTTCTGAAGAATTTTTTTTTTCACATTTATTGCAAGGCACCTACCTATACCAGCAACAAATTGAGAAAGTCTTTATTTTTCCATCACTTTTGAAAGGTAAATCCCAGGGTACAGAATTCCAGGTTGGTGTTATTTTTCTGTCAACACTAAATACTTCACCCCACTCTCTTCTTCTTGCTTACATGGTATCTGAGAAATCAAATGAAATATTTTGTTCCTCTATATGTAAGATGTCTGCCCCCCGCCCCCCGGCTTCTTTCAGAATTTTTTTCTTTATATTTAAAATTTGTAATTTGAAAATAAAGTGCCAACATTTAGGGATCTGTTGTTGTTCTGTTTTGTTTTGTTTTGGCACTTATCTTGCTTGGTGTTCTCTGAGGTTCTGGATCTGAGGTTTATAGTCTGACATTACTTTCTAGAAACTCTTGGTCATTGTTGCTTTGAGTATTTCTTCTGTTCTTTTCTCTTTCTTCTCTTTCTGGTATTCCCATGGTGCATACATTACACCTTCTGTAGTTATCCCTTAATATTCTGCTCTGTTGTTTTCAGTCTTTGTTCTCTTGGCTTTTCATGTTTGGAGATTTCTAATGAGATATCTTCAAGCTAAGACATTCTTTCTTCAGCCATGTTAAGTGTGCTAATAAGCCCATCAAAGGCATTCTTATTAATGCAGTGTTTTTGACCTCTAACATTTCTCTTTGTCTTTTTTTCTTTAAGTTTTTAAATGTATTGAGAGAGAGAGAATGTGCAAGCAGGAGGGGGGGGAGAAAGAGAGAGAGAGAGAGAGAGAGAGAGAGAGAGAGAGAGAGAGAGAGAAACTGACAGCACAGATGAAGGCTTGATCCTAGGAACTGTGGAATAATGACCTGAACTGAAATCAGGACTCAGCCAATTAATTCACCTAGGTGCCCCTCTCTTTGTTTCTTTCTTAGGATTTTCATCTCTCTGTTTACATTGTCCTTATATTCTTACATGCTATCTACTCATTAGAGCCCTTAGTATATTAGTCATAGTTGACAATGTATAGTTTTGTTACTGTTGTTGTTTGTTTGTTTGTTTGTTTGTTTGGAATTTATCCTGTTTTGTGTTCTCTGTGCTTTTGGATTTCACAATATTGTGGGGGGTCTCACTAAGACTGGGTTGCCTTGGACATTTCGACTCTCAGAGTTGTCTATACTGGGTTTCCAACAATTTGTCAGAATACATCTTTTTCTACCCCCTCTCCACACTGGTTCCCTAGATGGTTTCTAATCTTGAGTTTCTACTCTGGTAAACTTGTTGCCATGTATTTGCCTGTCTGACTCTCTAATTTTGCAGGCTGTTGTTTGCTCTTTGCCTTCCCTTCTTTTATGTATATAAATAGAGCTGTTAATATTACAGCCTATTTAGCTTTTTTACTTGTTGATACAACAGAGTGGTGACATCCAAGTTCTTTACCTGCATAGCTGCTCCCATCTACTTTTTACTGTTCTGTGCAGCAGATGACATAACCCAACTGCAGTTCAAAAAGTCTGAAGTGACTTTTCTACCAAGTCTTGTAGCTCACGTGTACAAGACTAGGATTTGGTCTCAGACCATTAGACACAAATTTTTCCACTCGAATATATTTTCTTTTCTCTGTAGAATTTAAAATATATTGTTTGTGAATATCAATTCTTAGTTAAATGAAGAAAAGTAAAATCAGTATTAACCTACATAGAGAAATTTGTCCCCTGAAGAATATAATTGCATTTTTCTGATTTACAATCCAACTCCCTGCTTGGAACTATAGACGCATAGTCCATATTGAATAGCTCTGGGGTGAGGTAGTGAAAATCTTTTCTTAG
Organism: Proteles cristata cristata; assembly: GCA_017311185.1. NCBI lineage: Eukaryota > Metazoa > Chordata > Mammalia > Carnivora > Hyaenidae > Proteles > Proteles cristata. Next base: position 200,187 of record JAESUZ010002583.1, read on the forward strand.
GCAAAGTAGCAGAGATTTTTTTTTTGATTAGTCATGAAATATGACCAGAAAAAAAGTATATTTTGTTTTTCCAAAAGAAAAAACATGCAATAATCATGTAATACTTTGATTATAACAAATAATTAACTGCTGATTGTAACAAATTAATTTGAACAGTATGGATAAACTATACAGCACTGAAACAGCATCTTTGTTAATTTTTAGTTTTTGGGTCATTTCCAGCTATCTCCATTTCTTTTACCACCCCCTCTGTCTTCTCATGCTGAGTCAGTGGTAGCTTTTCCCAAGGATTAGTCCTCAAGTCTCTGATCTACACATTAGGTAGTTCCATTATCTGAGAACTCAACTCTACTGACATGATATCACCATTATTTGAAATACTACAAAATTGCTCTCCATTTCTGACCTGTATCTGTAATGCCAGTCACATCCCAATGTACCTACTGGGCATTTCTCTATAACTATAATTGATATAAAACTCAATCTAACATTCTGTTTGTCTTCTCTAGTTTAGAGGTCTCTCTTATTCTCTATTTTGTGTATGATAAAATAATTTTATCAGTGACTTAAACTCACCCCCCTTCAGTTGTTGACATCCTTATATAACTAAATTCTAATCCTTTTCTAATTCCCATGTCTTGCAACCATCATGAGTATTCAACTCATATTTAAAATTTTGTTACTGTCTTTATCGTCCTTCCCTTTCTGTCATTATTCCCTCAATAGTAGTTTTATATTTTCATTTCCTGTGCTCAATTCTGTTCATTAATTCTCTCTGTAGTTCTAGTTTGACAACCTATTTCTATATTTCTTCTTCAATAATAATCATCCTATACCAATTATTTCAGTATTTCCTTGTTTATCAGTCAAGGGAGAGATACCATGTGCTACTTGGGTAATATGAGAAAAATGTAATGAGGGTACTGTTGACTGGTGGCATGGGAGACCCCAGGCCTCCACCCAGCCCATTCCAAAGATGTTGCCAAAGGTTTCTTTACAAGAGAAAATTCAACAACATACACAACACAGCAGACTAGGAGACACAAACTAAGAAAGTTTGTTAAAGTGAAAGTACACTCTTGGGATATGAGAGCTTGTGAGTGAGAGCAAGAGTGAGAGTGAGAGCGAGAGTGAGAGCGAGAGCGAGAGAGAGAGAGAGAGAGAGAGAGAGAAAGAGAGAGAGAGATTGAGAGCGCTATGTCCAGGGCTTTTGGTTTTTATCCTTTATCAGTAGTTGTTAACAAGAGGGTGGAATATTCACTACTTGGGCTAGGAATTTCTTAGAAGCAGGGTTTAGTCCCTTTTCTTCCTTATTTGGTCAGGAGGTTCTGGAATACTTTGTCAGCCATCTTGGGCTCTCTGGCTTCTTGTGGCTTTATTTTGGAGTGCTGCCAGGACAGGGCTGTGACATTCCCTGATAGCTGACTATGACTTCTTTGCTGGCCTTCAGGCATCCTGTTAGAACCTAACTAACTGGCTCTAAACAGAACTACTTATTAAAAATAGAGGGAAATCAGATAGGATAGTGTAATATCCTGAGGTTAAAAAGGTCACGGGTGCAGGCACCTCTCCTAGGCCTGAAAAGAGAAAGGTAGGAAGACTTGAAGGCTGGGAGAGCTCTGTTGTGAGAATCATTTGATCAGGGAATAAATACATAGATTTCCACTCTCCTGCCTGTTTCTGATCTCCCACCGGTACTCTTCCTGGACTAAACACATTTGAGGACCAATGGGAAAAAGAATCCTTGGATTTAATCCCTACAAGCTAGGCTCAGGGTAGAGAGAAAGGTAGAAAAAAACAGAGACAGGCTCTGATGACTAAAAGAAGGGAAGGGAAGATATCCAAACTTTATTGTCTTAGCTTTTCAGCTTATTGTTTAAACTGTTCCTGAATATCTGGCTTAGCCCTACCTTGTTACCTTTTCTCTTTTGGCTCCTCCTTCTCCAGATCTGCCTTTTATTCATTTACCATTGAATTTCCCAAATTTTGCACATACCAGATGCTTGTTCATTTTCATTTCTAAATCATTGTTTAAAACAGGATTCTTCACATAAAATTTATGTGCCCTCTCTCTTTTCTGCATAATCAAATGTCACTTACCTTTTAATGTTATCACAACCTCTCCCATTATCAACATGCATTATTTGAAACTCAGCTCATAGTAATCTCCCTCACCTCTGACATACTATCCAACATTTTGTTCCACTTATTTAGCACTTGAATAGAGACTATCTCATATGTCATTTAATTTGTATGTATATATATTTGTATGTATATATTGAGCCCCTAACTATATTGTAAACTCTTCAGAGGCAAGAAAACATTTCCTCTTAACTTTTAGATTCCCTACATATAACAGAGCTTTATAAATACTGTATACTAGATTTTAAATTTGAGAATAAGAAGAATGTCAAATTCATTTTTGCTTCCATAGTACTCAGCAGTCACTATGTAATACAAAATGGATGCTTATTTAAGGTTTGTTGAATTAACTACAGTAAAATAACCAGTGAAATAATTTTTTATGTGTTTCTATTAACTTATTCTCTAAGTAAAGTAACAAATTGCTCCTCTGTTATAAAGATGTTTACATTCTAGGTATGAAACTGTTTTTCTTCATGCAAATATGATCATTAAAATAAAAATAAAATTGATTCTGGATAATGTTGAAACTCTTACTATAACAACAAAATATTGAAAGTCAATTATCTTTGTTTGATGTTAAATAGTCAACCAAATTCACTGAAATAAAAGTATACTTTATTTCACATTTGTGTAAACACGAAAAAAAGACTTTTCCTTTTTTCTATATGAGACCTTGTATAACTTGAACTACAACGGAAACATATTTGTCATAAGGATGAAGATAACTCTGGTTATAACAACAAACAAAAAATGGAAATTAATGTCAGAAGGGATACCAGGGACTAAATTTAAATGTGTTTAGATAAGTGTTGTTCTATCAAAAACTCTCATGTTATTATTAATTTATGTGGGAATACATAATCTGCTCATCAGATATTATAATTAGGATAGATTCCACAATGATGCTTTTCAAATCTACTTACCAGCTACAGCACCCAAAAAATATTTTCTTCAACAAAACCTTACTCAGAAGTGTAATATTAAAAAGATAAATACAGAAGAGTTCTTGATGTAAGGTATGGGTGCCACTGTGGTCACCAGTGAAATGTCCTACCTTAAAATTTGATTGCCTTTAGTGATCCTAAATGGACTAAAGAGTAAAATTAGAAACACACTGTGATGAAACATATTTACAGCTATTTGCCTTAGAGTAGTAGTAGCACAGCATTTCAAAAGAATAAACAGTAAATGTACTTAGAAATGATCAATCCAGTTTCTAAGAAACAATATCATATTACAAAAGCATCAGCCATATTCAACACTCAAAATGTTAGGAAGACAATACCACAAAAACTAGAGAACGGAAATTACACTGAAGGTCTCAAGAGTCCTGTTTTTATAGAGAATTTTGCCAATCTGCAGAATGATTAAATTGTCTTGCACAATGCCAAACTAATTCCTGAGAATTCTATGTCAGAAACATATTCCCATATTCAGTAGTACTTCCTCAATCCTGCCTTATTCGCTAACAGAAGCCTGATTTTGTTTAGGCATCAGGCTGCAAAATGCCCAGAGATCATGACTTGGAGCTGAATATTGATTGCTTTAGGCTTATAAATGGTGATCACACTCACTTTTGTCAATTTCCAGGAAAAAGGTAGACTGTCTTAGTCCATGTGGGATGTTATAACAAAATACCATAGACTGTGTTTCTTATAAACAGCAGAAACTTATTATTTGCAGTTCTGGAAGTTGGAAGTCTGAGATGAGGGTCAAGCATGGTTGGGTAAGAGCCTTCTTCCGAGCAGTAGTAAGTTTATTGCTGAATCTTCACATAGAAGAAGGGGCAAGAGACCTCTTTGGAACCTCTTTTATAATGGGACCAATCTAATTCAAAGGACTCTGTACTTATAATCTAATCATTTCCTTAGTCCACACACACTAATACCATCACTTTAGGGAGTAGTATTTCAACATACACATTTTGAAGGGATACAAATACTCAGATCATAGTACAGACTTATGACCCAGTCTGGCCTATGAAAAAGAAGTGGAAGTCTGTGCCTTGTGTGGGTTATGTGGAAGTGCTTTCTTCATTGATGAAATGGCACATGGTGAAAAACCATTTTCCTCCCCTGCCTGGAAAAGTGACAGTTCAGAGACAAATCTAAAGAAAGCCAGCATTCTAAGGATGGGAGCATGCAAAGAAAGGCAAGTTCCTGAGTCCAGATGACTTCAGTGTGGCCCTAAATTAACCAATTGCTGAGCCATCTATCTCCATATTTCTCTTATATGACATAATAAATATGCTTAAACCATTACTGATAGGAGTTTAGATGATACACATTTAACATTCTTAACTGATACAGAGGTTAAGATCGAATTCTTTAATCACATTTGATAAAATGTATTTTAACTGTAAAAAGAAACTTTATTCAAAATGTGATTACATATTCAAAGTGTAGTTAATGTCAAAAATTCTGACAGTTATTGCATCATGTAGTTTGCTAAAAAAAATACACCCTAAAGCTTCCCAATATGATCAGCTTGTATTCCCAATATGATCACAGACTGAAAGAGATCATAGAAATTCTGACTTGGAAGATGAAAAACCATAAATCTGCTTATTGTAGAAGTAGTGGGAAAATTACAGACTTGCCAATGCCTTTACACTTATCTTTTCATCATTTTGTGACTATTAGAAAAATTTAAATCCAAATAGTGAAGAATCCCAAGGTAATTGCTAAATAAATAAATAAATAAATAAATAAATAAATAAAAGAACTGCAATATGAAGGCATTAGTTCTGGGAACTTTAGTTCTGGGAGATACAACAGGGACCACAGTAAAATAAACCTATAGCTATGAGAAAGCAGTCTTTAGACTTCTAAAAAATGAACCTGTTTTAAACAAATAATTACATTTGTATAATAGTCTAAGTTATAAAAGTGATTCTTACAAATAAGAGATCCATTTACTCACAAAATATATACCTGGGAAATAATGACAGCTCGGATGCTTTTACCTGCTATAATCTCTGACAAGAAAATTATTTTCTTCTTTTTTTTAATTTAAAGCATAATCTAAAAACATGAGATGAAGCAGGGTGTTTCCATGGTGGTAGTGTTGAGGTGTGTCGGGGCATTTACTGCTAACGGTTTGGGCGGTAATGAGAACAAGTTACCGACACCTGAAAGCAAGAAAGTTGCTTTTCTAATGTGTCTTTTTCAAGACTTTTGGAAGGACAATCTGCAATACACAGCATGTGGGGAACCCACACAGAAGTGAACTGCCCCTTGAGACAGAATAAATAAAAGAGTCCTGGAAAACCTTAACGAAAAACATAGTGGGTAAAAAGTGCTTTGGATGATATTTTGTGTCAATGTGGGCTCATCAATTGTAACAAGAGTATCACTTTCTGGGGGATGTTTACAATGGAGGAGGTTATGCCTGTGTGGGGAGTGTACCTTCCTCTCAATTTTGTGGACACACTGATAGAGCAAAAGAGTTCTGGACTCAAACACAGTTTTTCAAATTTAGCAAATTTAGTAGAGGACTTTAAAAAATGTACAACTCTAGGGTCGCCTGGGTGGCTCAGTCGGTTAAGCATCCGAATTCAGCTCAGGTCATGATCTCATGGTTCGTGGGTTTGAGCCCGGCGTCGAGCTCTGTGGTGAAAGCCAGCTCAGAGCTTGGAGTCTGCTTCAGATTCTGTATCTCCCTCTCTCTCTGACCCTCCCCTGTTCACGCTGTTTCTCTCTCTCTCTCTTTCTCTTTCTCTCTCTCCCAGAAATAAATAAAACATTAAAAACATTATTTAAAATGTACAACTCTACAAACTGAATTTGTAATCTGAAATTAAATTGAAGAGACTTTACATAAAAAAAGAGCCAAAATGCTAAGAAATAGAAATCATCAGTGAAAAAAAATTTTAAAATTAGTGAAAGAGATATCTTGGAGATATTGAATTTAAATTCTAAGATTTCTCAAGGAGGAAAAATACAAGTTACAATTAAAGATAAAAATATGATTAATAGGACAGGTTATAGAAAGTTGGGCTTAAATGTACTGGCTTCAAAGACAGGCTATCTAGTTTTAAATTCAAATTCCACCATTTTTTATTTTATTTGTATATTTGTGAACAATTTATTCCTTCTTACTTTGGTTTCTTTTATTATAAAATAGGAAAAATTAATAATGTTCACTTCACAGTTGTTTTCCATTAGATGATAAAAATATGCAATTATTTAATCCCTATCAAGATTTTAAAGCAAAAACCTGGCATATGGCAAGCACTCAATAATTATTAGTACCTTTATCATCATAACTGCTATTATAGATGGGAAAGTAAACATCATCAAAATATATATAAATAGGAAATTTTCCAAAAATATTTGTGAGATAACAAAAATTTTAAAACGTTCCATTTAGGAGGCATCTAGGTGGCTCACTTGGTTGAAGTCCTACTCTTGATTTTGGCTCAGGTCATCATCTCACAGTCATGAGAGTGAACCTCACATGAGATCAAGAGCTAGGCATGGAACCTGCTTAAGATTCTCTCTCTCCTTCTTCCTCTGCCCCTCCCTCACTTGTGCTCGTTTGCATCTGTCTCTTTGAAAAAAGGTTAATTTAAAAGTGTATGAGATAAGACAAAAACCCTTAAAACTATGACTATACTTTCATTAACATATGTCATTTGCATAATTTTAACAGAAAAAAATTCAGAATTTGACAAATCAAGCAGACCAAAAAATGTGTATTTTATCAAGGAAATTAATGATGCAACCAACGTTTAATAACAGTTTGCAAAAAATAATTTCCAATACAAAGAGGAAGTCAAAACAGAAAGCACAGTTATTTAAAAATTTAGTGGTTGTGTTGTGTCAATAAGACTCCTAGCTGAAAAACTATAAAGTTACATTGAAAACCACATGAAAAATACATTTTAGATCTTCAAAAGCTCTCAATGCAAAAATAAAATCAATAAAGGTATAAATTGAAAGTCTAAAAAATATCTTTATAAAATCATAGCGACAAAAGAACTTAGAGGTCTTTAAGTTAAAAAACAATATATTTGATTATATAAAAATTGATATATCTGTAATGGTAAAGGAACCATAAAGTAAAAGCACGAACAATATAATAGATTGTAAAATCATATGTGCAAAAAACTAGAAAAACGTTAAAAACTAGAAATAGAAAAAAAGGTTTAATCATTCCCATACTCAAAAATCTTATAAATTAACAAACAAAGATACACAAACAAAGAAAAACTTCAGAATAAAATGAATACAATATGAAGCAGGAATTACACATGGAAGTCCTTTACGCAGGAAGATATGTAAACATTCACAAACCAGAAACTACACTTATTTCTCTATCTCCAAATAAGTGTTATAAAATTAACACCTATTTTAAAATCTTATATAAAGTTGAAATTATTTATCATATAAGCTCCTTAAATCCATTACTTAAGAAGGTGAGAAAAACAATAGCACATTTGAATATACTTTGGTATCTCCAAAATGAATAAAGTAGTCAAACAAAAATAGTCTTTTTAAAAATAAGATCAAGGGGAATATAAAACAAATTGATTGAAAGCCTTAATTCTATTAAGTGTATGTTTATGAAGTAAGATATATCTGAGTTAATGCTGTTATCTGAAGTCCTTTTATTTTATGATGTTATTAAAAAAGCATTGGTAAACAGACTTAATATGTACCAATAAACATCTCTCCTTTATTGCTTTTATAATAGAAGAGTTGTAAGAACATCTTATAGGCAGTATAATTTTTACTCTTTCTCTAATTTATTTTCAAATAGTGAATTTTCTATAACCTGATGTTTATAGTTACACAACATATTCTAACTCTCTGTGAAAATAAAAGGACACTACATGTAGTAATGATAAGAAATATCTTCATGTTTTTGGGGGCGCCTGGGTGGCTTAGTCGGTTAAGAGTCCTACTTTCGCTTAGGTCATGATCTCGCGGTTCGTGGGTTCGAGCCCCGCGCCGGGCTCTGTGCTGACTGCTGGCTCAGAGCCTGGAGCCTGCTTCAGTCTGTGACTCCCTCTCTCTCTGACCCTCCCCTGCTCATGCTGTCTCTCTCTCTCTAGAAATAAATAAAACATTAAAAAAATTAAAAAAAAAAAAAGAAATATCTTCATGTTTTAAATAAAGAACAAGAGATCTATATTAAGTTTTTAATGATGGCAGGCCAATTAGATGTTAAGTTTCAATTCCATTATTATTTAAATTCTAATATTTGAATTTCATTTAAAAACATTTTGATATTTATTTATTTTTGAGAGAGAGAGAGAGAGAGAGAGTGCGAATGAGCAGGGGAGGGGCAGAGACAGGGAGACGGAATCTGAAGCAGGTTCCAGGCGTGGAGCTGTCAACACAGAACCTGATGAGGGGCTCTAATTCACCAATTTGAGATTATGACTTGAGCCAAAGTCAATCGCCCAACCAATTGAGCCATTCAGGTGCCCCTATTTGCATTTCATTTTTCAAAAAATAACTGCATATGCTTTAAACATATAAATTGAGATATAATAAAGCTATACATAAAAACAGGAACTTTGAAGCAATTGTGATTAAATCCTATATCATTTGCAATTTAATTGAATGAAAACTCAGTTCAGTCATAATCCTTGATATTTTGCAGCCTCTGCCTGATTAAATGAAACTGAATTAAATAAGATTTTGTTTATTGAACACCTTAAAAAATTTTTGGAATACTATAACAGGCTTTAGAAAAAGTCAGAATTCTCTGTCTTCAAGGAAGTCACCTTCACATTAGCAGCGGGGCGGGGGATAGGAATCTGGGGAGATCAACATCTAAGATAACAGGAAAGAATAATTCAAGACAATCTGAATGAGATAGAGATGAAGGGGACTGATACAAGTCTGGACTCAGACTGAATCCTTGAGGAGTGTTGTGATACAGAGAAATACCAGAAAAAAATGAAGGCAACTGAGCTTAGAGAACAGTATAATCATAAAGTCAGGCAGCATCCATTCTCAGAAATCTGGAAGCAGAGGAATTAGAGAACCTAAAGATAAATCCCTTATCCTCACCAAACATGATTTTGTCCTTATTATTCAGAATATCCCAATATTCTGCTGGGCTCAGAACTTAAAATCAATTGGAATAAATTCCCATTTGAAATAATTGGTTGAGTTTTATTCTGGATCTAGAGATGAAACTGGTTTTCAACCTTCTTATATAAGAGATGAATTATTTATCCTGTAGAACAACCATTTATCAATGCCTCTGAATTCCCCTCCCCAAAGTTTTCTCCAACTATCTGATAAAATCTGAGTTGTATTGGACAATATGAGTAAGAGCCAATTACTTTTGACTAAGAAAGAAATATTCTGTGTTGATAACACAAATTAGAAATATTTTGTAGTTGGGAGACTAAAAAATTGGGATTCAATCATTGAGTGATTAACTTGCTCAAAATATTTTTGTTCTTAATTAAATATATATACGTACTGGCAACAGGTTGGTTTTACCAAACTCTGACCCCTAAAACTGCTATAACCTAATTCACACTCACACAGCTTATTATTGACTGCCTAGCTAACAATTGATATAAGCCAATAAAGAAGGTTTTTAAGAGCAGATTAATTTTCATAAAACATAGAAATTAATGTAAATATCAACAATTAAATTTATGCAGCAAGCAATTATATTCTGTATATGTGCTCATTATCTCTGGTTATCCAATTTATACAGTTACAAAGAAAGGTAGAAACATTGCCTTTTCCTATTGTAATAAGAATATAAATGGTATAATTATAGCTCTCAAAATGATTGCAAATAAAAATCATTTTGTTTTCTTTATGCACTGGTACTGGTACCATATTATTTAATTATTTGATTTATGCAGGCACAACTAAGAATTTAATCACTGTATTGAACGCCCTTATAATATTACTTCTGGACCACAGTCACTATCATATAATTATTCTTCCTTCTTCGTGTACCAGACACCATGCTAGATACTTCTGCTATTATTCTTTCAAAACTATACCACACATAAAATTTTGTGTTAATTGCTATTATGGGCATAAGTCAAAGTTCACGGTTTCAAGTAGTCCAAGTTAAGTATGAACCCCTTAAACCTCAAATACAATATCTTCTACACTCCTACCGATTTTTCTAGCTCTATCTCCAAATTATTCCCTTAGTGGATTTATAATTCTAGTTCATTCATTGTAACCAACAATAGTTTGTGAAGTCTGACTTAGTTTCCCTAGTAGCCCTTAATAACCATAGAAAATGACACCTCTAATATGTTAGGTCTATCCATTTAAAATTTAACCTTTTCAATCTATCTTTTTTATCTATTGCCTGCCAAAAGCTACTACTCTTTCTTCAGACTCAAATAATTAGTTGCTGACTACAAAGTTTACTTGGCAATTCATATATATTGCAAATGTATAATAATTGAAACATTTAGGGGAGCCTGGGTGGCTCAGTCAGTTAAGTGTCCGACTTCAGCTCAGGTCAGATCTCACGGTTGGTGGGTTTGAGCCCTGCATCAGGCTCTGTGCTAACAGCTCAGAACCTGGAGCTTGTTTCAGATTCTTTGTCTCCCTCTCTCTCTGCTCCTCCCTCACGCATGCTCTGTTTCTCTCTGTCTTAAAAATAAATAAACTATAAAAATTTTTTTTTAATTGAAACATTTATTGAACCCTTATTGTGTGTCAAGCACTGTCATGAATCTTATTTAATCCTCAAAACACTACTCCTTGGAAGATATTGTTAGTACTATTACTATCACTAAATTTATCTTAGGAATAAAGAAACAGAGTTTCAGAAAAATTAAGAAGCATATCCAAGGTCAAACAGCCAGTAAGTAGTACAGCCAGGCTTCAACCCTGTAACTGTGTTATACCAAATTCTGTGTTCTCTTATCATCACCTTTATCATTTCAAACTGCACTTAGTATTCCTCTTAATCTCTACCGTCATTTCTCATAAGTATAGTTTCTTCTTGATATGGATGTATATAGGTATTTTATATATTCTATTAGCATATAAGTATCTATAACATAGAGATATACATTTCTACTTGGTAAGTAGAAAAATTAAATCTTGGAGATTGTGACAAAACTAGATAGCTACAAAAAATCTAAAGCCTGGACAGAAAGCACTAATGGTTACACACAGTCACCATGTTAAACAAGATCCAAAGGTGAGTTAAAATTATGAATTAGCAGGACAATGGATGAAGCTTCCTTAGAACTTAACAAACGAATGAAATTTAAGTAAATTTTAACAAATTTACTAGGGAAGTGAGAAGGGACATCCTGTGTCCCTGACTCAGTAAACATGGGAACATAGAAGGGAAGAATTGTGAGATGATTTGGAGGCCAGGTGGGGAGGAGAGAAAAACCCAGTGTCTCCATATTGTACAAGCTTCTCCTCTCATCCTCATAGCACCTGAAAATGTACTCAAGAGATAGATGTTCATAAGTAGTAATGAAAATACTTAATTCCTGATATACTGAGTAAACTCCTTACTGAGAAAGACTACCTGTATATGACAGATTTTGGAAATGATCCTCCCAGTGGAATTTGATTGGGTAGAAGTGTCTCAGGGCCTTGCAGTAGCATATTGATAGACCTCAGACTGGGAGCCAAAGTTACACTTCGAGAAGAGTTAATTATCTTGCATTATGTGACAATATTCTTAATATTTTTCTTCATTTGATTCAATAACAGTAGTAATAACAATAATACACTATTATTTATTAAACCCATATCTTGTGACCAAAACAGGGTTGTATTTTATCATTTAACTTTCAGAAAATTTCCTGAAGTAGGTACTATTATAAGCTCATTTTATAGACGAAGGAATTAAGTCTTAAGTAACTTGTCCAAAATAGTACAATTATGTTAAGTGGCCAAAAAAAGGAAAGTTTGTTTTAAGAAGCTGTTTTCAAAAAGCTATGCTATACTATTGATACTCTGACATAGAGGTGTGCTGCCTTAAACTTAGGTAGTGGCAAAACAAAAGATAAAATGTGTTAAAAGCACTCAGTACAATTAAGCATGGCCATCTGAATCATCACAATGATTAACGTTATTACCTTACAACTATAAAGATTTAATAAATATAAAAATGTGTACTGAAGATGAACATTCATGTATCCAAAACGATACATTTAGTTTTGACATCTTAACATTAAATGATGACACTTTCTGAGACCAGTAAGTTTACTTAGATGTTCAAAGTCACTTTAGTCTACCTTTAGCTAAATAGTTAATAGCAAAATGCCAAAATGGAGAGATTTATCCCAAAAGAAAGAAGAAGAAAAGATCATGGTCAGAGATCTAATCAAAACAAATATAAATAATATAGCTGACTTAGAAATGAAAGCAACAACAATTTAAAGCCTAAGGATACTAGCTGGGCTTGAGAAAAGCATAGAATACACTGGAGAATCCCTTATTACAGAGATAAAAGAGTTAAAAACTAACCATATTGAATAAAAATGAAATAATTGAGATTCAAAACAGTCTAGTGTAATGACCACAATTATGGAAGAAGCAGAGAAATTAATAAGTAATACAGAAAAAAGAATTAGGGGGAGCACCTGGGTGGCTCAGTTGGTAAAGCAGCTGACTTAGGCTCATGTCATGATCTCACAGTCCTGAGTTCAAGCCCTATGTCAGGCTCTGTGCTAACAGCTTGGAACCTAGAGCCTGCTTCCAATTCTGTGTCTTCCACTCTCTCTGCCCCTCCCTCACTTGCACTCTCTCTCTCTCTTTCTCTAAAAATTAAAGAAACATAAAAAATAGAATTAGGGAAAATGATAAAGCTGAAAAAAAGGAGAAAGAAAAATTATGGATCACAAGAGTGGACTTAGGAAACACAGTTACTCCATAAGGCATAATAACATTCATTTGTATCATAGCAGTCCCAGAAGAAGAGAGGGAAAAAGAAGCAGAAGGCTTATTTGAGGAATTATAGCTGAAAACTTCCCTAATATGGGGAAAGGAAACAGACATACAAATCCAGGACGCACACAGAACTCCCATTAAAATCAACAAAAGCAGGCCAACACCAAACTATATTGTAGTTAAATTTGCAAATTAAAGAGATAAAGAAAAAAAAATCCTGAAGCAAGACCAAAAAAAAAAAAAAATCTCTAACTTACAAGGGAAGACAAATAAAGATAGCAGTAGATCTTTCCATAGCAACTTGGCAAACCAGAAGGGAGTGGCATGATATATTCACAATGCTGAATGGGAAAAATATGTATCCAAGAATATTCTATCCAGCAAGTCTGTTATTCAGAATAGATTGAGAGGTAGAATTTCCCAAACACAAGCTAAAGAGGTTCGTGACCATCAAACCAACTCTACAAGAAATATTAAAGGAAGCTCTTTGAATAGGAGAGAAAGACCAAAGTGACAAATGTTAGAAAGGAAAGGGGAAAATCTCCAGAAATAATGACTTAACAGGTAATAGAATGGCACTAAATTCATATCTATTAATAATCATCCTGAATATAAGTGGACTAAACTCTCCAATGAAATCTAGGGTGTCATAATAGATAAAAAACCAAGACTGATGTATATGATACAAGAGACTCATTTTAGACCTAAAGACACCTGCAGACTGAAAATGAGGGGATGGAGGAGTGCCTGGGTGTGACCCAAATAAATAAATCATGAATGAGAAAGGAGAGATCACAATCAACACCACAGAAATACAAACAATTATAAGAGATTATGAAAAATTAGATGCCAACAAATTGGGCAATCTGGAAGAAATGGATAAATTCCGAGAAACATATAAACTACCTAACTGAAACACTAAGAAATAGAAAACCAATATCTATTCTTCCAATTATTTTTTATGTTCAATCCATAAACAAACCTTGTCAAATCTATACCCAAAATATTTCCCACATCCTTCTCTAACTATACGTCTTTACTAAGCAACAGTATCCAGGCAAATAACATTTTCACATGTTCTATTACCAGAGCCTTTTACTGATTTCCCTGCTTTGCCTCCTATATCCACATTATCCAAATTTACCCCACTCTACCCACAGCAGATTTTTTCACATGTGAAATATACCACAGTCCTCCCCTGATTTTTTTTACGTGGGCTTCACGCCAAGAGTGAGGCCCAACATGGATCTTGAACTCATTACCCTGAGATCAAGACCTGAGCTAAGATCAAGAATCAGATACTTAACCAATTGAGCTACCCAGGCACCCCTAATCCTCTGCTTTTTAAAAAAGCTGGCAAATATTTAACACCTACATTGTCATTTTCATATTCAAGTCAAGAATTAATGGAACCCAAATATATGATTTGTTTCTTTAAAATGCTCATAATTTTCTTTATTAAAAAATATAGAAGTAAAGACAGGGATTACTTTCCTAGAAATCTCACTTTTCTGTCAATTATAATATCAATCATATATTAGTTAGGTTGTTTACTTTTAGTGCAAAAGTTATTAAGGCATTCTCTGGAAGAGGAAAATTCAATTTTAAACGCACATCCCTAACACAGAGCAAAGTGATGAAATAAGCAGGGAAGTCCATAGACTCTAATATGAAAATATTAAATTTGCTCAAAATATTATAAAGATTAGCTTTCTGTTAGCATGCATCAAATCTCTTGAAAACAACAATAATCAAAAGATACCAGGGTATGGCATAAATGTCAGATTAAACTTTCTAAAATGTATGAAGTTGGTGTTCTTTTCAAGTGATTAGTATAGTTTCTTACTATGCTTTCATCAAAGATAACTCTTCCAGCTGGCTCTAAAGTTGAACTAAAACTTACCTGAACCAGCCTAAATGAACTCTAACTGCTTTCTCATTCTTATAGATCAAAAGTTTGTAAAAAATGATTTAAAAAAAGAATAAAAAATAAAGACACCATACTGTCTTTAAATAATCATACTGTATGTAAAAATTCAGTTCTCATAATGTACTAGACATTGTTCTCACTGCTTTATATATTCTTATTTAACACAACTATCTATGCAGTGGGTATTATTACTAGCTCAGTTTTTACAGATAAGGAACCTGAAATGAAGAGTCTTAGTAAGTTGTCCATGTTTCTACAGTTATAAAGTGTTGTCTGACTTCAACACTTGTATTCTCAAGGGAGTGGTATTACAGTCACTGCATAAGGTCACACAGTGTAAGTAAGGCACAATTGTCTCTGGCAGCTTTTTCATTATATACTCTATTATATGAATTTCTATAAAATAAAAGAATAGTGCTTCTCTTCTTTCATCTATAAACCATTTCTGTTAGAGACATAACTCAAGCTCCTTAACTTCATGACATGCTTCTGGCCACTTTAACCCACAATGAACTTGCTCTTCCTCCAAATACCATAGTATTTGTCAGAACCAGCTTCCACCTAACATATACTGTTTTTCCTGTTCTTGTAAGAGTTAGTTTAATTCTCCTATGAAGAATAAGGGAAATTTCTTATGTTTTATTTCAGTAATCCTTGGCTCCATCACAATGCTGTCAAATAATAGAGGGTGTGTGTGTGTATTTATTTGTATGCCTGTTAGGAGAAATGCTTACCAAAATCCAGAAACAAAATAAGAGACATGAATAGCATATTATTACTTCAATTTTAACAAGAGCAAGAGAATGAGAAAATAATAAATATTTTATTTTTTATAATTTTTATTATTGAGAAATACTAATTTTGTAGAATTATTAAGGCAACAAAGCATCCAACTGTTGAAGAATAATGTGAAATTAGTTAAGTCTGTTGTGCTTTATTTTTAGATTTAATGAGCTAACTTGCTAAGGAAAAGCACAAAAAAATTCTCAGATTAAAGGTTTGAACTGTTTTTAAATTACATATGTTCAAGGGAAACCTATTTTCTCCCATCTAGGATGCTATCAAGTCATCTAATAAATGCTCACAAGGGGTCAGAAGACACAAGGAAGCAAGAGGGCTCCAAGCAAAGCTCTCAAAGTAAAAGAAAGGGACTCAAAATGTCTGTTGATGGTCATTTAATCATCTCACTGTTTAGGAAACTTTCTTCTGCACAGGCTTCTAGGACCCTGTCACGGTTCTAGTTCTGCTTCTTTGCTGCGCTCTTTACATCTTTCCAAGTGTGGAATTAATCAAATTTGCTCCTTGAATTCAACTCTTTCTTTTTAATACTGCTTTTATCAGAATATTTATTTTTGTGGTTTGAATATTACATAACTTTATAGGCAATTTCAAAATCTACATTTGTAGCCATTTTAAGATTGTATCAAACCCACCATAGCAATTAACACAAATACTTTCTTATATAATACATACTTAATAAAACTAATCAATTTAACTGTGAATCTGTAGCATTAGGAAAAGAAAACACTTTCCTTTAAAAACTAGCTTGTTGAATCTGATCTTTTGTATAGCAAAACACACAAGGTAAAAAGCTACTTCTGCCAAACTGCAGTGGGTATAAAGAAAACAACCAAAATTATATGTAAAATTTCTGTGGAAATAAGCAAATATAAAATGTATTCTGTTACATTCTATGTATTATATGTATTCTAATGTGCATATACGCATCATATTACATGTATATGTAATATAATATATACACTAATTAATATATAATTTACATTATATAGGATGTAATAGGATGTATATGATTACATAATGTATAATTATATAATAATTGGGACATTTGCATTTAATGTTCTATGTGTTGTGGGTATGCATAGAT
This sequence comes from Proteles cristata cristata, assembly GCA_017311185.1. NCBI lineage: Eukaryota > Metazoa > Chordata > Mammalia > Carnivora > Hyaenidae > Proteles > Proteles cristata. Next base: position 217,012 of record JAESUZ010002583.1, read on the forward strand.
TTTATTAAATATGCATTTTATTATATATATATATATATACACATATATAAGTAAAATGGGATGTTGTTTGTATACCAATGACACATGGAATATTAAATGCAATTTTTCCAATTATCCCAAAATGTTATACTTATATTTATTTAAACTTAAATTGTATAAAATAAAATTACTTATATAAAGGTTAGAGGATAGATATTTATGTATCAGAGTAATTGGTTTTTGTGCAATAGATTTTTCCTGCTGTTTCAGAGTTATAAGGATTAAAGTTTGCAGAATTTGCACAGAGAGTTAGAAATTGTAAAATCAGTTTTGTGAACTTTAGCTCATTGCCACCTTAAGAGATTATAAACTGAGATCAGGGAATTGATGACAAAGCTTGTTCAGTGACAGTTTGTCAGAATCCCACAGTCTTCTCCCTTCTGCCCTCTCCCTTCCCACCTCTCCCCCAGCCAGGCTCAAAGTGAGGAGATAGGAGTTTGAAAAGGGTGTGTAAATGTGTGACTCTCACTTTCCCATCAGCCAAGTAGGCTCACCAAAGGTAACCAGTGTGGAACCATCTAGAAAAAGGAGTCAACTTGGAAAACTGCCAGAAAAATGAACTGACCCAAAAGAAAGACTGGTGGTCTTTCACTGCTTGACGCCATGAAAGGTATATATTAAATAATCCGCATACAGGAGAGAGCACCCTTTCAGGGAGTTATAGGAAAAAGAATATATAAAAGACTGCATTTAGACATCACATCACAAAAGATAACCATAGAATTTTACCTCTAAAACCACCCTCCCTTCCTTCTTGATCCTGCCTGAGAGGAGCCAGAAAAAAAAGCAGATAGTAAGTTGAATAGGATACACAGTAAGAAAAGGATAACCCCTTCCCCCACTTCAGAATTATGGCAAAAGAAGGCATATACTGTACTGTCTAGCATGACAGTTTGAAATTTTGACATAAAGACAGGGCTAGAAATTTTAATATCTAAAAACCTGAGGCCATTTGTTAATACCTAAGATTTGACTGAGATTTCATCCAGAGAGCAAGGAAGAATAATGCTACATGGCTTGTCTAAAAACTTTGGTATGAAAAAGAAATAAAGGTATTTTATAATTTTACTCTACTGTGTTCAAATTGTTCCATACACGTTTTTAAGCAATGTTTTTCACATCGTTTCAAATGTTTATCTTTTTATTTTTAAAAAATATTTATTTTTGAAAGAAAGAGTGAGCAGGGGAGGGGCAGAGAGAGGGACAGAGGGTCTTAAGTGGGCTCTATGCTGACAGCAGAGTGCCTGATTGAGGGGCTCAAATTCATGAACCATAAAATCATGACATGAACTGTAGTCACACATTTAACGACTGAGCCACCCAGATATCCCTCAAATGCTTATTTTTATTTTTATTTATTTTTATTTTTTTATTTTTATTTATTTCTAGGAGAGAGAGAGAGAGACAGCGTGAGCAGGGGATGGTCAGAGAGAGAGGGAGTCACAGACTGAAACAGGCTGCAGGCTCTGAGCTGGCAGTCAGCACAGAGCCTGACGCGGGGCTCGAACCCACGAACCGCGAGATCATGACCTAAGCGAAAGCCGGACGCTTAACCGACTAAGCCACCCAGGCGCCCCTCAAATGCTTATTTTTAAAAGAAAAGTTCTGGAGGGGGCAAGATGGCGGAGAAGTAAGGAGCTCCGTACTTGCACTCGCGCCCATACATCACACAGAAAAGATCTGAAGCCATTGGAAACCATACAAAACCTAAGAGACTGGGAGAAAAAGGACGCAGAATCCACTGAGAAAGCCTTCTAACGTGAGTGCGAACCGGGGAAGGTAAAATCAGGCCGGGATCGGAGCCTCCAGGGTGGGAGGTGATCCCCCTCTACCCTCTACGGGGAGTGAGAGGGGAAAAGGAGAGAGTCCGAGACAGAAAAATCTCCGCTCGGTGCATAGAAAGACCGTACTTGTCAAATGCCTGCACACCAGGTCCCCTCGCGACAACTGGTCCTGGGGGAGGCTGAGCACACAAACTGCTTCTTTGTGCCGCTCCTGGAGGTTGGGTTTTAAAGCGGCGCGGGTGCGCCTGCCGCCATTGTAGCTCCAGGGCGGCTGGGACCCCTGAAAGAGACGCGCAGACACCGGGCATCCGCGCTCCTGGCTGGCTGGAACTCGAGAGGGAAGGCAGAGAGCTAAAAACTGGGAAATTTGCCTGTGAGTTCGTACTTCGGGTGACGAGCCATAGAGAGACCCGGTTTTCCTCACTCCAGCGGCGACGCGCCTGCCGCCATTGTAGCTCCAGGGCACTGGGACCCCTGAAAGAGACGCGCAGACACCGGGCGTCCGCGCTCCTGGCTGGCTGGGGCTCAAGAGGGAAGGCAAAGAGCTAAAAACTGGGAAATTTGCCTGGGAGTTCGTGTTTCGGGTGACGAGCCATAGAGAGACCCGGTTTTCCTCACTCCAGCGGGCTCGGGCTACGCGGACCCGACAGGCAAGCCCCCGCGCATGCGCACCAGCCTGACCCAGAGAAGGAAGCAGCGATCCTGACTCCGCCCCCAGAGCTCAGCAGGGAGCCTGGAATAGCCCGAGGGGGTTGTCTGGGAAGCTGTGTCTCAGGCAACTTCAGCGGGGCGCGCGGACTGGGATTTGGAGATTGGAACTGGCCTGGGTTGAAGAGTGCAACCAACTTCGGCTGCGTCCCCGGAACGGGGAGTTGACACGCAAAAAAAAAAAAAGTGAGCTGCAGCGCGGGGTTCAAGAAGGGACTGGAGCACCGTCACTCTCCTCCCCACAATCGCCAAGGCAGAACCCCCGCCTGAGGCATCCGATCACGGCACGCCCATCCCTGCCTGAGAGGTGCCCTCCTCCTTTTTTTTTTCTTTTTCCCTTTTTGTTTCCTTTTTTTTTCTTCTTTCTTTTTTTTCCCCCTTTCTTTTCTCTTTTTTTCTTCTTCTTTCTCTTTTCTCGCCTTTTTCCCCCAAACACTGACCTGATTAACTCTGGTCGCCAGCTTGCTTAAACAATCACAACAAGTCCATTCTGTAAATGTAAATTCTACACGTACCGACTTTTTCAGCTATTTCTCTCAGGAGTAATTAGACTATATAGTTTCTCTGGATAATTCCAGCATCCTTCTCTCACCTATCCAACCACATTCTACCCTTTACCTCTTTGAAAAAAGTTTCTTATCCCTTCTGCCTTTACCTCTTTGAAAAAAGTTTCTTATCCCTTCTGCCTGTTCATTCTATTTCCAAATCTGCCTTGTCTCGCCCTGCCTTCTCTCTTTTTCTCTATGCTCTTCAAACAGCGCTGCATACACACGGCTATTTAACTGTAGCTGGGAAATCCAGGTATATGCTTTAAACCGTTCTTTGTCCATCGGTTTTCTTCTTTTTCCTTTTCTTTTCCCCTTTTTGACCCTTTTATGTATTTTATGCTCCCTATTCGCCCTCCCTCCTCCGTCTTTTCTATTAACTTTTTCGTTTTCCCTCTCACTTTGCATGTTAGTTGAATCAGCCTGTGCGTTTGTGTGCTCCTGCTCCCTGTGTGTTTGTCTGTCTGTTTTCTTTTCCAGGGCTACCTCAAGAAACAAGCTAGAGTACACAAGGTGAAGAGTCCCAAATATCACTACGAATAGGAAAATAAAATAACTAAGGTCCCAACAAGAGTGACCGAGGGATACCATTCAAAAACAATCTCTGAAAGGATAGGCCCTGGAAAGTCAAAGAGTTTCTTGGATATAGCAGTGCTCATAGGAACAGAGAGCATAACAGGTCTTTAAAACCAACAAGAGCCGGAAAGCTAACTAAAATGACGAAACGAAAGAGATCTCCTCCAAAGAAACTCCAAGAAGAAATGACAGCTAATGAACTGCTCAAAACAGATATCAGCAGCATAAGTGAACAAGATTTTAGAATAATAATGGTGAAATTAATAGCAGGGCTTGAAAAAAACATAGGGGACATCAAAGAAACTATGGCTACAGACAGAATGGAAAATAAAAATAGGCATGAAGAATTAAAAAATGCGATAAATGAGATCCATAATAAATTAGAGGCCTCCAATGCACGGCTTGAAGAGGCAGAAAGGAGAATAAGTGATTTAGAAGACACCATTCTAGAAAAACAAGAAGCTGACAAAAAAGAGACAAACTGATCCAGGAACAGGAAAGAAGAATTCGAGAGCTCAGCGACACAGTCAAACGCAACAATATCCGTATCATAGGAATCCCAGAAGAGGAAGAGAGAGGGAAAGGTGCTGAAGGAGTCCTGGAACAAATTATAGCAGAGAACTTCCCGACCTGGGGAAGGAAGTCAATGTGGAAATACAAGAGGCTCAGAGGACTCCTCTCAGACGTAACTTGAATCGATCTTCTGCACGACATATCATCATAAAAATGGCAAAATACAAGGACAAAGAGAGAATTTTGAAAGCAGCTAGGGAGAAAAGGGCCCTCACATACAAAGGGAAACCCATCAGAGTGGTGACAGACCTATCTACTGAAACGTGGCAGGCCAGAAAGGAATGGCAAGAGATCTTCAATGCGATGAACAGTAAAAATATGCAGCCAAGAATCCTCTATCCAGCAAGCCTGTCATTCAAAATAGAAGGAGAGATAGAAACCTTTCCAAACAAACAGAAATTGAAAGAATTTGTCACCACGAAGCCAGCCCTACAAGAAATCCTGAGGGGGATGCTCTGAAGGAAAGGTTGCAAGGAACAAGGATTCCAGAGACACCACCACAAACATGAACCCTACAAAAGATACAAAGACTCTAAACCCACATATTTCAATAATAACACTGAATGTAAATGGGCTGAAAGCTCCAATCAAAAGACATAGGGTAGCAGAATGGATTAAAAAACAAAATCCATCTATATGCTGTCTACAAGAAACTCATTTTAGACGGGAAGATACCTTCAGATTAAAAGTAAGGGGATGGAGAAATATATATCATGCTACAGGAAATCAAAAGAAAGCCGGAGTAGCGATACTTCTATCAGACAAACTGGACTTTAAATTAAAGACAATCACAAGAGATGAAGAAGGGCACTACATAATAATTACAGGGTCCATCCATCTGGAAGAACTAACAATCATAAATGTCTACGCACCGAATATGGGAGCACCTAAATATCTAAAACAATTAATCACAAACAGAAACAAACTTATAGATAAGAATGTGCTAATAGCAGGGGACTTTAATACTCCGCTTACAGCAATGGATAGGTCAGCCAGACAGAAAATCACTAAAGAAATAATGGACTTGAAAGACACATTGGACCAGATGGATCTGACGGATATATTTAGAACTTTACATCCTGAGGCCAGGGAATTTACTTTCTTCTCAAGTGCACATGGCACATTCTCCAAGATAGATCACATACTGGGACACAAAGCAGCCCTCAAGAAATATAAAAGAATAGAGATCATACCATGCACACTGTCAGATCACAATGCTTTGAAACTTGAAATCCATTACAGGAAGAAGTCTGGAAAACTTCCAAAAATATGGAGGTTAAAGAACACCCTTCTAAAGAATGAATGGGCCAATCAGGCAATTAGAGATGAAATTAAAAAATATATGGAAACAAATGAAAATGAAAACACAATAATTCAAAATCTATGGGATGCGACAAAGGCAGTCCTAAGAGGAAAGTACATTGCTCTCCAGGCCTATTTCAAGAGATTAGAAAAAGCGCAAGTCCAAAATCTAACAGCTCACCTAAAGGAACTAGAGGCAGAGCAACAAGAATGCCCTAAACCCAGTAGAAGAAGAGAAATAGTAAAAATTAGAGCAGAAATAAACAACATAGAGACCAAAGAAACAATTGAACAGATCAATGAAACCAAGAGTTGGTTTTTTGAAAAGGTAAACAAAATTGACAAACCTCTAGCCAGGCTTATCCAAAAGAAAAGAGAGAGCACCCAAATAGACAAAATTATGAATGAAAATGGACTTATTACAACCAACCCCTCAGAAATACAAGCAATTATCAGGGAATACTATGAAAAATTAAATGCCAACAAATTGGACAACTTAGAAGAAATGGACAAATTCCTAAACACACACTCACTACCAAAATTCACACGGGAAGAAATAGAAAACCTGAACAGACCCATAACGAGTGAAGAAATTGAATCAGTGATCAAAAATCTCCCAACAAATAAGAGCCCTGGACCTGATGGCTTCCCTGGGGAATTCTACCAGACATTTCAAACAGAATTAATCCCAATTCTTCTCAAGTTATTCCAAAAAATAGAAAGCGAAGGAAAACTCCCGGACTCATTTTATGAAGCCAGCGTCACTCTGATTCCCAAGCCAGACAGAGATCCAGCAAAAAAAGAGAACTACAGGCCAATATCCTTGATGAATACGGATGCAAAAATTCTCAACAAGATCCTTGCAAATCGAATCCAGCAGCATATCAAAAGAATCATCCACCAAGATCAAGTGGGATTCATTCCTGGGTTACAGGGCTGGTTCAACATTCGCAAATCAATCAATGTGATCCATCATATCAATAAAAGAAAAGATAAAAACCATATGATCCTGTCAATAGATGCAGAAAAAGCATTTGACAAAATACAGCATCCCTTCTTAATAAAGACTCTCGAGAAAGTTGGGATAGAAGGAACCTACTTAAACATCATCAAAGCCATCTATGAGAAGCCTTCAGCTAACATCATCCTCAACGGGGAAAAACTGAGAGCTTTCCCCCTGAGATCAGGAACACAACAGGGATGCCCACTCTCACCACTGCTGTTTAACATAGTGCTGGAAGTCCTAGCATCAGCCATCAGACACCAAAAGGAAATCAAAGGCATCAGAATTGGCAAAGAAGAAGTCAAACTTTCACTCTTCGCAGATGACATGATACTCTACATAGAAAACCCGACAGACTCCACCAGAAGCCAACTAGAACTGATCCAAGAATTCAGCAAAGTTGCAGGGTACAAAATCAACATACAGAAATCGGTTGCATTTTTATACACCAACAATGAAGCAACAGAAAGAGAAATCAAGAAACTGATCCCATTCACAATTGCACAAAAAGCCATAAAATACCTCGGAATAAACCTAACCAAGGATACAAGAGATCTGTATGATGAAAACTATAGAAAACTTATGAAGGAAATTGAAGAAGACACAAAGAAATGGAAAAACATTCCATGCTCATGGATAGGAAGAATAAATATAGTTAAGATGTCATTACTACCTAAAGCACTCTACACATTCAATGCAATTCCAATCAAAATTGCACCAGCATACTTCTCAAAACTAGAACAAACTATCCAAAAATTTGTATGGAACCACAAAAGACCCCGAATAGCCAAAGTAATCCTGAAAAATAAAACCAAAACGGGAGGGATCACCATCCCAGACTTTAGCCTCTACTACAAAGCTGTCATCATCAAGACAGTATGGTATTGGCACAAAAACAGACCCATAGACCAATGGAACAGAATTGAGAACTCAGAGGTGGACCCAAAAGTATACAGCCAACTAATCTTTGACAAAGCAGGAAAGAATATCCGATGGAAAAAAGACAGCCTTTTTAACAGATGGTGTTGGGAGAACTGGACAGCAACATGCAGAAGAATGAAACTAGATCATTTTCTCACACCATGCACAAAAATAAACTCAAAATGGATAAAGGACCTGAACGTGAGACAGGAAACCATCAACACCCTAGAGGAGAAAGCAGGAAACAACCTCCTTGACCTCCACCGCAGCAACTTCTTACTTGACACATCCCCAAAAGCAAGGGAATCAAGAGCAAAAATAAACTGTTGGGACCTCATCAAGATTAAAAGCTTCTGCACAGCCAAGGAAACAACCCAGAAAATTAATAGGCAACCAACGAAATGGGAAAAGATAGTTGCAAATGACATATCAGATAAAGGGTTAATATCCAGAATCTATAAGGAACTCACCAAACTACACGCCCGAAACACAAACAACCCAGTGAAGAAATGGGCAGAAGATATGAACAGACACTTCTCCAAAGAGGACATCCAGATGGCCAACAGACACATGAAACGATGCTCAGCATCGCTCCTCATCAGGGAAATACAAATCAAAACCACACTGAGATACCACCTCACGCCAGTCAGAGTGGCTAAAATGAGCCAATCAGAGAACTCTAGATGCTGGCGAGGATGTGGAGAAACGGGCACCCTCCTACACTGTTGGTGGGAATGTAAACTGGTGCAACCCCTCTGGAAAACAGTGTGGAGGTTCCTCAAAAAACTAACAATAGAACTCCCCTATGACCCAGCAATAGCACTGCTAGGAATTTACCCAAGGGATACAGAAATGTTGATGCATAGGAGCACATGTACCCCAATGTTCATAGCAGCACTCTCCACAATAGCTAAAACCTGGAAAGAGCCTAAGTGTCCATCAACAGATGAATGGATCAAGAAGATGTGGTTTATCTATACCATGGAATACTACATGGCAATGAGAAACAATGAAATCTGGCCATGTGTAGCCACATGGATGGACCTTGAGGGTGTTATGCTGAGCGAAATAAGTCAGGCAGAGAAAGACAAATATCATATGTGTGCACGTATAGGAGAATTAGGAGGAGCTTAACGGAGGACCAAGGGGGAGAAGAAGGGGGGAAATGGTGGGGGAAAGGGAGAGAGGCAAACCATGAGAGACTCTTGAATGCTGACAAAAACTGAGGACTGGTGGATGTGGGGGGAGGAGGGGTGGGCATGGAGGAGGGCACTTGTGGGGATGAGCACTGGGTGTTATGTGGAAACTAATTTGACAATAAACTATTTGTAAAAAATAAAAAAAATAAATAAATAAAAAAAATAAAAGTTCTATTAATAAACTGGAAATTTCTTTTAATAATTACTGAGGACCTTCAACTTAAATATTTGCATTTATAGTGTTACTAAGTGTAATCTTGTCAAAAATAAATTTTAATAAGAGTATAGCAAAATATGTATTCATGTAATAAATACAAAACTATATAAAGTATAAAATATTGTAATGATGGCACATGTGATAGTGTGTTTGTGTGTGTTATCATATACCACACCATACTGAGATTACTCTAAATAAATTTAATTTTCTTTATGATTGTTCTTTGATAAACTGAGAGGCTAATTAGAAAAGATAAAATGAATTAAAAAATTTGAATCTACTCAGAATCATTAAGTTGGTGATCTTGAAAGGAATATATGATTTTTTTCATTCCTTTCCTTATATAAAACACTACAAAAGTAAAGCTTTTTGCTTTTAATGTACAAATCAATGTTAAGAAAAGCAAAAACAAAAATTTTTCCTGTATATTTGTATCACACTAATTTTTTTAGTCCAGTTTACATTGATAGCAGGGAAGAAGTACAACAGATGTTTGTGTCTCATAAAAAATGAATTTGATCTTTATACTATAGTTTTTTACCTATGTTCACTATACTCAGATAAAGCCCTCCTGTTTATAAAATTGTTAGAATTTTTAAAAAATATTTTCATTTATTTATTTAGCTTGAGAGAGAGAAAGAGAAGGGCAGAGAAAGGGAGACAGAGAATTCCAAGCAGGTTTTGCACTGTCAATGCAGATCCCAACATGGGGCTAGATCTCACAAACCGCTGTGAGATCATGACCTGAAATGAAATTAAAAGTTGGATGCTAAATAACTGAGCTACCCAGGTTTCTCAAAACTGTCAAAGTTTAAATTAAAGAGTAATGATATTATTACTATTTTTCTTTTTTGTAATTTGATTCTCTTTATACAATACAACTTAACAGAAGACCATGGGGGTAGGGAAGGGGAAGAAAATAATTACAAACAGAGAGGGAGGGAGGCAAACCACAAGAGACTCTTAAATACAGAGAACAAACTGATGGGGGATAGAGGGGTAGGGGAGAAGGGAAAGTGGGTGATGGGCATTGATGAGGGCACTTGATGGGATGAACACTGGGTGTTGTATGTAAGCCAATTTGACAATAAATTATATTCATAAAGAATAAAAAAAGGAAATAATGGCAAAGAAAAGAAATGGATGGAGGAAAAAAGTAACCCTTTATTTGTGGAAACAATGCAAAAATTCTCCTTAGCACAAATCTTCAAGAATCATAATATATTAATTTGTTAAGGTCAAATAATTTGTTAAATAAACAAAAGGCTCATTTACTAAAATTTGGCAAAGAGCAACATGTATTAAAACTCACATTTCTTACAAGGGACAGTGTCAGCAATGTTAACTTAAATTTTTAGCAACCTGAAATAGATGTTAGTCAATAATCACATACTCGTTTTTCAGCAGACTTAAACAAATGCCTTAGAGTTGCTGGTAGCTAAAAGAAAATAGTCCTCCATTACTTCTATTCTTTTTTTTTCCAAAATATTTTATCAAAAGTAGAAAAAAAAAAGGACTTTGGAGCCGCATACTTCCTGTCAGCAAGTTTGCAATAAAAATCCATCACTGTAGTACTGATAGTCCCTGGCATACTGTAGTAGTACAACTGATAAAACTTTTAATGATGTTGAACAAGAATGGGGTATTGGCAGAAGAGAATGACTGGAAGTTACTATATCTCACACCTTTGAGATGTTCAGGGATGAGTAATTATAAGAACCACAGAATAGAATGACTGTCGTTTGGGGATATCCATACACTGGAGAAAGACAAAGAAGGTAGAAGAAAATCAATCATCAGTTTAAGGTGAAGTATGCAATCCAAAGCCTCCATGACAGCATATAAATGAAATCTCTTCTTCTATAGTTGGAAGACAGACTAAAGCTGAGTGCTGGACCTGGTATTTAATTATAAGGATAGCTAGCTCAAGATAAGGTTACATTCACAGCCCAGCAAGTATTCTGTTGAACTCTGAAACCTGGGCTAATGACTTTAAAACCTGAGTACATTAAAAGTCACAACGACCATCTGCTACATGAGAAAATATGGACAATGCATTTAAAAATGGAATTTTCAGCGAAGGGAGGCAAGATGGCGGAGAAGTAAGGAGCTCCGTACTTGCACTCGCGCCCATACATCACACAGAAAAGATCTGAAGCCATTGGAAACCATACAAAACCTGAGAGACTGGGAGAAAAAAGGACGCAGAATCCACTGAGAAAGCCTTCTAACGTGAGTGCGAACCGGGAAGGTAAAATCAGCCGGGATCGGAGCCTCCAGGGTGGGAGGCGATCCCCCTCTACCCTCTACGGGGAGTGAGAGGGGAAAAGGGGAGAGTCCGAGACAGAAAAATCTCCGCTCGGTGCATAGAAAGACCGTACTTGCCAAATATCTGCACACCAGGTCCCCTCGCGCCAACTGGTCCTGGGGGAGGCTGAGCACACAAACTGCTTCTTTGTGCCGCTCCTGGAGGTGGGGTTTTAAAGCGGAGCGGGTGCGCCTGCCGCCATTGTAGCTCCAGGGCGGCTGGGATCCCTGAAAGAGACGCGCAGACACCCGGCATCCGCGCTCCTGGCTGGCTGGAACTCGAGAGGGAAGGCAAAAAGCTAAAAACTGGAAATTTGCCTGTGAGCTCGTGTTTCGGGTGACGAGCCATAGAGAGACCCGGTTTTCCTCACTCCAGCGGCGGCGCGCTTGCCGCCATTGTAGCTCCAGGGCGGCTGGGACCCCTGAAGGAGACGCGCAGACACCAGGCGTCCGCGCTCCTGGCTGGCTGGAACTCGAGAGGGAAGGCAAAGAGCTAAAAACTGGGAAATTTGCCTGTGAGTTCGTGTTTCGGGTGACGAGCCATAGAGAGACCCGGTTTTCCTCACTCCAGCGGGCTCAGGCTACGCGGACGCCGCAGGCAAGCCCCCGCGCATGCGCACCAGAGCCGACCAGAGAAGAAAGCAGCGATCCTGACTCCGCCCCCAGAGCTCAGCAGGGAGCCTGGAATTGCCCGAGGGGGTTGTCTGGGAAGCTGTGTCTAAGGCAACTTCAGCGGGGCGCGGGCTGGGATTTGGAGATTGGAACTGGCCTGGGTTGAAGAGTGCAACCAACTTCGGCTGCGTCCCCGGAACGGGGAGTTGACACGCCAAAAAAAAAAAAAGCGAGCTGCAGCGCGGGGTTCAAGAAGGGACTGGAGCACCGTCACTCTCCTTCCCACAATCGCCAAGGCAGAACCCCCGCCTGAGACATCGGATCACGCCACGCCCATCTCTGCCTGAGAGGTGCCCTCCTCCCTTTTTTTTTCTTTTTCCCCTTTCTTTTCTCTTTTTTTTTCTTCTTTTTTCTCTTTTCTCGCTTTTTTCCCCAAAACACTGACCTGATTAACTCTGGTCGCCAGCTTGCTTAAACAATCACAAGTCCATTCTGTAAATGTAAATTCTACACCTACCGACTTTTTCAGCTATTTCTCTCAGGAGTAATTAGACTATATAGTTTCTCTGGATAATTCCAGCATCCTTCTCTCACCTATCCAACCACATTCTACCCTTTACCTCTTTGAAAAAAGTTTCTTATCCCTTCTGCCTGTTCATTCTATTTCCAAATCTGCCTTGTCTCACCCTGCATTCTCTCTTTTTCTCTATGCTCTTCAACCAGCATTGCATACACACGGCTATTTAACTGTAGCTGGGAAATCCAGGTATATGCTTTAAACCGTTCTTTGTCCATCGGTTTTCTTCTTTTTTCCTTTTCTTTTCCCCTTTTTGACCCTTTTATGTATTTTATGCTCCCTATTCGCCCTCCCTCCTCCGTCTTTTCTATTAACTTTTTCGTTTTCCCTCTCACTTTGCATGTTAGTTGAATCAGCCTGTGCGTTTGTGTGCTCCTGCTCCCTGTGTGTCTGTCTGTCTGTTTTCTTTTCCAGGGCTACCTCAAGAAACAAGCTAGAGTACACAAGGTGAAGAGTCCCAAATATCACTACGAATAGGAAAATAAAATAACTAAGGTCCCAACAAGAGTGACCGAGGGATACCATTCAAAAAACAATCTCTGAAAGGATAGGCCCTGGAAAGTCAAAGAGTCTTCTTGGATATAGCAGCGCTCATAGAAACAGAGAGCATAACAGGTCTTTAAAACCAACAAGAGCTGGAAAGCTAACTAAAATGACGAAACGAAAGAGCTCTCCTCCAAAGAAACTCCAAGAAGAAATGACAGCTAATGAACTGCTCAAAACAGATATCAGCAGCATAAGTGAACAAGATTTTAGAATAATAATGGTGAAATTAATAGCAGGGCTTGAAAAAAACATAGGGGACATCAAAGAAACTATGGCTACAGACAGAATGGAAAATAAAAATAGGCATGAAGAATTAAAAATGCGATAAATGAGATACATAATAAATTAGAGGCCTCCAATGCACGGATTGAAGAGGCAGAAAGGAGAATAAGTGATTTAGAAGACACCATTATAGAAAAACAAGAAGCTGACAAAAAAAGAGACAAACTGATCCAGGAACAGGAAAGAAGAATTCGAGAGCTCAGCGACACAGTCAAACGCAACAATATCCGTATCATAGGAATCCCAGAAGAGGAAGAGAGAGGGAAAGGTGCTGAAGGAGTCCTGGAACAAATTATAGCAGAGAACTTCCCCGACCTGGGGAAGGAAGTCAATGTGGAAATACAAGAGGCTCAGAGGACTCCTCTCAGACGTAACTTGAATCGATCTTCTGCACGACATATCATCGTAAAAATGGCAAAATACAAGGACAAAGAGAAATTTTGAAAGCAGCTAGGGAGAAAAGGGCCCTCACATACAAAGGGAAACCCATCAGAGTGGTGACAGACCTATCTACTGAAACGTGGCAGGCCAGAAAGGAATGGCAAGAGATCTTCAATGTGATGAACAGTAAAAATATGCAGCCAAGAATCCTCTATCCAGCAAGCCTGTCATTCAAAATAGAAGGAGAGATAAAAACCTTTCCAAATAAACAGAAATTGAAAGAATTTGTCACCACGAAGCCAGCCCTACAAGAAATCCTGAGGGGGATGCTCTGAAGGAAAGGTTGCAAGGAACAAAGATTCCAGAGACACCACCACAAACATGAACCCTACAAAAGATACAAAGACTCTAAACCCACATATTTCAATAATAACACTGAATGTAAATGGGCTGAATGCTCCAATCAAAAGACATAGGGTAGCAGAATGGATTAAAAAACAAAATCCATCTATATGCTGTCTACAAGAAACTCATTTTAGACGGGAAGATACCTTCAGATTAAAAGTAAGGGGATGGAGAAATATATATCATGCTACAGGAAATCAAAAGAAAGCCGGAGTAGCGATACTTATATCAGACAAACTGGACTTTAAATTAAAGACAATCACAAGAGATGAAGAAGGGCACTACATAATAATTACAGGGTCCATCCATCAGGAAGAACTAACAATCATAAATGTCTACGCACCAAATATGGGAGCACCTAAATATCTAAAACAATTAATCACAAACAGAAACAAGCTTATAGATAAGAATGTGTTAATAGCAGGGGACTTTAATACTCCGCTTACAGCAATGGATAGGTCAACCAGACAGAAAATCACTAAAGAAATAATGGACTTGAAAGATACATTGGACCAGATGGACCTGACAGATATATTTAGAACTTTACATCCTGAGGCCAGGGAATTTACTTTCTTCTCAAGTGCGCATGGCACATTCTCCAAGATAGATCACATACTGGGACATAAAGCAGCCCTCAATAAATATAAAAGAATAGAGATCATACCATGCACACTGTCAGATCACAATGCTTTGAAACTTGAAATCAATTACAGGAAGAAGTCTGGAAAACTTCCAAAAACATGGAGGTTAAAGAACACCCTTCTAAAGAATGAATGGGCCAATCAGGCAATTAGAGATGAAATTAAAAAATATATGGAAACAAATGAAAATGAAAACACAACAATTCAAAATCTATGGGATGCGGCAAAGGCAGTCCTAAGAGGAAAGTACATTGCTCTCCAGGCCTATTTCAAGAGATTAGAAAAAGCGCAAGTCCAAAATCTAACAGCTCACCTAAAGGAACTAGAGGCAGAGCAACAAGAACGCCCTAAACCCAGTAGAAGAAGAGAAATAGTAAAAATTAGAGCAGAAATAAACAACATCGAGACCAAAGAAACAATTGAACAGATCAATGAAACCAAGAGTTGGTTTTTTGAAAGAGTAAACAAAATTGACAAACCTCTAGCCAGACTTATCCAAAAGAAAAGAGAGAGCACCCAAATAGACAAAATTATGAATGAAAATGGACTTATTACAACCAACCCCTCAGAAATACAAGCAATTATCAGGGAATACTATGAAAAATTATATGCCAATAAATTGGACAACTTAGAAGAAATGGACAAATTCCTAAACACACACTCACTACCAAAATTCACACGGGAAGAAATAGAAAACCTGAACAGACCCATAACAAGTGAAGAAATTGAATCAGTGATCAAAAATCTCCCAACAAATAAGAGCCCTGGACCTGATGGCTTCCCTGGGGAATTCTACCAGACATTTAAAACAGAATTAATCCCAATTCTTCTCAAGTTATTCCAAAAAATAGAAAGCGAAGGAAAACTCCCGGACTCATTTTATGAAGCCTGCATCACACTGATTCCCAAGCCAGACAGAGATCCAGCAAAAAAAGAGAACTACAGGCCAATATCCTTAATGAATACGGATGCAAAAATTCTCAACAAGATCCTTGCAAATCGAATCCAGCAGCATATCAAAAGAATCATCCACCAAGATCAAGTGGGATTCATTCCTGGGTTACAGGGCTGGTTCAACATTCGCAAATCAATCAATGTGATACATCATATTAATAAAAGAAAACATAAAAACCATATGATCCTGTCAATAGATGCAGAAAAAGCATTTGACAAAATACAGCATCCCTTCTTAATAAAGACTCTCGAGAAAGTTGGGATAGAAGGAACCTACTTAAACATCATCAAAGCCATCTATGAGAAGCCTTCAGCTAACATCATCCTCAACGGGGAAAAACTCAGAGCTTTCCCGCTGAGATCAGGAACACGACAGGGATGCCCACTCTCACCACTGCTGTTTAACATAGTGCTGGAAGTCCTAGCATCAGCCATCAGACACCAAAAGGAAATCAAAGGCATCAGAATTGGCAAAGAGGAAGTCAAACTTTCACTTTTTGCAGATGACATGATACTCTACATAGAAAACCCGACAGATTCCACCAGAAGCCTACTAGAACTGATCCAAGAATTCAGCCAAGTTGCAGGGTACAAAATCAACGTACAGAAATCGGTTGCATTTTTATACACCAACAATGAAGCAACAGAAAGAGAAATCAAGAAACTGATCCCATTCACAATTGCACAAAAAACCATAAAATACCTTGGAATAAACCTAACCAAGGATACAAGAGATCTGTATGATGAAAACTATAGAAAACTTATGAAGGAAATTGAAGAAGACACAAAGAAGTGGAAAAACATTCCATGCTCATGGATAGGAAGAATAAATATAGTTAAGATGTCATTACTACCTAAGGCACTCTACACATTCAATGCAATTCCAATCAAAATTGCACCAGCATACTTCTCAAAACTAGAACAAACTATCCAAAAATTTGTATGGAACCACAAAAGACCCCGAATAGCCAAAGTAATCCTGAAAAATAAAACCAAAATGGGAGGGATCACCATCCCAGACTTTAGCCTCTACTACAAAGCTGTCATCATCAAGACAGTATGGTATTGGCACAAACAGACACATAGACCAATGGAACAGAATTGAGAACTCAGAAGTGGACCCAAAAGTATACAGCCAACTAATCTTTGACAAAGCAGGAAAGAATATCCGATGGAAAAAAGACAGCCTTTTTAACAGATGGTGTTGGGAGAACTGGACAGCAACATGCAGAAGAATGAAACTAGATCATTTTCTCACACCATGCACAAAAATAAACTCAAAATGGATAAAGGACCTGAACGTGAGACAGAAACCATCAAAACCCTAGAGGAGAAAGCAGGAAACAACCTCCTTGACCTCCACCGCAGCAACTTCTTACTTGACACATCCCCAAAAGCAAGGGAATCAAGAGCAAAAATAAACTGTTGGGACCTCATCAAGATTAAAAGCTTCTGCACAGCCAAGGAAACAACCCAGAAAATTAATAGGCAACCAACGGAATGGGAAAAGATAGTTGCAAATGACATATCAGATAAAGGGTTGATATCCAGAATCTACAAGGAACTCACCAAAGTACACGCCCGAAAAACAAACAACCCAGTGAAGAAATGGGCAGAAGATATGAACAGACACTTCTCCAAAGAGGACATCCAGATGGCCAACAGACACATGAAACGATGCTCAGCATCCCTCCTCATCAGGGAAATACAAATCAAAACCACACTGAGATACCACCTCACGCCAGTCAGAGTGGCTAAAATGAGCCAATCAGAGAACTCTAGATGCTGGCGAGGATGTGGAGAAACGGGCACCCTCCTACACTGTTGGTGGGAATGTAAACTGGTACAGCCCCTCTGGAAAACAGTGTGGAGGTTCCTAAGGAAACTAACAATAGAACTCCCCTATGACCCAGCAATAGCACTGCTAGGAATTTACCGAAGGGATACAGAAATGTTGATGCATAGGAGCACATGTACCCCAATGTTCATAGCAGCACTCTCCACAATAGCTAAAACCTGGAAAGAGCCTAAGTGTCCATCAACAGATGAATGGATCAAGAAGATGTGGTTTATCTATACCATGGAATACTACATGGCAATGAGAAACAATGAAATCTGGCCATGTGTAGCAACATGGATGGACCTTGAGGGTGTTATGCTGAGCGAAATAAGTCAGGCAGAGAAAGACAAATATCATATGTGTGCACGTATAGGAGGATTAGGAGGAGCTTAACAGAGGACCAAGGGGGAGAAGAAGGGCGGAAATGGTGGGGGAAAGGGGGAGAGGCAAACCATGAGAGACTCTTGAATGCTGACAAAAACTGAGGACTAGTGGACGTGGGGGGGAGGAGGGGTGGGCATGGAGGAGGGCACTTGTGGGGATGAGCACTGGGTGTTATGTGGAAACTAATTTGACAATAAACTATTTGCAAAAAAAATAAAAAAAAATAAAAAAAAATAAAAAAAAATAAAAAGAAAAAAAAACTAAGGAATCCATAAAAAATGGCTTTTTAGCACTAACTATAAACAGAAAACTAAAACCTATTGCATTTTTAATGCTTCTATTCCAGATGACAGAACACCCCCCTAAAATCTCAGCCATCATTCATTACACTACCATAAAAATCATATAAACAAACATCACAAATTCCATAAACACATCAAAGAAACCAAACATAACAACATGACAGTTACTAAATCCACAAGTCCTAGTAACTTTCTATAACCTGTTTTCAAGAGATATTGGAAGAACACAGCCCAGCAAATTTAATGTTTTAGAATAAAATTACGAATATTCATACAATACTTTGTATTTTACCAAATCTTTCCTTTCAATGAATCAACGGACTAGGTTTATAAAATAAGAAATTTGCTCAAAATATAAGTCAATATGGAGTTCAAACAGGCATAAGAGACTTTCTTGATCTGATGGCAATTAAGTGGTGTACACAGATATAAAACCCACTGTGCTATGTACTTAAGAAGTGTATACTAGGGGCACCTGAGTGGCTCAGTCGGTTAAGCGTCTGACTTCGGCTCAGGTCATGATCTCACGGTTCATGGTTCGAGCCCCGCGTCGGGCTCTGTGCTGACAGCCAGCTCCCAGCCTGGAGCCTGTTTCGGGTTCTGTGTCTCCCCTCTCTCTCTGACCCTCCCCTGCTCGCACTGTCTCTATCTCTCTCTCTCTCTCTCAAAAAAAAAAAAAAAATTAATAAATAAAACATTAAAAAAATGTAAAGAAAATAAAATCTGAAATTATATTTTAAAAAAAGAAGTGTATACTATGCTGTAGAATAGTTATATGTCTGCGAAAAAGTAAAAAAAATATATATATATACAAATAGGTTAGAACTACTAACTCTTGATTCAGCCAATAAAAAAAAAAGCTTTGCAACATTTTTAAACTACTTATTAAGCTTGATTCTCCTGATTTTTCCTTATCTCTGGCTTCAATTAGCCATAAAAAGCATTGCAACTAGATAGAAAAAATTCTAAAAACATTTTTACTGTAAAACAAAGTTTCATTCTTACCATACCTGCCAGATAAGTTATAGAATTCGTATACGTTATTTTTCAACTAGAATAACAAACATGTAACTCCCTAGATAGAAAAACAAGTAAGCAGGGACGCCTGGGTGGCTTAGTCGGTTAAGCATCTGACTTTCGCATAGGTCATGATCTCACGGTTCGTGGGTTCGAGCCCCGTGTCGGGCTCTGTGCTGACTGCCAGCTCAGAGCCTGGAGCCTGTTTCAGTCTGTGACTCCCTCTCTCTCTGACCCTCCCCTGCTCACGCTGTCTCTCTCTCTCTCCTAGAAATAAATAAAAATTAAAAAAAAAAAAAAAAGTGTTTAAAAAAAAAGCATGCAAACAAACAAAAAACCCACTTTACGCACACCCTTCTACAAGTTTAAACTTAAAAAAAAAACTTTTGGGGGTGCCTGAGTGGCTCAGTCAATTGAGCCTCCGACTCTTGATTTTGGCTCAGATCATGATCCCAGGGCTGTGGAACCAAACCCCACGTTGAGAGCCTGCTTAGGATTCTCTCTCCCTCCCTCCCTCCCTCTCTCCCCGTCCCCACCCCCTCTCCCCCATTATCTCTCTCTCATTCTCTCAAAAAAAAAAAAAAAAAAGCAAGTCAAGGTTCACATCACCTCTTTCTATTAGAAACAATAAAACCTGAATAGGATTATGGCAGTCATTTGGTCTCAACCACAAAGAATCGTTCCCTTTTCTTTCCTTAACAAGGTTCCCACTCTGCTCCGATGATGTGTGTCTGTCTTTAGATCTCTGAGAAGGGGGCCCAGCCTCCAGTCTAGGGGTACGCCTTAGAACATATGCAAGAGACTGCAGCGGGCTTCAGGGAAAGATCTCTGCATGTCTGAGAAGGCAGCTGAGGACAAGTCGCCCAGTGTGCCGTGCTTCTTACTTCCAGCAGGGCCATAGCTAAAGCTGCTGTGCTCATTCTGCAGCCCTGACGGAAAAGCCAACCCAGGTCCTAACGTCACTGGGCTGCTGAACCAATGCCACACAGCCCCCTCTGGACCTGGACGACAAACATAAACTCTTATTTCTTTAAGTCCCTTAATCAGGTGAGCTCTATTACTTGCTGACTTAATGGATAGAATGGGTGGTTATATTTTATTCTTTGGGCTTTTCTGTATTATTTAAATTTATCCCCCCAAAATATAAGAGTTGGGACTATTTACACAATGAAACAGGGGATTGAGAATATGAATTACAGTACAGTCAAATAGGAGAATGCATTCCCTAAACGTCACTGTAGAAAACACTTAATGACATTAACATTCATGATACAGCCAATAAAGAAAACCAAGTTCTAAAGAGCATGCATACTATAATCCCACCTTCTTTAATAATGGTTTTTGATTATGACATTATGGATGATTTTTATTTTCTTCTGTTTGCTTTCCCTCACTAGCTATTTTTGTAAAAATGGACACATTTAGAAAAGGACAAATTTAAGGGGGGAAAAGGTAGTTTGCACAAACCAAAAGAGTCCACTTGTTTTCTTCTCTTTTATAAGTGCCATAGGAAAGGTCAGGAAGGATTATGGGTGTCAGAGAAGAAAAATTTCCTCCAATTAAAGAACAATCAGGCAAGGCCACCTCCTCCACGAAGACACTGCCCCTTCCTCTGGCTGGAAAAGAATTATTTTCTCCTCCTAAAGCATTGGTCCCTTTTCTGTACCATCCCGAAGGTAATTATTACTTTGTATCTTTTTTTCCCCTTGGTAACATAGGTCATGTTCATGACTTTGGTTATTTATAGCAAATCTACTGATACTGTAAACTCTCTGAGGGTAAGACCCCCTCCCCACTCCACTCAAGTAAACTAACTTGAAAGCTATCTGGCACTAAAATATATGGAGACAAGTGACAAAAGGAAAAGAGGGAAAGGGAGGAAGGGAGCAGTGAAAAACAAGAAAAAAGAAAGGGAAGGGAAATAGATGGTAGATGATGGAAGGGAGAGAGGGTAGAAGTGCAAGAAGGGAACAATGATAATAACAAGTGAGACAGAGCCACTATGCTCTAGGTAACTATCTGTACTAGATAGTACAGGGCATTCACACGAATAACTATGATCATGTGTAATAACTGCTACATGATAAAATATGTACAAGGGATACAGTATGTCTTCTGGTAATATCTCTACCAGTCTACAAAAAGGATGACTCTACTTCTTCAATTCAGCTTCCCTAAAGGGTAATAATAATCATGTCAACCATTTATTTTGTTGCCAACAGGATAAAACTAAAATACCAATTCAAAGTACCACAATAACTTCCAATATTTGCCAATTTTTATTCACGAGTTAATATTTTAAGGAAAACCAAATAAGGTAAGCCACGTATTTGTGTGCAGACAAGCTTTAATAACAGTTGGATGGGAGTCCCTCCCTGAAACATGGTGGAGTTACTGAAGATGGCTGTATCCTTTTAACTGTCCTACTGAAAAAAATGATAAAAAGTTTGGCTCTTCAAAGGACTGTGGGGAAAAGACAGTCTTACTCCCTAGGTAAACTTACACTGCCAACACATGTTAGCATGAACAAAGGCCCAGGTTAATTAAGCATATAAAACATGAAGCCTTAATGAAGGACTAAGTCATTTCATAAAGAGACAGAGAAAGCCAGGTGAACCAAAAGAGGATCAATGATAGCAATGCTTTTCCTTCAACTGGTATTGTAAAAATTGAAACTTAAAAAGTAAGAAAATGTCACAGTCATTTTCCATAATGTCCTTTGTGTGTGGGTGTGTGGGTGTGGGTGTGTGTTTGAGTGTGTGTGCGTACACGCACGCATGTGTGTTTTAACTCTGACATTTCCCATCTGCTTGTTATGGAAAGAATTCAATACTACACGACATTCCATCACAACTAAAACTGCAACCAAAAATTCATCCACTTGAAGTTTAAATCATGAAGTACAATTCAAATAGAGGCAAATCTTCTATATAAGACCCTATTTAAAATTTTTATTCACAGAATATGGTGTTTTTCCTAATACTATTCTGAGATAGTGTAAGGCTAAACAATGTGGAATAGCAGAATATTTACTGTGGGCCAGTTAGGGTAACTAGGTCTGCTACGTTATTCATTTCTTTTTCTTTTTTTTATTTTTTTTTAAATGTCTTTATTTTGAGAGACAGAGAGAGCAGGGGAGAGGCAGAAAGAGAGGGAGACACAGAATCTGAAGCAGGCTCCAGGCTCTGAGCTGTCAGCACAGAGCCCAACATGGGGCTTGAACCCACAGACCATGAGTTCATGACCTGAGCCTAAGTCAGAGGCTTAACCGACTGAGCCACCCAGGCATCCCACGTTATTCATTTCTTAAATGAAGAGCCAGGTCTGATTTTACCTCTAAAGTTCTACTATCTATGTAGATAAAGATAACTAGCACCTATTCACCGAAAGGCAACCCTGCACAAGGCAATCTATTAGACAGTGGAGGAAAGAGGAAAATCTGCTCTGTAGAGGCTTACCGACTGCCACATATGATCACGTGCCAAAACCCAAGAGCTAAATAAATACATCAATAAGTGATCCATATGCAAGAGAGAGGCAATACCAGAAGGTCTCTGAAAATCTGGAGACACAGGGGATGGCTATAACAAAAGTTAGAGTCAGGCCAGAAAGTTAAAACAAACAAACAAAACAAAACAAAACAAAAACCTAAGTCTGTGGAGCAGAATGGAAGAAGAGTGATTCGACCCACAAGTACAGTAGTAGAACAGTAGACAGACTGCAGTGAAAAATCAAGAAATGAGGTTTAGACCCTAAGACAAATCCATGGTCTCCTCTTCTATATAACGAAAAGGGTGACATAATAACCCACTACAACCCACAGTTATCTAGAATTCCAGCATGACAAGACTCCTGAGTTTCTGGCTAAGCTTCCCCTCTGATGATTATACAGTGTTACTCCAGCTAGCAGGCTCATGTGCTGGGAGGGCAAGCAGGACTAAGTGGGGCTTGGATTAGTGCAGCAGATGTTTAGGGTGAAAGAAATGCAGCAGTGAAGGCCCAGCTGAGGTTAGACAGAAAGACAGGCAATAGCCATGCTGTGAGAGCAAACTTTCAGAGTTACTATTTTAAGTTAAAAGTTATAGAACAGAAAGACATTAAAATCGGCAAAAGCAGATTTGTATTGTACATCTAACTCTATCACTAACACCTTGAACAGCAAGATTTTAGAAAGTTTTTTTTATTAAGTATAATCAAGATATAGTATATCAGTTTCAGGGGTATGACACACTGATTCAACAATTCTATACGTTACTCAGTGCTCACCACAGTTAGTGTAGATTTGGAAGAAGTTAAATTTTTTTGCCATGTTTAAGCTAGGAATAACCCCAGACATCTATACCCTTCCAATACAATTTGCCAATTCCCTTCCAATACAAAACAAAAAAACAACAAAAAAAAAGTGAAGGTAAATGAGAGTGAAAGCTAGGACCTAATTTTCCTAAGAGCATTCACCACAACTGTCATGATCAAAAACTGCAGGCACTCATAGTTGCCTGAGTAGTTTTGCTGAGCATGCTGCATGCTCAGCAAAGAGGCACTTAATTAATGTGAAAATTCAGTTAACAGTAAGAATACTAACAAAAGAAATTATTAATAAACCATCAAAAATTTATTAACCAGTGAGATACACCCAAACACCAACAGACTATTTCAGACAGAATTACCTGAGACCATCAAGAGGAAGGAAAAAGACAAAATAAAATAGCAGGTCCCCACCTGGTTACTTGGATCTAGGCCAGCATAAGAATTTCTTGAACTGCAACCAACTGGGGGTGTAGCCTCTCGAATGAATTCAGACATTTCAATCCCTCCACCAGGATCGCTGTGGGGAAGATTGAGAAAAAGAGAGTAACTGTCATTATTCTGCCACCAACGGTTTTTTATTATTTTTAAGTTACGATACCTTTTTCTACAAAACTGAAATATACTAATTTCTAACAGAGAAAATTACAATTTATAAAAAGACCATTCTTCATTTGTAAGTCTTATAGTCTGAACTATTTTGTAACCATGTCACTCCCTGAAAATATTTAAAACTCTCTCCCAAACAGTCAGTGCCCAATCCAACATTAGAAAGTAGCCTTAATGACAATTATAGACGCTAAATACAGCACATATTTTACGACATGTGCCATAAAACCACTCTAGCCAAGCCATCATTTGCCTTTTGTTTCCCAAGAGCAGAGAGAAATTGGCCATGGCAAGCACAGAAGGTAATCACATCTTAGACTACCCGTCTCCAAGCGCACAGCCTCACTGAACTGCATGACACTGTGATGAACATACAAAAGAACAGTCAGCCTTAACTACAGCCTCTATCTGTAGTTTTTAAGTTAACAGCATTTAACTGCAATACTAACTTGTGTAGAAAGTTAAGATTTTAGATTTGTACAGAGTTAGAAGGCTTAAGTTTAAAAAGTAAAATAATGGGATGTAGTAAATCAGGTATGAGACAAGAGAGAAAAGTACTAAGCTCAAAAACCTGAAGAAGTCTACATATAGTACTTAAAGATAAGAGGATCCCCAAAGGAAAAAACATCACACCAAATTTCAAAAAACTTAGAAAGTTTTATAGTAAGATCCCTCAGGAACGTAACTTTTAGAACAACTCAGGCCTAAAAGTTACCATAATCCTATGTCTTGCCCAAAATTTTTTACTAATTCTACTTGGTACATACAGAGGAAACACTCAATAAACTTCTCAGTTATTATTATCAAGGGTAAATGTTCTAGCATACATGCCAGAATTATAGTAGATATAAACTATCCTGCCATCCAGCATCCAGTTCAATCATCTGGTTAACAATAACAACAGAAAGCAACCCCAAAATTCTTCTGGTGAGCCACCTCACCCCAAACTCTCATATGGTTTTGGGTAATGTTAACCACATAGTCTCAGGTTTAGAGGGGAGCACTACTGGCCAAAGCAATCAGCACATTCCATTCTTTTGCTCAAAGAACTTAGTTCTAGAATAAGCACAGGACCCAACTCAGGTTAGTATGAACCAGGCCAGGAGTGTTCTACTGTTAAAAGAGGATATTTCTCTATACCTGCTAGTCTTAATGCTGAGACAATTTTAGGCTTGGGGCTGCTGTAGCCATTTTATAATCTTAAGAGGAGGCACTGTCTAAGAAACCAAAGGAACAAAAGGAGCCCAGCCCAGTAAAGATAAGCCAGGTCATGAAGTGACTGAAACTGCACCTTACCAATTTGAAGACATCCCTCACACATAGATTTTCAGTAACGTGTGCCATAAATTCCCACAAGCCTATTACAATGAGGTGTTCTGATAGCTGCAATCAAAAAATACAGACAAAATAGCATTTGCTAACAAGTATACCTTTCATTTAATAAGTATTTATCACTATAGCTGTTTAAATTCCAGCAAATTTTCATTACTAATGGTCTCATAACCATCCTGTCCCTTTACTCAATGGGTTCCTAACTCTAGGCCATTGACTATAGTTAGCTAACTCACATTCACTAAAGAAAATTAGCTTTCTAACTTATTATCCACGTACAGAAATAAAACACACCGGAACATAGTTACAAAGGTGACAGCCAATTCAGCTCGCAAATGTCCAGACATGAAAAAAGTGAAACACGCTCAGGTTTGTTACTTATTTGGTATAAGTCCACACATAACATGTAGGCCAGAAGGAGAAACCTTCTTCCCTAACTGGGCAAAATCGTGAGTGGGATATAGACGGCTAACATCACACTGAATGAGTGGGGAAGACTAACCAGCAACTGTTCTCACCACCACAACGCATTCTCTAGGTCACATTCGACAGAAATCAGAAGATGGAGAACAAGGGGAAGATTAAGGAATAAAATATTCAACACCAGAGAAAGGATGGAGAGCCTTCATCTTTCCCAGTTTCTATACATCAACAGTATAATTTACATTATCATTCAATTTATCCATTTAAACTTTGCAAATCAATAGTTAATATATTCATAAAGTTATGCCACCATCACCACAATTAATTTTAGAACACTTGTGTCACCTTATTAACAAACCCCTTCAGCTGTTACCCCACTACCATTCCCATCCATCCCCAGCCTTATGTAGCTAGAAATCTGTTTTCTGTCTTTCTAGAGTTGCCTCTTTTGCACATTTCATATAAATGGATTCATAGTATATGTGGTCTTTGTGACTGGCTTCTTCCGCTTAGCATAATATGTTCAAGGTTCATCCAAGATGTAGCAACTATCAATACTTCATATTTTTATGGCCTAATCATACTGCATCATATGGACAGGACACATTTTGTTTAGTCCTTCATCAGCTGATGGATAATATTGCCTAGTTTTATATATCACTTCTGACAATAAGTACAAAGGATTACAATCTGAAGGTAAAGTTATTATAAATAACAAGTAAAAGCAAATATTTACTATTTAATACATTCCAGTCACAGGGGCACGTGCTTTATTTGCATTTTCTCATGAAATATCCTCCTAAAATCTACAATGTAAATACTATTATCCTCACTTTATAGATGAAAAACTGAAAACCGAAAGGTGTAAAAACCTGTTGAAGGTGTCAGAGGAGTAAACAACGTAAACTGAGTCATTGGTATATGGAGTTCAGGTGAGAAAGGACGGTAAAAATAATATTTACACAGCACTCTACACTGTGTTATATCTGTTCCTTTTTCCCCACATACACCTGAATGTAGGTTCTTATGGCCAGTGAGAACTGAGATAAGATTTAAACATCTTGTCTGTATAGCTCTGAAGTCCACACTAAGACACCAATACTTGCCTTTCAAAAAACAGGCATTGAAGTTCTCTTTCCAGTTCAAAGCCAAAAATAACCACCACTGTCTAAAGGAGGATTTCTTAATCTCAGCACTACTAACACTGTGGGCCACTTGGCTCTTGACTGTGGGGGACCATCTCGTGCACTGTATGGCAGTCAGCAGCAGCCCTGGCCTCTACCTATTAAATGCCAGCAGCATTCCCCCGGTTGTGATAAACAAAAAATGTCTCTAAGTATTGCCAAATATCTCCAAATACTGTCACATGTCTCCGTAAGGTTAAAACTGCCCCTAGTTGAGAAACACTGATCCAGAACTAATGCCCAGGGGCCAACACGGAGTGGGGAGCAGGAATTAAAGGGGGCAAAAAGGATGAATGGAAAAATGGACAGCAACTTTTGTAACAAAATAATCTTCTAGCAAAATTACTATACCTCTCTTCTCTACAAATTCAGAAGTAGAACTTTTAGCCAGCTGTCGCTGTCCTAAATATAGCTAAATACACAAAACGGCTGAGTAAGAGTTTTCTTTATTAGCAAGACTTGCAGATTTTCGGCAATGGCAATTTCAGCACATACCTGGAAAGTATAGGAGTTTACAATTCTCACAGAAGCAAAGTGGTCTACTGCAGTAAGCAATACACCAAACTCAGGGACTCTCTACCTTTATGCCTTAATTTCCCCATCTGTTAAAAAAAAAAAATACCAGGTACACGGAGAGGCAGAAAAGCAGAAGGGGTCTAATCTGAATTATAAAGGAGGCTTCACAAATGAATTTGTTGGTTATTAGTATCATTAACTGCTCAGGCTTTAATCAAAAACTTCACAGTACCATTTCAGTACTAAATTTACAAATCTAAACTAGATTACAATGATGTTCATAAAAATATGAACAGTTAAAAACAAAATCCTTAAAGAAAATAAATCTTCGAAAACTTTAGCCTAAAATTTACCTACAGTTTAAATGGATCCTTAATTTACAATATTTCAGGCATTACTCCCATGAGGAACAGAAAATATGGTCTCCAAAATACTTGTATTCTAATCCTAAAATTGTACTCAAATCCAATGTGAAACATTAGAAATGTAATACAAACATTAATGACTTTGACTCTTTCTATAAGATAAAGATTTAATAAGCATTTCTGAACTGCTGTACCAGAGCCAATGAAAACCATAAGGCTCAAGTAGTCCTACTATATTCATTCATTCATGCAACAAATTGACAACTATATTGTACCAAGCCATAACAGGCTCTGGAAATAAAGTATTTTCTTGTTCATGTCTTCTCCTCAGAACAGAATGTGAGAGTGTCAAGTGGGAGGGTGGAGGAAAACAGATGTCAAGAACAAAAATCTACATCAAAGATCTCATTTAATGGTGAAACTTTAAAACACTTTCAGATTAGAAAAAGACAAGGATG